>OW240915.1:106346624-106573130 GCA_933207985.1 Pelobates cultripes
TGTGTGGGGCAGTGTTTGGGGGGCAGTGTTTGTGGGGCAGTGTGTGTGGGGGGGACAATGTTTGTGAGGCAGTGTGTGTATGGGCAGTGTTTGTGGGGCAGTGTGTGGGGGGGCAGTGTATGTGTGTGGGGCAGTGGGTGTGTGGGGCAGTGTTTGTGGGGGGGGAGGTGGGTAGGGAGGCTTTTTAATAATTTTTTTGGTAATTTAATTAAATAAATAAATTTATGGATCCCTGGTGGTCCGGTGGGGATTCACTGGTGGTTCCAGTGGTGAGAGTGAACTCTGACCCGTAGCTCCAGGGCTAGAGTTCACTCTCGCGAGGTAACCACGGCAACGCACTGTGCTTGCAAGAGTAGGACCCAGAGGAGCTGCAGGCTGAGCTCCCGGGTCCTTTCTCCCTCCCCCCGCCGGCTGCCAGCACAGTGCCTGCGGACCGGGGAGGGTCCCTCCCCGGTCCACAGGCACATTGCAGGGCCAGCACTTGGACAATGCCAGCCCTGCATTAGGTGGCAGGGGAGAATCTCGGGGGGGGGGGTCAATTGCCCCGTTGCGATTTTTTCAGTGTGAAGGCCAAAGGATAGATTGGGGTCTAGCAACATACCTAGGTATTTAAAAGAGCAGACTGCTGTCAGTGTGCTATTTGAATTTGTTCTGATACACACTTATTGATTTTGTAGTTTACGTAATTTAGGTACAGTTCCAAAGATCATTGTAACAGTTTTGTCAGTATTTAGGAAGAGTTTGTTATCCGCTATCCACTTTTCTACCACTGTGAATTGGTTTTGGAGCACAGCTTCAAGCCGCGGTGGATTGGGTTTACTAGCATAGATTACAATGTCATCTGCATACATGTGTACAGTTGAGGATTTGTATTTATTATTTAATTATATATTTAATGTGAGTATTGAGCCTTGGGGAACACCACACGTGACTGGAAGAGGGAGAGAAGCGCTATCAGAAACGGCCACATATTGCAATCGGTCTGAAACATATGATCGAAACCAGGGTAGCGGATGATCACCAATGCCTGAGTTTTTACATTTTTGCAAAAGAATGCCATGGTCTACTGTGTCAAAGGCCTTGGCAAAATAGCTCCCGTTAAGTCTCCTTGTTTCATGCCAATTTGGATGTCATTGCAAACTTTTAAGAGGACAGTCGAAGTTGAGTGATTTGGAAGAAAGCATGATTGATCAGGGGTCAATAATTTGATTGTTGATAATATTCACATAATTGCGTATGGACAAATTTTTCCAAGATTTTTCACAATACCGGGAGCAATAATATTGGGCAATAGTTAGATACCAAAGTATTGTCACCACTTTTATGGATAGGTACAACTTTTGCAGTCTTCCTAAATGTGGGTATGTATCCTGACACCAGGGATTCATTGAAAAGGGTAGTGACAGGGTTAGCAATTGCTGGCACACTGAGCTTCAGCAACATTGCTGGGATTTGATCTGGTCCACACTGGTTTTTCATTTTTAAATTATTAAGTTGTTTATTAACGACACTTACAGGCACAGGTCTAAAATGTATTTCTCTATATGAGGAGTTTGAAGATTTGGCAGGGCCGGATCTTTATTTGTGGTCTGAAAATGAGTTTCATGTGTTATCTTAGCAATCAGGGTGGTAGCACATCCAACAAAATAATTATTAAAGGCATTTGCTACATCTAGGGGGTGTTGCAGTGTTTGGTTGTCCATTTTGCCAGTGGAGGGTTGGGAATGGATTGTGGGGGTTTGTATGCTATTTAGGATTTTCCAAAAGTTTCTTGGGTTTCAAATTTTCACTGAAATATTGGGCCTTTGCCATTGTTGTTTGTTTTGTGCATGCATTTCACCATTGTCTGTAGGTACAGTGATTGTTCATGGAGGCAGTAAGCTTAAACTTAGACCGCAGTGAATCTATAAACTGGTACATTTGAATAAGGTCAGCTGTAACCAAGGGCAGGTGTGTCCCTTTTAGTCTCACTTTGCACAGAGGGGCATGCAAATTCCAAACACGCAAGCTCGGACTGAAAAAAAGCTGGTATTAGACTTAATCTGTGCTATGGTATGTTCTTGAGATTGTTTAATAAGGATTCAAGATAAAAAGTTTTAAAAGACCTGGTGATTATAATGTTGGAAGGGGATTTAGATATATTAGATAGGTTGATATGCTTTCAGGCAACTTCACACAGCATATGACATGTATGAGAAAAAAAAAGACAATACTGATGATAATAAATAATAGTGCATGTGACGGACCGACGTCACTAAGTACCAAGTCCACTGCATATTTGTGTGTTTTCCCCTTGTATCGTGTGGTCCCTCTGTGTTTCCCCATGTATTTCTATGCCTTTTGTGTATTGTGCCTGTATATGCAGCAGCTCTGTAGTGTATAGAAGTGAAATGTATTGCTGTCTGTGTCTCTACCCCTTTCCCCCTCCCTTTTCCTGTCACAGCAGGACATTGCCACAGAGACACTGCCAGCCCAGTTTAACCTCCTTCGGCTTATTGGGATTAAAACCCTTGTTGTTTGTGTTGGATACCCCATGTAGGGGTCTGTGTCTGTAAAGCCATGTGTACAAAATAAACAAAGGTGTTGTAGCCTCCAGGACTGTGTTCCGTCCAGTTACTGGGGGGGAAATGGATGCCTGCTTGTTGTAAGGGTTCCTGAATGGCTGAAAGAAGGGAAATAGCAAAGGTAACCAGTCAGGTTACTCATGGTCCACTACATTTGGTGGCAAGCGGTGGGATCATACTTTCCAGCTGAAAGGAACCAGGGACCCGTTAATCGAAGACGCATTGCGCCCAGCTACACTGAAGTGGAGTTGGACCAGAGGCTGAAGATGATGCTGGCTTACTTTGGGCCCAACCCCGCCAAGAAATACGTACAGCACATGAGGAAACTAGCGGCCGAGTATCTGCAGCACCAAGCAGAATGCGGGCACAGGGAGAGAAGCGTTCCGTTCCTCCTCCCCAGCGGCAGTGAGGAGTCAAGGGAACAGAGACACCCGGTCTTGTTTCCCAGCAGCAGGTTCCAGAGACTGGAGACTTAATAGACTTCCCACAGGAGGTCCAGGGAGAGAAGTGTTCCGTTCCTCCTCCCCAGCGGCAGGGTGAGGTGCAGGGAGCGGAGACAACCAATCTCATCCCCCAGCGGGAGTGTGAGGTGCAGAGAGCGGAGACAACCGATCATGTCCTCCAGCGGCAGTGTGAGGTACAGGGAACGGAGACAGCTGGTCTCATTCTCCAGCGGCAGGGTGAGGTCCAGGGAATGGAGACAGCTGGTCTCATTCCCCAGTGGTAGGGTGAGGTCCAGGGACAGAGACAACAGGTCTTATTCCCCAGCAGAGTGAGTTCGTGGGAGTGGAGATGGTCGGTCTCTCTCCCCAGCAGCAGACTGAGATACACGGGGAGATGGAGGATTGCTTGTCCTCTCCCCAATATCCCGAGCATGGCTAGGAGGAGAGCACAGTCGGCTCTCCTCCCCAGAAGCCAGCCAAGTCCTCAGGGAGACACAGGAAGCAGAGCCGCAACGAACCCAGCAGATAACTCCCACCATCCTCGGCCAGCCGGGGAAACCAATGAGACCCAGGTGATGGAAGGGCCAGGGGGGCACACTTGTTTGGGTGGGGGAAGTTACGGACTGCGAAAACCATGGGAGGAACCTTTGTTTGGGTTGGGTTGTTATGGGCTCAGAGACCCCTGTGGACCAGAGCCTAGGATGGATGGCCTCCCGGGCTAAAGATACTTTATGTCTAAGTCATCCTGTACCCAGGAGGGTGCAGGGTACAACGCCAACCCGACCCCATAACTGTAGGGACTGGTCGGGGACAAGTACTGTAGGGGGCATGGCCCTAAAAGACTATGTGACCCATGTGAGTCATGCTGCGACTGCCGAGGGTGGACAAGGGGGAGAAGTGTAATATATAATTATATAATATTCAAACATACTGTCCTATGATTGTGTATTTAACCTTTTTTTGAGATCTATATTGGAATGCCGATACAAGTTAAAGTTATATTCCAAGTGGGAAAGCTAAGTACAATTTTTGGTTGTAAATTGCACTTGGTCACTTTTTTTGCTATATAATATTGCACATATTATTCTCACTTATTTAAATAATTAATTTTGGTCTTAAAGGCACAGTGCACTTTACTTTTGGTTTTGTATAGTTACACGTGATTGAGCTTTTTCACTGTATATAGTGCTGCTTATTACATGTATTTATTACTATCAATTGATTCAGCGCCATAACACTAATTGTGTGTTTTTTAGTAAGGGGGAGATGTGTGACTGACCGCCATCACTAAGTACCACACCCATTGCATATTTGTGTGTTTTCCCTTTGTATCGTGTGGTCCCTCTATTATTTTTACGTTTTTTTATTTATTTTAATTTACTTACTATTTGTATTTTATAATAATATATAAGTACAATATATATAGTTATATATATTATACATATATACATATATATATATATATATATATATACACGTGTGTAATTTAATTATAATTGTATTTTTATATTAATATAAAAGTACACTTAGTATGACATTATATATATGCTATATAGACATATATTATATGAATATAATATATGTCTATATAGCATATATATATATATATATATATATATATATAATATATAGAAAACGTCCCTGCACTCAAGCTGTAATATTACAAAAAAGTTGCCGGGTGCCAGCCTGGACTCAAGGGTATCCAGAAAATTTCAAAAAGTATAGCTGCACTCACGGTTGAGGAATAAAATCTTCAATGCTTTATTTGGTCATTTAAAATAAGGATCGACGTTTCATTCCAACTTGTGGACTTTCCTCAGGATCAAGACATGTCTCTCTCTCTCTCTCTCTCTCTATATATATATATATATATAAAATTATATATTTTAATTAACATAAAAAATTTTTTATTTTTTTTATTTTACGATTGCAGGGAGACTGTCTGTCAGCACAGGCAGTCCCCCTGCAGACAGACACTTGGACACCTTTTGTGGCGGGGAGACTGCCTGACACACCGGGAGCAACGCCGATCGCTGCCGGGGGAACGACGGCGATCGGGTAAGTACATCACACCGTTTTGATGGTACAGGACTGTCACTGTTCCTCAAGGGGATTTTTCCGATGATGGTCCTGAACCGTCAGCGGTCGTGAAGGGGTTAAATATTAGTTTCATAATATATCACACTTTTTCATCATGTATATATATATATATATATATATATATATATATATAAAGTTCTTGAATTACTTGAATAAATTCAAATCCAATTTCAGTTTATTCAAGTGATTCCATCATAAAGCAAAAAAATTTACGTTTCAGGGGAACTTTCATCTGGACGGCGACTTTTTTGCTTTATGATAGAATTACTTGGATTTGAAGACCTAGAATGCTGGTATGGATTTATAAATCTTTTTGTATATACTTTGCATAACTGAGCACCAGACACTTTAATCTGCATCAGGTGTACTTGAGACAAAACCTGTTTTGCATATTTGTGCTGTTGTGAGGGATTCTATCCAAGGGGTTAAATTATTTTGAGACTGGAGAATTCATTATAAGTTGCATTTTAGTTTGAATAATTTTGATTACAACTGTATGTATATATATATACATTATTTCAAAGTCAAGCTTTCAATAGTTTTCCTCTCTTTCCCAGGTCTGAAGCAATATTGATCAATCTGATAGAGATTAACACTTAAAACAACTGATTTTAGAGAAGGGGAGGGAGGGGGTGGTGAGTGGGTAGTCATAAATAGCAGAAGATGTGCCTGAAAGTGAAAGGTGCAGATTGGTTGAGAATAGCCAGAAAAAAAAGTAAATAAACAGAAAAAAGTAAATAAGCTAGTTAAAAAAAAAAAAAAAAAAGAAAAAAACAAACTCCAATAAAACCATAGCAGAGCAGGGCATGCACATATATAGCTTCATTTGTGTGTGTCTATATATATATATATATATATATATATATATATCACTGCAATCTGTCAATATGGGGATGAAGGAGGGAATGCACCATCTTGCTCTTTAATGCAATTTTATTGGCACATTCATCAAGTCATATGGGAAATAAAACTGTACACCAATATTTAATATGTCAAATGAATACATCTTTATACGTTCTACAGTGATTCCCAATCATCCCCCTCATCGTCTGATGAAGAGTCTATGACTGAAGAAGAAATGGTAGTACTGCTGGAAAAAGTAGAGGAAAAGAAAAAGCTGATAGCCACTATTAGGAATAAGCCATGGCGAATGAAGAAAAAGCTTTCTGTACTAAGGTAATAGAGATGGAATGGTTTTGTGAGTAGACATTTGTATCACAATATGTGACACATTTTTACAGGAACTCTAAGCAAAACCACGTCATGTTATGCAGTTTTAATGCATAGGCCCGTAAAACAGTGCTGTTTTAGAGAAATGGTAATGTTTATTTTTTTCTAAAATACATCTCTAGTGGTTATCTGAAAAACAGCCAGTCTCTGTAACAAAGTGAAATAAAGATGCAAAGGGAAAAGTGAAAGTACAATTTAAAAAAATCTAAGTAAAATCTATACTTTTGCATATTTACTAAAAGGCAAATTATATTTAATGACTTATTTCAAGACTGTTGGGTTATTCACTAAGTTTACATCTGTATAACATTAACCCCTTAAGGATGGCAGACGGGCTATGCCGTCCTTAAAGGGGTGGACCTAAATGCCGGAGGACTTAACTTTTCAAAATAAAACCTGTACATGGGGAGGGGTATTGTTATACCTGTTTCAAAACAGTAAAACTTATCACAATGATGATATCACCAGTAAAAGTGCAGTTTTTGTGTAAAAAAAAAACTAAATTTCTTAATTTCTCACACATTTTTTACATTTTATTCATATTAAATTTAATTCATATATATATTTAATCTGAAATGAAAGCCCTGATTCTCCTGAACAAAATGATATATAAGTGTGGGTGCACTTAATATGAAAGAGGTGAGTTATGATTGAACCACATATAGTGCAAATTCTAAGTTTTGTTTATGTTTTGTTTTGATCACAACAATTTGGTGCATCCTTGAGGGAATAAAATGTAAATGGCAAAATTAAAGCAAAAATCTGTTAAAAAACTAACTTGGTTATTTTAGACTAAATGTCACCATTCAGATTTCAGTTGGCTACATTTCAGAGTTTAATAAATAACCCTGCACATACCATTAATGTTCCTCTCAAACATAGAATACTTTACGGGAAATAGAAGACAATCTGTGGATAGGTTTGGTAATTAGATACCTGACAAGCAAGGGAGCTTCTTTTTCAGGTATCTAGATTCTCATCTGGTTTACTGTTTTAATTAAAGGCATTTAAGAATGTAATCCTGCTATCATGGTTACACGGAGTTGTAAAATCTCAATGAGTCTACTGTGACATTGACACAAAGACGTGAAATACTGTTGAATATTCAGCTACTGTATCTGTTATATTAAATCATGACGTTCTGTGATTGTGCTTGTTTAACAATGTTCTAAAGTTGAAATGGAAGCTGGAGGTAAAACCAATTTTAAAGAAGCTGCACTTTCATGTATCTAGATACAGATCAGGTATTAACCCCTTAAGGACCAAACTTCTGGAATAAAAGGGAATCATTACATGTCACATATGTCATGTGTCCTTAAGGGGTTAAGAAATCCTAATTTGAATAATTAGCTATTGTTGTATATGAACTATTAAATGGTGAAACCATGTGATTAAGCTTCTATACGGAAAACTAGAGTTAATACATACATATAAAAGCTGATGTTATATTAATAATAACTCGATCATGAATAGGAGGTTTGTGGAGCCCCATAATCCAGCTAACTTCACGCATGGTATATGATATTTTAAAGTAGGGGTGCTTAAAAGGTAGATCTGCAGATGTTTTAAAACTACAACTTCCGTGATGCTTTGTCACTCTAAAGCAGTCTAAATTTTTATTTATTTATTTTTAAAATCTATTTACAGTGGTTTGACAAAAACTGGGGCTCTTCTGGCATCCAAATCCCAGACCCTTTACAATGGAAAATGTCAAGTGAAAGTTTAATTCCCAGATTAATCGTGAAAATTGGTAAACCTCTAAAAGCAATTACAGGCAGTGAGCACTACTTAGTAGAAGGATCCCTTTAAAGACATTTAATTAGAGCAGGTAACATGATCTATATAACAAAATAAAAGCTTCATTACTATTGGCTTTACTGGCAGTTTACATTTCACCTCCCTTTAGGAGTGATGCTGAATGAACAGAACCATATTATGGAACACACACAACTTACCACATAGTTGCCACCCCTACATGTGGGTAGTGGCACACCCTATCTATTTGACTTTGTATCATCATATGATGACCGTCTGGTTATAGGGACGGAAATGTGGAATTTCTAGTGATAATAGATATATTTTTGAAATGTTATGAAACCTTTCAGTTACTTGTCTTAATTCAAAAAATAATATTTATATTATAGCTTGGCAATTCTATTCAATGCTCCATTCAATTAGTGTCCAACCTATATATTCTGATAAAATTCCTATTTTAATCTCAGTGAAATAAATGTCGCTGTCAGTGTGTTTAAACCAATCCAAATAGTTTTTTATACACAGTAATTTCAATTTAAAAAAAATGTGTTTTTAATGTACTAGGGAGGCTCAGAAGTTTGTGGAGAAATTTGAAGGTGCATTGGGAAAAGGAAAGGGAAAGAAATTCTATGCATATAAAGTTATGATGTTGAAGGTAAGACATTCATTGTTTTTCTTTCACAATTTCTTTCCTCTTTTCTTGCTTATTTTCCCAAAGGAGGCTCAATATCCCTAAGATTACTAGTTTCTCACATACTTGTTGATAAACCTGACATTTATATTTTTATTTAATTAAGATTGTTGATTCTGCACATTCTGTCCATTCTACCCTAGGCTAGAATCTACATTGTAACTGACAGTTTTCTACTGTTATTGTGTCTCTAAATATATTAAAGCACAAAATAAAAATTCTAATAAAAAATATAATACAGCATGTTAGACAGAGACTAGTTAACAGAAACAACTTTAGATTCCATAGGCTAACATGCCGCATACACAGCAGTGCCTCCATCATAAAGTTAAATTTGAACTCCAAAGTTAACATTTTTCTAATATTACTGTTCTAAAATGAATTTTGAATGACTGCATTTGAATATTTATAAAATGCTTCACATGCATGGCTACAAGACTTGAAACACCTGAATTAGACCAACCTACAAAAGGATCCAACAATATTAATTTTGATCTGTCACTTCACAGGATGTTTAATAATATGTTTACTTATCTCCTACATTTAACAAGTATGTATATTTTATGTAATACTGATATTTCCAGAGAAATTACAGTTCCCCTTTAATGCTCATCTCTGACCTAAATCCTCATTTTGTTTGAAACTTAAAATCTTCAATACAAACTTGATAAATCAGGGGGAAATGTAAGACTCATAAGCCAATTGTAAACTGCCAAATAGAAATGTCAGCAGAACGGCATATAAACAGATTTACTGTTATCCGTTTTCAAGAAGTTGCTCATAATATTAGTATTTTGAACCCTGAATATTGAACTATATCTCAATCTGTGTTGCTGGTCCACAAACTATGTAATATATATGAGTTTTAGTCTAATAACAGCAAGATAATGAAATTTGACACCTGGTGTAGGCTTTTTCCATATGCTAATCACAGAGTGATATAATTTCCAACACCAAAATAACTGTTATTATAAAAAAACACTAGTCTAATTGAATATGAGGACGTAGCATGGTGTAAACCTTCATTTTGGTAATCATGCTATGTAAGGGTAATTTTTATTTTTATTTTAAAACTTTAAATGAATTTAAAACTCAGCAGTACTTTTCTAAATGAAAGAAACAATAAAGGAATACTATAGGGTCAGGAACAGAAACATGTATTCTTTATCCTATATTGTTAAAAACACCATCTGTTACCCCCTTCTCCTCCCACTTTCCCCTAAATATAGTAAAATATTTCCTTGATTCCAGTCTGCTGCTGCTGACTCTACCCATGATCTGCCTGCTTGGCTGACATCGTCAGAAGTAGTGATCAAAACCAATCACAATGCTTTCCCTAGGAACACATTGGATTGGCTGAGACTGTCAAGGAGGTAGATAAGGGGCAAAACCAGCACAAGCCAAACACTGCCCTGGTCAATCAGCATCTGCTCATAGAGATGCAATGAACCAATGCATCTTTATGAGGAAAGTTAAGTGTCTCCATGCAGAGAGTAGAGATGTTGAATGTGCAGCATTGCCCCAGGAAGCACTTCTAGCAGCCAGCTAAAGGGGTAGCCAGTGGCAGTATCCCTAGGCTGTAATGTAAATACTGCCCTTTTCTCTGAACAAACTGTATTTACTGCAAAATGCCTGAGAGGAATGATTATACTCACCAGAACAAAATTATTTTTTTCTAGAATAAAAAAAAAAAAAAAAGAAGCATAAATAACTGTTTTAAAATTGTGATGATTGCTATGTACCAAATGTGTAAAGCATAACCATGGTTTTAAAATGTGACACATGCTTGGCTAATGATATAACATTGTAAGAATAATAGCTAGTGTATAACTGGATAAAATATGCTCTCCATTCTGAAAATGAAGCTCATCCTGAAGTTAATGACATACACTTATGTGTAGATGAAAAAAATGCTTCTTTCTAGTCTGTTATCCAAAAGACCATTGCCATTGTGTAGAGAGCAAACTTCTGCAATATAATTATTTTAAAATAGCCTACTTTGAAGCGTAAAACTAGAGGTCATTGTCACCTTGCAGGAACAAATTGGTAGACTTGTAATTTGTAAAATAGCTGTGATATAACTAGGCACATTATCTACAAGCAGCAGAATTCTTACCGATAACTTCTAAACATGTAGGAATTTTTGTTATTTTTTTTTTTATATCTTTTGTTGCATTTTCTTTTTGAGAAATCTGCTACTAAGACAAAAATAATATAGCATATGAAAATAACTTGAGTGTGCAAAAGGAAAAAAAATGCAGAAAAAAAAATAATATGTACCATTATAAGAATTCTACTGGAGATTAGTTATGTGAATACACGTGTTAGAAGAGAAGTGCCCCATCTAAGACTATCAAACATTATAATATAATGTTCTTATATTGCATTGCATTCTTTTCACTGTGCCCTTTGGAATACACTCTCTGTCTGTAAAACTATGATATCTATTATTATTATGATGTTTATAGAGTGCTGTCAAATTCCGCAGTGCTTTACAATGGGTGGACGAACAGACATGTAGTTGTAACCAGACACGTTGGACACACAGGAACAGAGGGGTTGAGGGCCCTGCTCAATGAGCTTACATGCTAGAGGGAGTGGGGTAAAATGACACAAAAAGGTAAGGATAGTATTAGACTAATGACAGTTGCAGAAGAGGAATCAGTCAGGAGCTATTAACAGTTTAATTGATACGCTTTTATGAAGAAGTGGTTTTTTAACACTGAAGGAGTGGAGACTGGGTGAGCATCTAACGGAGGAGGGAAGCGAGTTCCACAGGAACAGTGCAGCCTTCGAGAAATCTTGAAGGCAAGCATCAGAGGTGGGAGTACGGACAGAAGATAGACGTAAGTCTTCAGCAGATCGTAAGGGCCTAGACGGGCCATACTTGTGTATAAGGGAGGATATATAGGTGGGAGCAGCATTATGTAGAGATTTGAAAGCAAGAACCAGAATTTTAAATTGAGCTTTATATTTTATAGGAAGCCAATGTAGGGATTGACAGAAGGGTGAGGCAGGGGAGGTGCGAGCGGACAGGAAGATGAGCCTTGCCGTCGCATTCATTATGGACTGTAACGGCGCTAGCTGGGAGCACGTAAGACCACTGAGAAGCAGATTACAGTAGTCAAGGCGAGAAAGGACAGTGGAATGGACCAACACCATAGTCGCATCTGGCGTTAAGTAGGCCAGATGCGTTAATATCTGGCGTTCATATCTACTGTCATTCTTGATCGCCTCTTAAGCCTCTTGACACAGACTAAAATCTGTCTCTCTCCCTCTTACACTGCTACCACTGCCTGCCTATCCTATGATAGATTGCACATATCACACACTCCCAGACCATGCGATGGAGTGGGGTTTTTTCTCTCCTCTCCTTCCAACCTTTGCCAACTACAACTACAATTAATTAATTAGGATACACATTTAATTAAACAATTAAAGTGAGTTAAATATTTATTTTATTTTCAGAAATGGATAAAGTTTAAAAGAGATTTTGAAAATTTCAAAACAGCATGTATACCATGGGAAATGAAGATTAAAGAAGTGGAAAGTATGTGGAATTCCGAAATCATATCTGTTGTTTGTCTGTATAGGAAACTCAATATATGTAACATGTCAGTCTGAACACATTGTTCTTATGCTATTTGGGCTTTTTTTTAATAAACAAAAAGTGACATTGTGCTTAAAATATATTTAATTGCCCAGGAGTTATGTTCTTGAGGGCAGTCTGGGCATGAATAGATTCAGGGTGCAACTACTTTTGAGGCATCATATTGGCAAATCTCTGACCTATTCTTTGTTGGAAAAAAATCCAGTGACTCAACCACACTCAACCACAAATTAACAGATAGTAGAGATCTTGGTGCTCTCCCGACTACAATTGGTATTCTATAGCACTCACACTTTTTATAAACCCCCATACCACAGCCCATTGGAAGAGGGAACCTGTAAGAGCACATTCATAGACCAAACCATACATCATTGTAACACTTACATTGTCATCCATGTTTTGAGGAAGAATAAGAGATCATTTGTAAACGTCCTATTTTGTTGTCCATGAAAATCCAGGAGACCCTTTTGTAATATTTTAGTTTTTTTGCCCAACCGAAGCACAGTGGTGTGTGGCATATGTGTCACGACTACCATTGTGGTCCAACACGCAAAACTATGTAACATCTGCATAGACTGTAGAAGATAGACTGAATGTAAACCGGTCCTTAGAATGGCCAGGTTAATATGTTGAAAGACAGAGAATGGTCAAGGGAAAGCCGAGGTAAAGGAAGCCAGAAATAAATGAGATCGATAAGGAAAGCCAAGTCAGGGAAACCAGAGATAAAAGTAGTCAGGAATAGCTAAAGTCAAAATATCGGGAAGATCAAATAACAAGAACAAGGAAAATGCACTCTCGGGAACTAGGAACTGAAACCACGACAGGGCCATGGACTAGGGAACCTTAGGGGTTTAAATACCCCTCCTTGTGCTGTGATTGGTCAGAGCTTGGCCTCTGACCCCAGAATGTGTGTGTGCATCGACGTTATGTCCCTAGGAGGCGGAGCTACAAATGGCCGCGACCTTGTGCGCCATTTTGTTTGCTGCTTGTGGATGGGACGGACGCCCCAGCAAGACGGCTCCTGGCTCACTGCTGAACAAGTAAGTTCACTAACCTGTCAGCATAGTCGCTACTATAATAGGTTGAAGTAATTGCAGTGCTTAGAGTGTCCCTTTAATATAGTTGTAATGGAAAGTCAGCTATTTTTGTAAAAGTACAAATCCAACAAAATCTGCCAGTGTGAAAGAGGTGCAAAATGTAAATGAATATCGGACTTGAAGATTTATTTGTCCACAAGATGATCATGTCATACAGCACTAAGCAATTTGTTTGCAAAATCAGTGCAACTCAATCTTTATATTTTAAACACAAATTTGGTACATTGCCATTAAATCGAACTTAGAAAAAAATCCTAAAATATAAGTTGAAAACATAGAAAAAGCAGATTTGGTTTCTCATGCATTCTCAGTGCATACAATTCAAATTAATAAAATGACCCAAGTGAAGCCTGACTCATTTTAATTGCTGCTTCTGAGTTATTGAAACGTTTAAAAATGCAGGTCACGTACTAATAGCAGTTTGCATAAAAATTATGAATTAATTATAATTAGAAGATATGGTAAACAATTGTGTATAAAAAATATGTAAAATGCATACTGTGTTACACTGTTTAAAGTATCTTTATTCAAATCCCTTCAATTTATATTCTAATAGTATATTCTCTCAATGCAGACTATAATTTTATTCTCAAACCTAATAAAAGAATGGCTTGCTATGTATTTGTATTACATAAATCTTTAATAGGATAGCAGCATGATATGTGGGGTTATACACTAAATAGAGACTTTAAATTGAATTCAAAGTGAATTTCAAATTTAGGATAAAAATATCCAACCTGGAAACATTCTCAGCTATGCTTCCAATTTGGCTATTTTGGCCTTACATTTAAATTCACTTTGAATTCTCACATTTTGAATAACTCTGCCAGTGTTGTTGAGATGTTTTAAAATCAACAAATATTTGAAATATACAATAAAATTCTAAGCTAAATTCTGTAAAATTATCTTTACCTGCATAGGTTTTGTACATAGAAAAAAAATCAAAATTGAGTGGCAATCCCAGTCTCTAGTTAAATTACAATAAAATTGTTCAAATACAATTACAATTATTTATATAGCGCCAATATATAGCATCAACATATTCCATAACGTTGTTCAATAGTTAAACAAGACAAACATTGAATTCTAGAGAAACATGTATGACATACAGGTAGTAGGTGAAGAGGTCCCTTCCCAAATGAGCTTACAATCTAAACACATAAAAGACATTGCCTTATTAAATCTGTAGACAACACATATTGCATGTCACAAATCAAACAATGACTGCTGGTACCAAGCAAATAAATGTCTTGGAACCCCCAGGGATTCCTGACCTGGAGAACAGGAACGTCAGCATATATTATACAGGTCCAGTTAAACAGACTCTGACAGGGTTATTCACTAAAGTCCGAATGGCCCCATACCGAACTTGGCAAAACCATTCAGCTGCATACAGCACCATGTGAACTGAAAAACCTGGTCACTGATCATGCTGTTTCACAATGTCCAGATTTTACAATTCAGGTTCCAAATGTATCAGCTTGTCTGAATGCTGCAGGATGGCTGAAAGCCATACCCGAACGATTTAAAGTCAGGCCTAAATGCACCAAATCTGTGCCCAAATTTTCAAAATCTGAACTAGTTGCCCACTTCATCGCTAGCAGACAGCGGGCAAATAGTTAAAAAAACCAAAAACTTAGCAATGCAAGGGTTAATTACGTGGCCGCAAGCCAGCTTTTCCTATCCATCCACCACATTAAAGTAAAGATAAATAAATAAAACCTACCCAGTAGTTGCGGGTGGGGGCTCTCATAATAATATACAATGGGAGGTCAAACCCCTAGCCGCTTCCTCTTCAAAGAAATGAATCCTACCTACCCCCATCACCCAAATATTAGTAAAATCTAGCCATTAAAACTATCTAAAAAATAAATAAATAATACTTACCATCTGAAGTCTTCTTTTATGAAAATTGTGTCTTTGGCCCTCAGATACCATATTCTTGCAAATGTTCCCAATGGCAAGTATCGAGGGAAGTGAGACTTACCTATCAGAGCACTATGTTTGGTTGGCACTCTAGTTCAGAGCGCTCTTATAAGAATTCAAAGTGTGCATTGTGCATCCCACTGTCTCCTGTCTTCCAGGGTGAATCTCCTCTTAAACCCTCTTAGAATACATCTGTCGTGCAGCTTTATAAACTCTAATTGTTATTTTTTTCTTTTTGCATTTTGGCAGTGCACTATAAGGACAACACCAAGCATTTAAGTGTTGAGATTAGTTTCATATGTGCAGTCAATAGAAATTGCTTATTTAGTCTTATTGGATGACCTTGTAAGTGCCTGCTTTTATATGTTCTTTCTATATCTCTTTCAAAATCAGATTTCTTCTCTCCAGTATTCTTTATGTATTTAGATATATTTAGATGTGGGCTGACAGGTCTATTCTTTTTTTACTACAATTTGTATATTGTATCATACATTTTTTTAATAGAAAATATTAATACATTATTCATTTTTAAAAAAAATACTTAGCTTATTAATAAATTGGAAAATTGTGCTTTTCACTTTACCAGGTCATTTTGGTTCATCGGTTGCCTCCTACTTTATATTTCTGAGGTGGATGTACGGCGTGAATCTGGTATTGTTTGGTTTAATATTTGGACTTGTGGTCATACCAGAGGTGAGTTATTATTTCAAGGTCACTTAATACTAAAGCACATTATCAGGAGTGCTATATGAATTCAAGTCAATCTGTCACGTATCTTCCTGCTATGTCATGAGTGGGAAGGATGATATATACCTCAGTCTATGATTGCATAAAATTGTAGACTCCTACATAGATCTTTTCACACACATGCATAAGATGACATGGGCCATGGATGATATAGTTTACTCGCCACAGCTGATGGGAAAAATTCCTTTTGCCATGCCTTACCATACATAATCACATACAATAGTAAAAGCTGTCCATACTATTAAGTTGGTCATTAAAATAGTGTATATGCGCCTTACTAGTATATCCATAGAAGAATGCTTATGTACATTTATGGCATGACTTTAATGTTTTAGCACAATACACAGTAAGCTTCAGTAACAAAGTTATGAATATGATCAGGAAACAGTGAACTAAAATAAAAAAATATTGTTATTCTACCACCAGGGTATCAGGTATCTGGCACAACTTGAAACCTTTCTAAATCCTTCAATATGAGAACATATCACTATCAGATAATTTGACAGAACAGCTACTTATTCACGTTCACAAGCTAATGCTAAATGTTTTCTGTTCACCCTACTTTTTATTGAATAAACAAATAGGTTCATACCCATTTTATTTAGGACCACCACCTGCCACCGAAGTGGGGAGGCTGGGGGGACATTATGTCCCCCAATAATTTGTTTTTAAAGCTAGGTCCCTTCCCTTTAGTTTAATAGCCCCCACTAGCAGGGCATGGGTGGGAGCATGGGAGGACACTATGTCCCCCCAGTTAATTATTTTATTAGGTGCCCCACTATGCCAGGTCCCCTTTACTGGATTAGCAATAGCTGTCCATTCGATTGACTTTTTTTTATAACAACTGGCTGATTGCTGTTTAGTAGATATGGCCCTATGGGGAATTTTGGAAGCTCTATTTTAAAATATTACATGTAGGGAACTGTGAGCCAGAAGCTCCCTCCTTGTAACTAAAACAAATTAATAAATGAACGAATTGCACAAATGGAATTTCATCCAATGAGCTATTAGTTTTTTGTTTCATTCATTGTAATTTGTATTTGTTCATTTGTCTTTTGGATGAATGGATGAATAGCCCAAGTCTACTATCAGTAGAAATGATGCACAAAGAGAAGGAGGATAGGACAGAGAGGTAGGCATTGTGAAATAATTTTCTTTGACAAAGTAAGTTGAGTTTGATTAAAGGATCACTAGTGTCAGGAAAACAAACCCTTTTTCCTGAAACTATGTCATCCTTGGGATACCCTCACCCTCAGGCTTGAAATCCATCCAATCACAGTGCTCTGTGTCATTTTACACAGCGTGGGAAAATTCCAAAGAACTTTCCCATGCTGTGTAAAATGACACAGAGCACTGTGATTGGATGGCTTGAAATCCATCCAATCACAGTGCTCTGTGTCATTTTACACAGCATGGGAAAATTCCAATGGTCTGCTTAATTAGAGAGCCACCTCTTGAGGTGGCCATTTTTAAAATGATTTAGGGCAGCCTGGAGGGCAATTGCCTCTCTGCCCCTGTCCCAGCCTGCTCATGGTAATAGTGCTTATGGATCTTAGAGTGCTCCCTAAGACATTTACATCATTGATATATTAAAAGTAACTTTGTTTTCTCTTCTTCCATGAACACTGACTCAGATTTTAATGGGTCTCCCTTATGGAAGCTTACCACGGAAAACAGTTCCTAGAAGTGAAGAAAAAACAGCTATGGATTTCTCTGTACTTTGGGATTTTGAGGTAAAAGTCTTTCCTATTTTTATTTTTTTGTTTTCATTTTAAGAACTTTATACAAAAATAATTGTGGGGTTCATACATTACCACACAGTGAACAAGATAAATAAGACAATCTAAAAAATATATTCAAAAATATTAAAATGGATCTTGATTCTTGGATAGGACACTGGTGTTAAGATAGAGGGGATATGATAGAAACATTTAAATATATAAAGGGAATCAACACAGTAAAGGAGGAGACTATATTTAAAAGAAGAAAAACTACCACAACAAGAGGACATAGTCTTAAATTAGAGGGACAAAGGTTCAAAAATAATATCAGGAAGTATTACTTTACTGAGAGGGTAGTGGATGCATGGAATAGCCTTCCAGCTGAAGTGGTAGAGGTTAACACAGTAAAGGAGTTTAAGCATGCGTGGGATAGGCATAAGGCTATCCTAACTATAAGATAAGGCTAGGGACTAATGAAAGTATTTAGAAAATTGGGCAGACTAGATGGGCCGAATGGTTCTTATCTGCCGTCACATTCTATGTTTCTATGTTTCTATAGAGTGCAGAGAGCAGATGTAAATTGAAAATGTTCAAATAGGACAAAAGTGGTAGATGAAGTGCTTCAAGGTTCTGCCCTGGGTTCACTGCTACTTTATCTTTTTGTAAATGATCTTGAAGAGAGCATTGAAAGTTATTTTTGGGTGTTTGCAAATGACACAAAACTATGTAAGATAATACAGTCTGAACATTACATTATTTCTCTACCAAGGGAGTTAGATAAATTGACTGGACAGGCAAGTGGCAAAGTAGTAAGTGGCAAATTTGTGTTGTGATGTACAAAATACATGATATTTGGCCTTGTGGCAAACCACTGCCATTTTCCCCTGTACTGTATTATGTTGCTAAGTGTAGTATTTTAGTGATAGTTATTGTGTACAGAGAGTGAATTTGGTCTGATATGCAGATTTAAAAAAAAAATCTCTTGTGTGTGGTAATATCTGAAAATTTACTTTGATGAGGAGGAAATAGATAACAGTTACAGAAGCAGTGGTCATGTAATTCACATAATGCCATCTCAAATGTGCGGTTCATGCAAGACGACCAAAGACTTTGCATGACCTGGACGCATTTTGCCAAGATGAATGGGCAACTATACCACCTTCAAGAATTATGGACCTCATAGACAACTATTAAAAAAGACTGCATGCTGTGATTGATGCTACAGGGGGCACTACACAGTATTAAGAACTAAGGGTATGCAGACTTTGGAACTGGGTAATTTCACTTGTTTCTTTATTGTAAAAGGAATTTGATTAGTTTGTACCAGTTGAGAAACATTTGTTCACAAATCTAGTAGGGATACGTAAGCATACACACATACAGACTGAAGAGTAATGCTCAGTAATGCTCCAGCAAAGTAAAGGCAGTGTTGATTTGTTTGCTACAGCCCTGGAGTTAGGAAATTTAGGGTTACGAGTGAGTTTGAATGTGGAGGTTAATGGGGTAACTTGGGGTTACAGTTAGGGTTAAAATAACATCTGAGGTCAATTTTAGCATTACATTTGGAGTTATGTTAAAATAAAATATGGGGTTTACTCACAACTCTTGGCAACCATAGCTTTATTTACCTTGCAGGTCCTCTTCAAGCATCTGAGTAAGTATGTTTTTTTTTTTCTTTCTAAAGGTAGCATACGTCTACGGGTTACCGATGTTTGTATGACACTTGCAACAAAATGGCATCTCTAGCAATGCGACTATGTAATTCCTTTAATTAAAACATATGGGGTTTATTTATTTATTTATTTTTTTTTTTTAATACATTCAACTGTCTGTTTTATTTATTTATTTATTTATTTATTTATTTATTTTATTTGCATTTTATAGAATTCACAGTCTTATTACAGGTATACAGGGTATGCGGGTTACAGTCACATTACAACGGAGAGAGTACAATATAGTGCGCAGCATGCTTTGTCAAAGTAACAACTTAACTATACAGTAATGATACTTGTGTTGAACATTCATGTAGTAGTGACATTAGAGTTGCACCTTTAAAACAAATAGACAAATAGACAACTCATTCTGACATTGCTATTGTACCCATGTTTGTGTTGCTCTCTTTCTTGTCCAATGGGCGTGATAGTGAGAGTTGTCTTTCCATTCCGCCAGTCTTGGTAAGTGCTTAACTGTGAAGCAACCCCCATCTCCCTGATGCTCAACTACTTTTCCGGTGAAAGAATTTTTTTTT
The DNA here is from genome assembly GCA_933207985.1 of Pelobates cultripes. NCBI lineage: Eukaryota > Metazoa > Chordata > Amphibia > Anura > Pelobatidae > Pelobates > Pelobates cultripes. The sequence continues at coordinate 106,366,757 of OW240915.1, forward strand.
TTTTCGAACATATGGGGTTTATTTAATAAAGTTATGCTGAGTTTACAAACAGCCTGCAAAATGTAAGCCAAAATAGATAAGCTGAAAGATATCAGGAATTTTGGCTTAAATGTTGCAAATCAGAGTTCACAGTTTAGTGAATATACAACTTTATACAGTAAGCATCAAACAGGCCTTCTTTGTTTCGATTTGGTGACTGATTATTATTTTCTCTTGGAAGTGGAAGTGGAAGTGGAACTGTCACTGTCTGGGGACTTTGCATAATTTGCAAAGAACCCAACAGTGTCATCGTCGCTGGAGGTCCAGCAATGGTGAGTTTTACTTTCAGTGAAATTCTAACACAGACAATAAGAGTATTTCATTAAGAAAAAAAATTATAGAATAATCATTTTGCAGGGGGAGATGACAGTGCCACTTCAAAATTTTGTATTTGAACACAGGGAATATGCTTAATTCGTTGGTCATAACATATGATACAAATCTACTGGTATGCTAGCTGTGATTTACTTTTTTTTCCAACATATAATTATAAATGTAACCTTTGTCATGTTTTACATTTTACATTTTACATTTTAGGGATATGCCAAATATTCGGTTCTGTTTTATGGCTTCTACAACAACCAACGCACAATCGGCTGGTTAAAATTTAGGTTGCCATTATCTTATTTCATGGTCGGAGTCGGTGTCTTTGGATACAGCCTAATGGTTGTTATTAGAACGTGAGTAACAGGAAATATCTTAGAACATAAGAAAATAAATAAATAGAAATTAAATGAAAATAGTAGTCTTAATGTGTAGATGTTTTAATTTACCTGCTTATATATCAGGGCTAATTGTTCATGTTTATCCAGTTGGAACATTGCGGGATTCGGGTCTTCATGGGCCTAGAGGTTGTATTGTCAATAGGCCCACTAAAAAAAAAGTCGAATTAGCATTTTAATGTCACAATATATATTATGAACTACATATAAGTCATATGGCAAATCTCCTACTGGTTCACTTCACTACACAATTGCAATGTCACATTTAAAGGCTGACACACAACAAAAAACAGCTAACATGCACAATTCAAGGTCAGTCCATTCCAAAGTGATCTTTGAATTTTCCTGTTTCTTTCTGTTTGTTTTTTAGTGATTTCCTCTATGCATTCACTGGGTTTTTTTTTATTTATACTTGGTTTAATCATGGTTGCCACACACAGTGCTCCAACATTCAGTGTATCGACTCTCTGCATGGAGACACTCAACTTTCCTCATAGAGATGCACTGATTGAATGCATTTTTTATAAGGAGATGCTGTTTGGCCAGAGATGTGTTTGGCTTGTGCTGACACTGCCCCTGATCTGCCTCCTTGACAATATCATCCAATCCAATCATTTCCTGTGGGAAAGCATGGTGATTTGGTGAGATCACCACATCTGATGAATGCAGGGGCAGAGCCAGCACCAGCAGACTAGAATAAAGGTAAGATTTTACTGTATTAAGCGTGGTAAGGGGGTTACTTGGGGGTAAAGGTGGTAAGGGGAGGATAAATAGTGAATTTAAAACTACAGGGTCAGGAATACTATAGTGTTCCTTTAATTTCGGGTTCATTATCTCTGATGGGGGTCAAGATAGGAACTTGACATTTTTTAAATTATACGTCCTCTATAGTAGGGTTTGAGTTGGAGATTCCACTGGTTCAAAGCTAAGGCTAGTAGAATTTTGGGGACAAACAAATTGTATTTATATGTTTTGAGAGAGAAACAGGTATAATATAAGCATAACAAATGCTAAAAATTAAAAGTATTTAACAGGAATTATGTTTATAGAAACAAACATAGAAACATAGAATGTAACAGCAGATAAGAACCATTAGGCCTATCTAGTCTGCCCAATTTTCTAAATACTTTCATTAGTCCCTGACCTTATCTCATAGCTAGGATAGCTTTATTCCTATCCCACGCATGCTTAAACTCCTTCACTGTGTTAACCTCTACCACTTAAGCTGGAATGCTATTTCATACATCCATCCACTACGCTCTCAGTAAAGTAATACTTCCTGATTTAATGTTTAAACATTTGCCCCCCTGGTTTATGTCCTCTTGTTGTGGTAGTTTTTCTTCTTTTATATATAGTGGCCTCCTTTACAGTGTTGATTCCCTTTGTGTATTTAAATATTTCTATCATATCCCCCCTGTCTCGTCTTTCCTGAAAGCTTTATATGTTAAGATCCCTTAACCTTTCCTTGTAAGTTTTATTCTGTAATCCATTAATCTATTCTGTAAGCCCTTCTCTGAACACTCTGTAAAGTTTAAATATCCTTCTGGCAAAACGTTCTCCAGTACTGTGTACAATACTCCAAGTGAGGGCTCACCAGTGTTCTGTACAATGGCATGAGCACTAGCCTCTTGCTAGTGCTAATACCTATCCCTATACAACCAAGCATTCTGCTAGCATTCCACGCTGCTCTATTACATTGCCTTCCTACCTTTAGGTCATCTGAAATAATTACCCCTAAATTCCTTTCCTCAAATATTATATACTCTGCCCTTGGGTTTTTATGTCCAAGATGCATTATCCTGCACTTATCCATATTAAAAGTCAGTTGCCACAGCTCTGACCATTTTTCTAGTTTACCTAAATAATTTGCCATGTGGCTTATCCCTCCTGGAACATCAACCCTGTTACATATATTTGTATCAGCAGCAAAAGACATACCTTACCATCAAAACCTTCTGCAATATCACTAATAAAATATTAAAGAGAACTGGTACACCACAATTTAAAACCACAGGTTTGATCAGAAGCTGTGAGATTTCCACAACTTTTCAGAGAGACTGAGTGAGGAAGAGTCCAATGGCAGTAGTCAATTTAGCAGGTGTCTGTTTTGTGAGAACATTGTTCATAGAAACTCACGCTTTGTCCCGAGTAGATATCATGAATGATGTTCTTTGTCTATGTGGGTGGAAGGATTTTACAAAAACATCAGTTTTCCTCGCTGTTGTCCTCAACCAAGTCTATCTGGCCATGGTCATCACAGACACTAACCACCTGATAGTACTCTCTGACTCTACCTCAAAATGGTAAAGCCCAGAATTCTCTCGCTCTTCATCACTTTTGACATCAATCTTCTTGCTTCAAGGTTGCATCAAGGGTGAGGAATTGACCCTCTGTGGTCCTTTTTTCCATTTGTGGTTTTCTGCTTAGTTCTTACTCCAATCCTGTAAAATGCATCTTTGCCATTGAATAGTGTGAAGAAGTTCCAGCCAGGCTCGCTAATCTGAATTCGCATATTTGGTGTCTGTCATCAGCATGCACAGCATGCTGGTGACATATTACCAATGGCATCACCCCTTCTGTGCCAACCAAGTCCTCCACTGTACTCATTCTTTGGAACATCCCTCTCCCTGCAGTCACAGGAGGAGGATCTGGCTGATTTTATTAATTAATTAATTTATTTTTTAAGAGGTGTGGTTGTCACCAAAGGTTGAAGGACATACAAAATGTACTGCAAATGTTTCAGAGTTTGACCCTTCATTAGTGCAAATTAATCACTTTTGTGATTTAGTGCTGCTCTAATTTTTTTCTTGTATTAAAAAAAAAATACATACGTAGTGGCCACATTGTCCCTAACTAATCTGATTGAGTTGGAGGTACAGATTAGAGGCAAGAAAGCTGATATACCATCAGAACAAAATGCAGGGACAACAGTGACGGAATTTACACTCGTAGCGGAGCTGCGATGCTGAGACTGAACATCTCCGCTGTTATCCTCTGGAGCTGGAAGGGAAGTGCTGGTTAGTAGATATAGCCTATTCCCCCAGTAACAACACACAGTTCAGGGAGTCAACTGATTTTATTCTGGCGACACACGGCTTTTATGCACAGACCCCTACATTGCATCTCCTATACAAAAATACAGGGCTTTTCCTCATAAGATACTCTGTGCCTGAGAGATAATTGCATGAGAAAAAGCTAAAGCTCAATTATCTCGCAGGTACAGAAAAATCGACAATAATTTAAACACCCCAAAAATAAATTTTAATACTTCAGAACCCCACAAAAGTCACATCACAGAATAGCTTGAATCTGAGCACACATTTTGCTGAAATATCAGTCAGATCTTTTTGTTGGTTCGGGAATGCCATGCGAATGAATCGGCCACGTGGTGATGCCCCAAAACAGTTCCAGAGAAAACAAGGCAATGACCAGTCATATTTTGGGGGTTCTCATACAAACACTGATAAACCCATCCCCTGGCTGTTAGGATACGAGTGCTGTTCATAGTTTCTGCCTCCCGAATGCTGTACTCCTATCTGTTCGGGAAAGTATACAAGCAGCAGTAGCCGAAACTAATTTCATGCACTCGACGACCAAGTACCACTGCCTACGTTTGGGAGACAAATGGACCAAAACCCAGGGAAAGCACTTAAGAACTCCTTAATTGCGGTTATCAGCCAGGGGTGATCGGTGTTCTAATTCGATAACAGGGAGGGACCACACACGCTCTGTTCAGTTCCCGAACAGGGGGATACATGTTTGTTCGTAGAAACTCAATATGGTTTTGGGCAACCCCAGGGACTGATGCCAGGTCCGCCACAACCCTGAAGGCCCTACTAGACAATTTACATTGAAATATTGCTGCTGACATCTCTGCGTTTAAAGAAGAGATCAGCGGAGTCTTGGCCCACCTACATGATACGGAGGTTGCCACAGCTGCCCAAGAGACACGGCTTACTTACCTAGAATGGGACCTGTAAACGCTACGGCGTGATTAGGCCCAGACTCAATACCGCATGGCGGCAATGGAAGATCGGAGGCGGTGGAAGAACGTAAAGGTGCGCGGCCTTCCAGCCAATGTCGTCACAGCCGAAATATCTCACCTGATCCGGAGGCTTCTAACACACCTATTCTTTGCCAAACAAACCAAATTAATGGTACTAGATGGCTGTTACAGGCTCTTAGCACCTCCAGCAAGCACTACAGGAGTGCATAGGGATGTAATAATCCGCTTCCAAAACAGCCCTGACAAGCAGGCGTTCATGACCGCCATTCACAGTAAGTCACCCTACAACTTTGAAGAACACCAGCTGGCATTCTTCCCAGATGTATCCAGAGCAACCTATCTATCCTGGACTGGTGAAGGTCCATGAGCCAGAAGGTCCAGATCTATCCAGAGCAACCATCTATCCTGGACTGGTGAAGGTCCATGAGACCTTTAACCATAGAACTCACAAAACACAAGATGCCTTGTAAGTGGGGAGCCCCAAGAAGTCCTGATCCCCCACCACTCTGGGACATTGAAAGTACTGTAGGCTTCTGAAATACCTGGCACGTTCCAGAAGATCGGGTTGTCCGCTGCCACAGAGGGATAACTGAACACAGCTCCGGCCCCACAGTCGACTGCCTGGGATCCCACAAGGGTTAATCCGTTTGTGCTTGCTGCACTGAGGGGTAGCCCTGTAACTACAGCGGCCTCCTGAACTGCCAAAGATCACCTGCATTGATTTAGTTCTGATTAGTTTGTTTCGATAATTTTTCAGTTGAATATAACCTCTTTATATATTTGAACTAATATGCTCTTACCACATAGAAAGCCCTTTGGGACACGTCCCTTTTCATCAATACACCTTTGCATGGGGGTCATACCCCTTTACACCGCTCCCCCACCCCCCACTCACTCACCTTTCTTGTCATTGAGCTTCTACTGAGCACCACGGGTGACAACCTCTAGCCCAACTACTTTGACTTACATACTTATATTCGTAAATGGCAAGAGGTACATAGCCTATGCTACCCCTTAAAACCATACTCTAACCTACAGTATTTCCAATAGGGATAGTGGGTTCAGTCCTCACTGTTTGAAATTACCATAATGTCTTTGCTTTTGTTTTCACTTTTTCATAACTATAAAGCCCTTAATTCAATAGTCCACAATACTGTTCACAATAATGGCTAATATTCTGAATTGTACAATGTTTCTCTAACCATGCTCATACCTGAACAATGCCTGTATCTTTTGTGGATTAAGAATAAATAAATATTGACAAAACAAATTATCTGAAAAAGGGCAAAATAAAAATGGTTGAAATGGCCGAACATTTTATTTACTTATTAATTGTGCAATTATATTAACATGCAAGTCATTTTGCAGCTCTGAGAAACCGTGTGACATTAAAACATTAAACGCCACCTGAAGGAATTAATATAACTAGTTGGAGCATATTTATAAGAACCATAAATGTCACTGTGACTGGTTACAAAATTAAATATTGATGATACAGATTAGGATAAGTCTAACATACCAAATAAGATGTAATTTGATAACCCATGAAATTTATTGTAATCCTCAAAAACATATATTCATTTTTGGCATATGCGTTATAGAGATAAAGATTTAACTTCACTAGACATTGTGTCATACATTAGTAAACATAGGTTTCCCCTAATGGTGGTCACCTCAACTGAGCTCTCAAGGAAGGGGGTAACTCAAAAGAAGTTTAATTACTCATAAAAAAAGAAATCACAATGATCCCACTAAAACTTGAGGAGAACAAATGGGCGAGAGCACAGTAAAATGTAAAGAATAAAGAAAGAGACTCCAACATTTATTAGGAACTAAGAAAAAAAATAATAAGCTCATCACACAGTGATTATAAACACTTGTCTAAGAAAACAAGAGAAGGGAGGAGTGGGCATAATAGTGGTACTCTCTACCATATCTCCACACTTCAAGAATGATAGTGACTAAACACTTTACAGGGAATAAGGAGAATGGGCCCCACTTATACTGTAGTCAGGGTGCCCTTCTTGAACTATCTCAGGGTGAAGAAACCAAAGTGAGCAGGTATATTTGGGACCAAATGAGGGAGAAGCAAAAAAAACAAAAACAAAAACCAAGAGAAAAGATGTAGCTACCAAGGATCCCAAAGTCTAAGCCCTGCTCAAAAAAATAGTCTCACAAAAAAGTATGAGTTAAGGTTAAAATCGCCTCGACATAGACCTAATACCATCTCTATCCCCAGTCTCTATCCCCAATTCCCATACTACATCTCCTATATCACCACTTCAGCCCCTACCACCTCACTACAGCTCCTGTTCCCCCATTAAAATCCTTGTCTCCCCACTACAACCCCTATTCCTCCATGACAGCCATTAACCCCGACACCCAATTACAACCCATATACCTAACTACAGCTTTTCTCACCCCTATATAGCCCAAAATGCAAGAGTAGGGGAAACCCTTAGGAGGGATAGTATGAGGTAAAACACAACACTAAAGGGAAGGGTCAAACAAGTAGTCCCTAGTTACCCAGGCACTGCAAGACACTAGTGCCCACCTGTACCAAATGTCCTTTAGGCAGGTCAAAAGCAGAAACTAAGGTGCAAAGCAAAAAGAGCTACCCATAGTGTATAAACAAAAAATGAAAATGTCGGACGAGTGTTTCGCAGTGCACAGTGGTGTATTTTGGATTTGTGCTGCCCTGTGACTAAATTCGGGCACCCCCCTAATCTAAATTTGCCCCACCACTTTGTGTCAAGATCACTTTTTGACTGACAGACGCACACCCTCATTGGCACATGCACTCACTGACAGATACACAGTCATTGGCACACACATACAGCCATTGACACACACATACAGCCATTGGCATGTACACTGTGTGAACAACCCACACTTTTACTGACAGACACACACTAACACACCAACTCAGTGACAGGAACTGTGGCGGAACCAACCTCGCCACTGGCCACTGGAGGAGCCTGGTTGCCCGCCTCCTGTCACTGGACTATGGCCCCATGTTAAAAAACCTTTTATTTTCCCTATGTGAGCAGTGTTAGCCCAGATAGCTATGCCATGGAGCCTATTCGTGTAACGAAAGACTATGTGAAAGACTTTGGCTCCATGGCAATTGAACTGTGTGTATGTGATCTGAGCGCCATTCGGTAATAATGTGCGCTCAGATCTAAGCTATATGGGGATAAGTTGAATGTATATGTTTTATGTAGTAATTGTAACGCTGTGTAATTTTATGTCTTTTTACTAACATGTGGCTAATGGAGTTTTGCCTCTGTCCTTGGAGATAATTGGATTACTTATCTCCAGGACAGAGAGGAAGGATTATAATGCATTGTGGGAGTATTTAAATGTGTAAGCTTGTGATTGGTCAATGTCCCATATGTATCCCAGTTTCCCATCTGGTCCCCTAGGGGGGTGTCCACCAGGTGGGAGACCTGCATAAAAGCCGGGCAGGTAGCCCCAGTAAATCAGTTCTGCTTGACCCTCAAACGATGTGTTGTCTCGTTCTTTGGGGGAATTGGATTGTATGCTGTTACAGTGCGACTGCCAGGAGTGTTCATATGGTTTTTCCTGTTCGGCTGTTTAACAGCATTAGTGTGTTTCCTGTTCGGGAGCTGGAGGATTCGTATGGTTCCAGTTTGGGAGTTGGAGAATTTGTGTATTTGCAGTTCGGGAGATTGGTGATTGCAGTAGCTGCCTGTGCATCTGAAAGGGGAATATCACCTAAACGGTTTTTAACCTCTTGTGTGCAAAACGGTCCGTTACAGGCACACACTCTCAGATACACATACAATGGCATACAGTCACTGACTCAAACATTCTCACTGATTTGACACATTCTGGCAGACACACACATTCACTCACTCACAGACACACACAGACAGCTACACACACTCACTGACAGACAGACACACCCACAGTTACTGACAGACACAAACACACACACTCACTGACAGGCACACACTAACAGACAGAGACACACACACTAACAGACACACACGCACATTCACTGACAGACACACTCACTGACTGACAAATACACACTGACAGCCCCACACACACACTCACTGACAGCAGGGGCGGACTGATCGGTTGGGTACTTCGGACATGGTCCAAGGGCCCAGCCAAGAAAGGGGGCCCACTGCCCACTTTGTGTGTCTGGCACTGTCAGAAACTACAACTTTGACACCGGCCGCTCGAGTCCGACAGGCAATAACTGTGACATCCTCAAGCCCAGTGAGGAAGAAGTACTTACCAGAAGCAGAGGTAGGGCCCGGGGGAGCAGATAGTGAATGCGTGCTATGTCACATATTGACATTGATGTGCGCCTTCTGCACAGGCAGCAACAATGTAAAAAAAAATAAAAAGAAAAAAAAAATATCAGGGGTCCCTATATCAGTGCATCCAGGCCCCTGATCTATGTATTGCTGCTGTGCTGGGAGGAAGTCTCCTCCCTGCTTACCAACAAACTGCTGGGAGAGAGAGAAGGAGACCAAGAGGGAGCAGAGCCTGACTCCCATCACCTTCAGCCAGATGCCACTGGACACCAAAAAAGTATGAAAGCAGGAGGGATGGTTACTATGTAATGTTATCTATGTTTCTATCTGTATCTGTGTGTATATGAGTAAGGCTGTGTATTTATATTAGTTTCTCTGTGTATATGTGTGTGTTTGTGTATCTGCATGTGTGTTAGTGTGTGTTTGTGTATTGGTATATGTGTTATTGTGTATATGTGTGTCAGTGTGTGTCTGTATCTGCATGTCTGTACCTGTGTATCTCTGTGTGTATATGCATGTGTGTCTGTGTATCTGTGTCAGTGTGTGTCGTTATGTGTGTGTGTGTGTATATGGCAGTGTATATGTATATGAGTATACATCTCAGCATTCACACGCCAACCCTACAGACAAATACACCCCTGCATTTAAACATCAACACTACATACACACACCCTACATTCAAAACCAAACACTACACAGTACATAAAAACACACAACACAACACTATACACAAATACACCTCTAAATTCACACACACATACTCCATACAAGAAAATACTTACATTCCAACTTGCAAACACTGCTCAGTGCTAAATACAACCCTGCAAGGATGGGCAAATGGTAGATCCCCAGCTGGCAAAACATTGCACTAGTTGTACGACAGTTGTCCATCCTTGCGATAGGGGGGCCAAAATATTCTTGCACCAGGACTCTCTCTATTTAGTTCTGCCATCGTGTTTCTTTGTATCTGTATGTGTGTATTTTTATTTGTATGTGTGTCTGTGTATCTGTATGTGTATCTGTATGTGTGTCTGTGTGTGTGTGTGTCTGTGTGTGTGTCTGTGTGTATCTGTATGTCTGTGTATCTGTATATGTTTGTGTGTTTCTCTGTATCTATATGTATTTGAGTGTGTGTATCTGTGTATGTCTGTGTATCTGTATGTGTTTGTGTCTGTATATCTGTATGTGTTTGTGTGTGTCTGTATATGTCTGTGTGCATATGTGTATCTGTATGTATGTTAGTGTGCATCTGTATATGTGTGTGTCAGTGTGTGTCTGTGTACTTGTATATGTGTCAGTGTGTATTTCTGTGTTTATACCTGTGTATCTGTATGTGTGTCAGTGTGCATCTCTGTATCTGTATGTGACAGTGTGCTTCTGTGTATCTGTGTGTGTGTTAGTGAGCCTCTGTGTATAGGTTTGTGTGTCAGTGTATCTGTATGTATTGGTGCGTGTGTGTGTGTGTGTGTGTGTGTATATATATATATATCTCAGAATTCATATTTCAACACTTCACACAAATTCAAACATCAACACTACATATAGACACACCCCTACATTCAAAAGCAAATACTACACACAAGTAAACCACTCCTTTAGAAGTGTAACAGTACCTAACAACACACTACACACAAATACACCACTACATTCACGCACACATACTGCATTCAAAAACATGCTCACATTTAAACATACAAACACTGCACAGTGCTAAGTACAACACTGCAATTATGAGCAAATGGTAGATCCCCAGCTGGCAAAGCATTGGTGGAGTTGTACCTTTTTTCCATCCTTGTGATAGGGGGGCCTCAAAATAATTATTGGACCAGGGCCCTTTCTATTTTAGTTCCACCACTGAGCGCAATGCAGATTATCAACTTAAAAAATGGTACACATAGAAAATCTTAATTTAGTAATGCAGGGGAATATTTAATCATAGGCAAACTTAAATATACACTATATATATACAGTGCTCCATTTGCACTGATGCTTTCCTGTTATAATCTTATCCCTCTACTACAGCCCCTATCTCCCATGAAGCCCCAGACCACCCAACCCCCACACCAGTCTCTATCCCCAATTCCCATACTACATCTCCTGTATCACCACTTCAGCCCCTACCACCTCACTACAGCTCCTGTTCCCCCATTAGAGTCCTTGTCTCCCTACTACAGCCCCTATTCCTCCATGACAGCCCTTAACCCCGACACTTCAGACTCTATCCCCAATTACAACCCCTATACCTAACTACAGCTTTTCTCCACCCACTACATCTCCTATGGCACCACTACAGCCCCTACCACCCCACTACAGCCCCTCTCCCCCATGACAGCCCATAACCACCCAAGCCCCACACTACAGTCTCTATCCCCAATTACAACCCCTATAATCCCACTACAGCGCTTATTCCCCCATTAGAGCCCTTGTCGCCCATTAGAGCCCTTATCTGTAACACAAAGATGAACATGTGTGCTGTGCGTGTATGTGGGTGTGATGTATATTTGTGTAGTTTGCTAGTTGGTTTGTACAAGGGGGGCCCATGATCTTTTATTGCCCAGGGGCCCCATGAGTTGTCAGTCCGTCCCTGACTGACAGCTACACACTCACTCACTGAAACACACAGATACACACATTTTCTCATACACTTACCAATTATAATTTTTTTATTTTTTTTTCAAATATAAATCCACCCAGCCTCCCTACCTTTGGGGGAACTGGAGTGGATACTGTCCCTGATTGCTGTTTGGCTGGCTGTGTGGGCTCCTTGCTGGGGCTGCTTGCTCCTGCTGGCCAGGCAGGTTCCTTGCTTGATCTGCTGGGACTTCTGACTTTTGCTGGTTTGGCTGGCTGGGCAGACGCTCAATGGAAGCAGCGAGGGAACTTTAACAAGAAATATTTAAACCCATAACTTCTTTGCTGGTTTTGAATCTCTCTCATCGTTATCTTGTTGAAATGTATTTAGGATTAGAAATGTGTACTGTTGAAAAATAGGTTTTGTTTCATTCCAATTTATTATTTTTCGAATTTTGGTTTATCTGAAATTTGGGAAGTATCGATTTGTAGCAAAATGAAATTTTGGAGAAATAAATATTCCTCCCCCCCGAACTTTTGATGTAATTATTACAAAGTATACCAAATAAGGGTGATGTTTAACAGTGTTTTCATTACAGCCTAGTGACACCACCACTGACCACTCCTCGGATGGCTACTCGAGGTGCTTCCTGGGGCAGTGCTGCACATTCAGTGTCACCACCCTCTGAATGACACGGAACTGATTGATTCAATGCATCTCTATGAGCAGATGTTAATTGGCCAGGACTTGTGCTCGCTCTGCCCCTGATCTGCCTCCTTGACAAGTTTAGCCAATCCTATGGAAAAGCATTGTGTTTGGCTTTGATCAACACTTCTGATGTTATCAACCAAGCAGGCAGATCAATGGCAGAGCCAGCAGCTGCAGACTAAAATAGAGGTATAATTTTTTATATATTTAGAGTTGCAAGGAGGGCCAGGGGCGGCTAGATGGTGGTTTTAACACTATATGGTCAGGAATATATGTTTTTGTTCCTGACCCTATAGTGTTCCTTTAAATTTGCTCACTGCTCTCTAATTTGGTACCCTTAATTATGGAAACCCACATAAGGAATTCAAATTAGGGAGCTGTCTATGGAGCTCCTTTACACTGACCGAGTACCTCCATCCAGTTCTCTTCCTAGTCAATTGCTGTAACCCTGGAGAACCTCAACCCCAGTCCTCGAGGCTTGACTGTCGTCTATCTGGAGCTTTCCAACTGACCAGGCTGCAGCTCTCCTTCCAGGCAGATATCGTACCCTTTGCCTATTACTCTGCAACTTTTCTTCCATTCATATATCATCCCCTCTGCAGTCCTTCTTCCAGGCAGGTATGCACCTCTGCCTGCAATGTAATAGCTCTTGTCTTTATAAAGATACTTGCTTCTCTCAGGCCTAGCTCTCTTGATTTGCCCCAGGGCTTAGAGAGATTGTGCAGCCAGCAAATAGGTACGACAACTCTGCTATCGGGATCCCTAAAAATCCACACAGGAAACACAGTTCCAAAAGTAACTAATATACTGCTTTATTTTTACTCTAAACTGTAGTGCATTGAAAACTAAATTGCAAAATATAAACAAATAGTGCTGATTAAGAAAATTTAGCAACTGTAACAGCTTGCATAACAACTTAAATTTTGCAGTTTTTCTACCTTACGGGCCTCCCCATGATAAGGTTTGACAGTTTATCTGGTGTCCATTGGGCATTGTGTGCCTCCTTCACTTAGAGCTAAAAGCCCCATATGTGGAGCTTCCATTAGCTCTCTTGAGCTTAGCACTACTGTGTACATCCAGCTCATTGGTTAAGAGTGTCCGCTGATTGCTCTCAGCCAATGAGCCAAGTCTTGCACCTCTCAGCTAGCCCAAAGCAGAGAGCTCTTGATTCTCAATGGAGGAGGTGACTGGCACCTGGGAGACTACAAGTTACTTTTCAAACCATTGGATTTGGAGGATACCATGGCACCCCTGGCACCATAACCACAATAATGAGTTGTAGCGGTTATGGTGCTTGGATTGTTTCTTAAACAGAGTACAAATATGACATTTGAGAATTTATTTTCATTAATAATACATTCATAATAATTTGAATAACCATATTACATATGGACATCACCTATTAATCATACAGAAAACAATGCTTAGGTCAAATAAAACCATTTAATTAATTTTAAGAAGGGGGGGGGGACGACTGTGTATGATCTTGTGCTTAGGGCCAGGGTTACTATTCCATTATAATTTTTCATCTTTCAATAGGGGAATTGAACAGTTGTGATGGTCTCTCTATATGTTCGTTGACATGTATCCAAAGTATCAGTTCAACCCCTTAAGGATGGATGCAATTGTACAAGTTTTGAACCAAAACAAACCTAGAATTTGAGCGATATGTCTGTTCAACCATAATTGACCTATTTCATATTGAGTGCACCAACACTTATATATAATTTTGGGCGGGGGGGTATCGGCACACATTCTTGCAGATTTTATCACTTTGAATAACATCTAGCTCTTAGTATGAATTGCTGAATAAAGAGTACCTTTGAGATAATTGTTCTCTCTCTGTCCCTGCTAATAATGCATGACTAACTGGCAATTAACTGCAATTATATAAATGATTATAATAATAAATCACAGAAAAATAATACAAATAATTGTGTGTTTTGCTTAGTTTATTGGCTTATTAATACAAATGAGTTGATTGTAAATTTTTAAATTGGCCCAATATAAGTCTTGTGTCAATATTTGTGGATAAACTTTTGAAATAAGTTAAACATTTCAGATAAACTTGTAAAATCTTTTTTTTCAAAATACTCAATATCAAATAATATATAATATATAACAAAACATCATTGGTATATCAAATGCAAATAGCAAAATATTAAATAATTTTAAAAGTAAAAAAAAAAATTAATCACATGAAATGTTTACACAAACATATTAAATTAAGGCCATAATTAGGAAATAGAACCATTTTATCATATTATCTGGTCTCACTCTTAAAAATATTCTGTTCTTTTAACACTTTTTTTCAAGTGATATTTTCAATATACATTTTTTTCATTGTGTATCATGGTAACACAATCACAATAGAACCTAGACAAGTTTTATCAGTCTGTGTTAAATGTTCTGAAAAGTAAAGATTACAGATAAAGTCAATCTTGCTAGTGGCTTCTAATCTGTCCTTGTACATAGTCTAGAATTGTCAAACACCCACAGAGAGTCAAAACACCCTCTATCTATTCAAATGCCTTAACTTCACATCATCTAGGGAATGTCTATATGTGTGTGGGCTGAGATCAATTCCTTGTACTAATTACTGAGATTTATCAACTTTAATTGAATCAACATATGCTTATTTTCTCTGGATACAAGAATTTAAATAGAAATGCTTTGTAAAATATGTTGATTTAGCAGTACACTGTTATGCCATCCAAAATCTTAAATACATCTTTATTAGAAAGGACAGAAAAGTTATATGAAGTAAAAATAAACATAAGTAAAGTAGATCTACAACACAATGTAACTCCAAGTCAATCACACTTCTGTGAAATCAAACTGTCAACTTAGGAAGCAACACTGAGTGACACTCAATTTCACATGCTGTCGTGCAAATGGTATAGACAACAGGTGGAAATGATATGCAATTAGCAAGACACCCCCAATAAAGGAGTCGTTCTACAGGTGGTGACCACAGACCACTTCTCAGTTCCTATGCTTCCTGGCTGATGTTTTGGTCACTTTTGAATACTGGCGGTGCTTTCACTCTAGTGGTAGCATGAGACGGAGTCTACAACCCATACAAGTGGCTCAGGTAGTACAGCTCATCCAGGATGGCACATCAATGCGAGCTGTGGCAAGAAGGTTTGCTGTGTCTGTCAGCGTAGTGTCCAGAGCATGGAGGCGCTACCAGGAGACAGGCCAGTACATCAGGAGACGTGGAGGAGGCCATAGGAGGGCAACAACCCATCAGCAAGACTGCTACCTCCGCCTCTGTGCAAGGAGGAGCAGGAGGAGCACTGCCAGAGCACTGCAAAATGACCTCCAGTAGGCCACAAATGTGCATGTGTCTGCTCAAATGGTCAGAAACAGACTCCACGAGGGTGGTATGAGGGCCCGACGTCCACAGGTGGGGGTTGTGCTTACAGCCCAACACCATGCAGGACATTTGGCATTTGCCAGAGAACACCAAGGTTGGCAAATTCGCCACTGGCGCCCTGTGCTCTTCACAGATGAAAGCAGGTTCACACTGAGCACATGTGACAGACGTGACAGAGTCTGGAGACGCCGTGGAGAACGTTCTGCTGCCTGCAACATCTTCCAGCATGACCAGTTTGGCAGTGGGTCAGTAATGGTGTGGGGTGGCATTTTAAAAGCCCAAATTGCAACATCCAAATTATATTTTGCCGGTACTATAAACTTAATTGGAATAGACCCATTACATCCTGCATTGGCAATATAAAATAAAATAACAGACAATTTAAAAATATTGCATTATTCACATAAAACATAATACTTACAAATTAAGGGGCATATAAATTAAGAAATTAGGATAGAGAATTGGAACAAGAACAATAAACTAAAATTATATTAAAACACTTATTTCAAAATCAATATAAAGTATTTTGGGGGATAATGTGTCTAAATCAAATATCCACTTCATTTAATTTTTGCTTAAAATAGATGTTAAATTACCCCCTCACCAATGGTTTTGGTTAACCTGTGTCCCATAAAATTATAACTGGAATTCTATAAAAAAAAAAAAAATTGGGATACACTATGATTTTTATACTGAACCACTATGATCTATATTTGTTAGGGCAAAACATAATAATGCAGATCTTGAGAAGAAGAACATTTCATTTATAATATTATAATACATCATTAAAGGGATGATCTTAGCACCAGAACCACTAAAGCTTAATGTAGTGGTTCTGGGGCAAAGAGACTGTCCCTGCAGTTTTAGCAGTCTAAAAACTGCCTTTCCTGAGAAATAAAGTGCTTACATTAGCTCCTATGACCATTTCTAGTGGCTGTCACTCTGGCAGTCACTAGAGGCGGTTCCTAGTTATGGTTCTACAAAGATTCCCGGACCGGTGTTTGGCATGTCCACGCTCTACATGGAGACAGCAAAATTCCCCCCCCCCTCCCAAAGATTAATTGAGTCAATGCAGGAGGTGCTGACTGGCTCACTGTGGAAAATTGTGCTCATGTGTACTAGCCCCCCAAATGCTTCTCTGTGGGAAAATATCAGCCTGGCTGATAACATCAGTGCTGGTTAGCTCAGCCAAAGGAGGACCACAGCCACGCTGAGAACAGCATGTAGATGGATCAAAGGCATGTAGATGGATAAAATCTATATTCTCTGACTTCTTAGGAAGAACAATAGTGAAACTGCGCACAACACTCTAATATTAGGAATACATTTTGTACAAATATATTTAATGCACTACCTAGAGAAGGGGTAAATAAAATTATTTTTAGCATGCAATTGAGTATTGTATGATTGCTGTTCTTTATAATCATAAGATTGGGTAGAGGCCTGTCTTAAATTTCTCTCAGAAATTTACAAGGAGTGCCAAAAAAATGAGCTCATTAGAGAATAGAGCATGTCGACAGTATTCTAATGGTTTTAAATTATTTAACAGACTTGTACACAACTGAAAAATTTGGCTTAGCCGTATCACTTTATCCAGAAAAAAAAGTAGTTCAGATAGTCCAATATACGTCCATTTTGATGGTCTGCTCAGATTTATAACATCTGTGCTAAATATTCGGGAAAACAATTAGGACAAATCAATAAGGCAGGAAATAGGAAAGTCAGTGTACTGCAAAATATAAATAGTTGATAAATATATTTAACAAACAACACTTTTATTTGTAAAATATGATAAAGCCATTTAACAGGCAATAAACATATTTATATTCATAGTCTACTGTTTGAAAAGTTAGTTCGTATACTTTGTTGTCTTTTTGCTTGTTAATGATGTGCTAATACACCATTAAAGGGACACTATAGTTCCCAGAACAACTACAGCTTAATGTAGTTGTTCTTGTGAGTATAGTATGTTCCTGCAGGCATTTTACAGTAAACACTCCCTTTTCAGAGAAAAGGCAGTGTTTCTATTAGTGACTAGGGACACCTCTAGTGGCTGTCACTCAGACGGTTACTAGAGATGCTTCCTGGGTCAGTGCTGCACAATGTGTCTCCACACCCTGCATTTATTCAATGTATCTCTGAGGAGATGCTGATTGGCCAGCGCAGCATTTTGTCACACGTGTACATTAGACTCCCAATGCTTTCCAAATGGAAAGCGTTGGATTGACTGAGATCATCAGATCATCAGAGGCAGATAGGAGGCAGAGCAGCACTGGAATAAAGGTAAAATGTAACCCTATTTAAGGGGAGCAAGGGGGCTAGCCACCCAAATAGTGTTTTTAAACCTTTAGAGTCAGGAATACATGTTGGTATTGCTAACCCAATAGTGTTTCTTTAAGAGAAAAATTAATTAGTATGTTTTGCTTTACTTTAAATAACATATATAATTATTGTTGTTGCATTTTAGCATGGCAAGCAATGCCAATGAAAACACAAGTGATGGAGACGATGGAAATTTCAATTTCAGCTTTAAAATGTTTACTAGCTGGGATTATCTGATTGGAAACCCAGAGACTGCTGACAACAAGTTTGCATCAATAACCACTAGCTTTAAGGTAACAAAAATAAGATCAACAAATCATTATGTCTCATTCTGGTTTTCAGTGCTGCATTTTCTTCTTACAAAAAGTATCTCCAATGCTATGGATTAATATTAATGGTGCTTCTTGTTGTATCACAAAAAATATTTTATAATTATATAGTTTATTCTCTCCAACTGTAAGGCAAACATGTGAACAGCAAATTATATATAAAGAAACACAATTCCCTTTTGTTAAAATATGCATAATAATCATTATATATGCTAATTAAGGCTATACTTACCTTCGTTAAATATGCTATTTGTTTCTCTTATAGTTAATAAGGTGATGGGAAATTTCGATTCAAAATGCCTATTGCATCATCAGGATGATTAGCATCAGTTCAGTTAAACGAAAAACATTAAATCACAAAAAAGAAATAGGAGTTACAAATTTTACTACCCAGAGGGCATATGTCCTGATAAATTCACGGGCCTCTTAAAGGCCCCTTTGGGAACTTATGCAAGATATACATAAGCAAGACTGGTCAAAAGGTAAATCCCCGCATGTCATAAAACTGCAATTGCCATGATACTTTGCCAGCCTTTACAATAGCATAGCATCATACAATTTGCCACCATCTGGGGATCTACCTTTTTATCAAAATAATGTGATAGCCAATGTGAGTAGGAGGGTTATGTGGAAACGCAATCAGTCCTTGAGCTAATAAAGAATAGGCTTGCCTCAGACTTTCTAAACCTCCTTAAAAAAACATCTTTTCAGGGTACCATCAAACTCTTTTTTTTATTAAATGCATTTCAATTACTTCTATTTATGATTCTTTCTCTCCTGCAGGAATCTATTGTAGATGAAGAAGAAAGCCATAAAGATGAAAACATCCATCTTACTAGATTTCTGCGAGTCTTGGCCAATGTTATGATAATATGTTGCTTGTGTGGGAGTGGATATCTCATTTATTTTGTCGTGAAACGCTCACAGACATTCTCTAAGATGCAGAATGTTGGGTGGTATGAAAGAAATGAGGTATTATATTTTTCAATGCTGCTAAATGTCACTTACAAAGCACTTCTTTTTTAAAAGGGTTTTATCTTAGTCTACAATATGCACTTCCAACCTTAGGCTTCAATCACTAAAAGCGATTTGTAGTGAAATAACCAAATATCTACACTTATCTTTGCAATTTATTAATTTCACTCTATTTTTTTTCTGTAAATTGAGGGTATGTCTATTCACAGAAGATATTTAAATAATATTTGTTTTACTTACTTTCCAATCTTCATCTCAAAATGAATTTATTTTCTTTGATCATTTGGCAGGTAGAGATTGTCATGTCTTTACTGGGGATGTTTTGTCCACCATTATTTGAAACTATTGCAAATCTGGAAGAATACCATCCCCGTGTGGCACTGAAGTGGCAGCTGGGAAGGATCTTTGCACTATTCCTTGGAAATCTTTACACGTTCTTACTTGCTTTGATGGATGATGTTAATGAAAAAGTGAGACACAAAAGCACGTTTCTGTAATGTATATTATACATCTATCTCTGAATGGAAGCATAGAGATATGCTACACTGGATATACATTTGCCAGATTAATTTAAAGCAAAACAACATCCATGAAATATTCAATCAGTATCTTGAGCGCCATTTTCTCTGGATTGATGGGTGGATGAGTATGTTAATGGGTAGGTGGGGGTAGATGGACAGACAATAAATACATAAATAGGTCAATTAAATCCTGAAGAACTAAGGCAATTGTCCCAAGTTCTGAACCAAATCAAAACCTAGAATTTGCACCAGAATGTGTTTGTTCCACCATAAATTAAGTGTGTCTCTTTCAGTGTCACTACACATATTATATATTGTTTATTAAAGGAAAGAAATGACTTTCGTTTCATATCTTATATGTATACCTAACACATTAGGTGTGAATAAAATGTTAAAAATGGGGGGGGGGGGGAACTAATATTTTTTAGAAATCTAATGCAACTAAATAAAAATAACTCAATATACTCACATATCAGTCCTGATAGCAAAATGTCTAGTATATGTTGGATATGAATGAATTTTTAGTAGTTAACCCACCCCTATACAACCCTATACAACCTCCCCTCCCACACACACACAATGCTTACACTAACACTAGCCATGTACCTACCCTAACCTTCCCTAACCTCAACCCTACACAATCCCTACCCCTAAAACACCATTAATCTAAATCCAGCATTAACTCTGACCTTACCCTAACACTAAGCCTACACTAACTCTAACCATACACCTAACACTAACCCTACCCTACCTCCATATGTAACCCTACCCCTACGCATGCTTCTAAACCTAAGGAAACCCTCTGCTAATATGATTACTAACATCAGCATATAGGTTTCCTATTTAAAACAGTAGAGATGCTGGCTTTTCTCAGTATTATAGGAACATATTCCTGTAATAGTAAGTGATGCATGCTTTCACATTTTATTACACTGTGATCAGTGCTGGGTAGCTGGCAAAGCCCCACACTGACAAATAAGCTTGGAGATATGCAGAGAGACCCAGTCAGGGTCTGGTCAGAGGCTGGGGGTCTCCCTGCAGCCCTCGCATCACAGCAGGGTTCTGAATGGATTTTAAGGGCTGCATAGACAGCTGTATACTCAAATGGCCCTAACTGACTAGTAAACCCAGGTATCTGTTGATACTTGGATTTACCGGTGTGAGCAGGGCTTTAGCTCACACTGCATTGACATTTATAGCGATTTAAATCCCCATTTAAAGAGCTGCATATAGTGCTCACTTTGAGTGCAGCATATAGTTCATCTGTCAGTTTAGGGCCATTAAAAATGGGCCCATCTGACAGAGGGGAGCCACAAGTATCGGCTGAAACTGCATGACATTCCATGCCATCCTAACAGCATTAAAGCCCATTATGTAGAGGATGGTGTAAAATGTTCTAATGTTGAGAAGTGGTTAAGATACCACTGTCTGGAGAATCTGATATTGTTCCAAAAAAATACAGAGTTTAAAAAAATAGTAGGCTATAACAATTGATTTTGTAATTTGTATCCATCAACACAATTTACAAGTTTATTCAGTAAACCAGGAATTGTGGAGAATTGAAAAGGTAATTGAAAATCTAGACAAAAAAGTACCGCAGGAAAAATGCTAAGCTATTTTGACCTGATTTTGCAAATTTCTTGTCTTTTCTCTTGTGCATTATCTGTCGTTATTCTGTAACTGCACAATCTATCATAAACATCCCACAACAACATCAAATAGTAATTATTATTTGCAACCTTTTAGCTTTCGGAGACCCCCAGCAAATGCATTGCAACAAAAACAGAGAATATGATAATTCTGGGAATTGGAAAATGTTTAGAGAAACTCCGTATCTTGCCAATCAATTAGTCCCCACTCAGGACTGAAATAGTTTTTGCTCACTTGTGCCATTACAGAGAGAATCTATACCATTTGCATATCAGACTGATTCCACCCATAAGGGCATAATTTTTAAATTCCCTGTTTGTGTTGTAATTATTATTTACATAATATTATTATATAATTATATATTATTATTATTTACCTGTTTTTACCGATGTACCTCTGATAAACAGTATATTGAATGTGATTCATTCTTTACAGATGATTACTGCCTTTTGCTACCAAGGTAACATCAGAATATTTACCTACCAGCGCTGTTCTAAATGTGGGGTGAATGGGGCAGCTGCCCCAGGCCCAGTTTCTCCTGGGAGGCGCAGGAGCAGCTGCCTGTGGGCCCCGCTGTCCGCAAAAAAATTGTATCTGCCCCATGGGCCAGCCGGTGCTGCGGCTGCACCTGGGCCCACACACTAAGGGGGCCCATGGAGTAGGGACAACTGGCGGCCATTTCTCAGTAGAGGCCTTGTCTGGCGTTGTGGACCTTTAAAAGGGCCTACTTGCTTTACGGCAGCCGGCTGGGAGGAGGTGACTGCCGTGAGTCACTTCCTCACAGAGATTGTAAAGGCGCGCGGGAGGGAGGAGGAGGCCGTCAGGTGGGCGCTGGAGTGCCAGAGCCTCTCATTCCCAACTACCTCAGCCTGTCACTGGACCCCAGGGAAGCCATCCTCCTGAACCCATAAGGTAGGAAACTGGAGGGTGGCTTTAAAAATGTGTCAGTGTGTCTGCCAGTGTGTCTGTGTGTGTGTCACTGTTTGTGTCAGTATGTCTGTCAGTGTGTCTTAGTATGTCTCTGTGTTTGTGTGTGTGTGTCTGTGTCAGTATGTCTGTCTGTGTGTCTGTATATGTGTCAGTATGTATGTCAGGATGTGTCAGTGTTTGGCAGTATGTCTGTATGTATCAGTATGTCTGTCAGGACGTTTATGTGTGTGTCAGTATGTCTCTGTATGTCTGTGTGCATGTCACTATATCTGTCAGTGTGTGTCTCAATATGTCTGTCTGTCAGTATGTATCTCTATTTTGTCAGTATGTGTATCTGTGTGTGTCAGTGTGTATATCTGTGTATTTATATTTAGTCAGTATATCTATGTTTGTTAATGTTTGTATCTGTGTGTATGTGTATCTGCATGCCTGTATGTATGTCAGCGTGTGTGTGTATCTGTATGTTATCATTGTTATTAGTGTGTGTATATCTGTCTGTGTATACACACAGTGTGTTTATCTGTGTATCTGCGTGTGTGTCATGTATGCATCAGTGTGTCTGAGTATCTATATGTGTCAGCGTTTTATATATGTGTCTGCATGTGTATCTATGTGTCTCTATGTGTCATTGTGTATATCTGTGTCAGTCTGTATCTCCATGTTTGTCAGTGTGAGTGTCAGTGTTTATATATGTGTATCTGCATGTGTTTCAGTGTGTGTATATGTATCAGTGTGTGTGTGGCAGTGTATGTGTACATGTGCATACATCTCAGCATTCAAAACACCAACACTACACACAAGTACACCCATGCATTCACACTACATACAAACACAGTCCTGCATTGAAACGTCAACACTACATACAAACACACCTCTGTGTTAAACCCAGAAAATATATATAAACACACCCCTGCATTCAAAAACAAACTCTACAAATAAATGCATGCTTGCATTCAAACGACAACACCACATACAAACACACCCTTGGATTTACACAAACATACTCTATACAAAATCATGATTACATTCAAACACACAAACACTGCTCAGTACTAAATACAACCCTGCAAGTATGGGAAAAGGGTAGAGCCCCAATGGCAAAGCATTGTTAGAGTTGCATGACAGATGGGAATCTATGGTTTGGCTACCCTTGCAATTCTTGCACCAAGGCCCTCTCTACTTTAGTTCCACTATTGCGTTGGGGAGTGGAGGACCTGATTGCATGTCAGGGAGTGGGGGAGGGGGTCAGGGCTCAAGGGGCCCAACCAAATGCTTGTCCAGGGCCCAATCAATATTAAAGACGGCATGTTACCTACCCCTAGTCAATTGCATAATATTCAAACTTACTATCCAATTCTAAGTATAAAATTAAATATATTTTAACTTAAAATATTGTGATATGGGTATTGTGTTAATTTTGAATGAAACTTATAAACAGTTATTTTATATTTATTTCAGCTAGCCCAAGAGGACGTTATAAGGAATATCACATACTGGACTTTGTACAACTATTACAACTCTTCAACTTTACCAAATGGTACTGAAACTACTCCACCTCCTCTACACCCAGCTGATGTACCACGAGGACCATGCTGGGAAACAAATGTTGGAGTTGTAAGACATAATTAGTTATTATTAGTTATCATGTATTTGCTTTTAAATTTATAGAAGAAACATTGTTTCTATTGTACCAACTATTTGAAAGAATAAGAAAAAGTGAATGTGCCCATATGCCTATCATGTGTTCTCACTATCTCATGGAAGTATTTATTTACAGCTATATATCATAGCATCCTTGTTTACCTTCCCAAATGCAAAACAAATACAAATCACTGTTTAGTAGATATACCCCAGATGAAAACATGCATGCATTTATTTATGCATTTTGCATTGATGGTATATCTAAAAACAACTTAAAACTGCAGATCTCTTCTCTGAAGCTTTTGCAAGCCCTCCCCTTTTAATCCCGCCAAGACTTTCTGTGGCTGTCCAATCACTGACTTCCCAATGCAGCACAGTGAAAAATCTTTGCAAGGCAGGTGCTGTAGGCAATTGCTTGCCTCTTGAGTTTAGTTCCACTGAGCTAAACAACCAGTAAGAAAAAACAACTTTGCTTGAAAGTCAGGGGTGTTACAACATTTTTTTCTAAACGTGCCAATTTCTATTAAAATGCACTTTTTGCGAAATGAAAATAAAAGGAAAGCATTGAATTGATTGAGATTGTCAATTCTGAAGTTCTCAGTCAAGTAGGTGAGGCAGGGGTGGAGCCAAAGCCACTCTGGCCGTTCATCATCTCCTCATTGAGTCAATGCATCTCTATGAGGAATGTTCAGTGCCTCCATGCAAAAATGGAGACGCTCAATATCAGTGACTGCCACTGAAGGTGTCCCTAGGGAGCAATGTAAGCACTGCCTTTTCTCTGAAAAAGCAGTGTTTACAGCAAACAGTCTTCAGGGACTGACTATACTCACTAAAACTACTACATTAAGCTGTAGTTGTTGTTTCTATAGTGTCCCTTTAAATGTTAAATGCTGGACAATTCAATATTTAGTAAATAGTATCCTTCACATTAAGGATACTAGTGTTAGACAGTTTTATGTTCTTTGTTTTAAGTCTAAATTAATTGAATTTGATGTATTCTTAATTGTCATGATATTTTGTTTTTTCAGTCTTTTTTAACAACTGTATTTAATCCCTTTGACAGGAGTTTGTAAGGTTAACAGTGTCCGACATCCTTGTCACATATGTCACTATACTTGTTGGGGATTTCCTCCGTGCATGCTTTGTCCGATTTATGAACTATTGCTGGTGCTGGGATTTGGAAGCTGGATTTGTGAGTTATTTCATTTTCTTCATGAAATTATAGTAAACACATCACAGAGCTTTCTCTTTAGATATGTGCAGGGTTATTTACTGAAGTATATGTTAGCAAACATAAACTGTGCACCGGAGTGTACGTGTGTGTGTTTGTGCATCTATGACTTTAGGTATACATCTATGAATGTTGTGCCTGTATATATTTGACTGAATGTGTGCCTTTGTTTGTATGTGTGAGCGTGTGTCATTATGTATGTATTTGTGAGTGTCTGTAGAGGCACATTTTGCATGTGTTAAGTGGATAGCTTTAGGGAGGAGTAACCAAGATTTAGGCTCAAGCCCTGGGTCTATATTGATTCTAGCAACGCCCCTTCAGATAACTATTTTTCTTAGAAAACTATAGTTCTTGATTTTACTATCACCTTTACATGAAAAAGATATGATATAGTGATAGCAAAAATGTGAATAGATTTTTGAATCCAAAATGGTTCTCCTGTAGAATTAAAATGCTGAAGAGGTCGTTTAGTTCAACAGTTAGAACTAAATGACTAAACTGTTAGTTACCTCTGGATTTATTGAGTATGTAAAAATGTAACATATAATTGGGAAAAGTGAATGTTTTCTTTACAAGTAGCACAGGATAAATCAGAGAACATATTGATATATTCCAACTTTTAATATGACTGCATGGCCATTTTAAATATTGTCACTTCTAAATTGGCTTTTCGTGTCTCTAAATTGGCCATAAATAGGCAACTAACATGTTGTCCTTCTAATGACTTTGTAATACTCCTATACATTTTGTGGTCTGTATCTAATGTTTTACTCTCTTTTAATGAATACATCATATACATGGTTAGTTAAACTAGAATATTTTCATGGTGAGTGTGACGGAACGCTGGCACTCCGACTGAGTACCTCCGCCAATCGATGCTCCTAGTGCTCGCTGAGGACTCCAAGCACTCCAACCGACACCATCAGCACTGCAGACCCCACTTCCAGCGATGCAACTGTGCCGGGGTCTCTGCTGTTTCCACCCACCCTGGACCCAAGGCCAGGATCCAGCTTCCAGTGGGTGAACCTCTCTTTCGCCAGAGAGCAGGAACAGGAACAAATCAAGCTATTGCAAGAGCTTCCTCTGGGGAGTAAGTGATTATAGCAATCCCCAGAGTGTAGGTATCCCTTCCCCCAAACATGAGCCAAGGCTTAATGCTGGAACAAGACTGATTTACTGGCACACAGAACTCACAATTTATGCAACACAAAACTCCTCCTCTGGGCCAGGCTAGATAATTGAGTTTCTACAATACACAAAGTTCAATTATCTGCTTGCCAGAAATAATACAGTTTCATAAAACACACAGGGACCCCAAAACATGCAATAACCCCATAAAAGGTATATCCTTGGAACCGGGGGATCTGGGTGAACCACATATCCAAAATTCACCCAGATCCGTTCAGTACTTTGGAAAATACAGTTTAATGCAGATTCTGCAGAACATATACAGGCTAAATGAAAAACAATCACTGTATAATGTGTCCCCTGCTGTATAGTCCAAAACCACTGCACATGTCTCTGTGCACCAAATACTGGCGAGATGGCACCGTGTTGAAAAGTCCAAACAGTGTCTGTGAGTTAAAATGGCCACCATCCATTGTTCTCACCATGTGCTTCTGATACAGGAAATGGTGGCCACCCAGTAACTCCACAGTATGTCCCCAGATGGTTCTTAAAGGGCCAGCAGCAGCACAACACAAATCCATTATGCCCAAATCATGTCTATAAAGGGCAATACAAACCAGGGGCCATAGTCACAGGGCAAGAGGCGGGCAAGCAGTCCTCTCCAGGCACTAGTGGCGAAGGGCACTTCGTCACAGTGAGCATTTTTACACGTAGCAAATGTATAGAGTTTGGGACAAATGTCTGATTAAATGAAATGGGAATGCAAATACTAAGCAAAGAATATTCCAATGGTGCCTCACACACTTGGGAGGCTGCATACTCCAAGTGACTTGAGAAAGGCTCTGACTGGGAGCAGAAATGTGGCCTCTGTTCCTAATAAAAATCTGCCTTTGCTTGGATGTGATCCTTTAGTGCTTTCAATTTAATACATAGCAAGAGACTAGCAGGGCAGGTTGCAAAAAATGTGTCCTGCTTAGGCCTAAACATAACAGTGGCTGAACAAATCACAAGGCACAGTATGTATCTGTATGGAGCAGACTGAAATGGGCCACCAAATCCAGGTTGTACTTAGAGTAATCCATCAGCCTTTCGTGCCTTTGATGAGGAAACAGAAGACACTAATACCTTATTTCAGGACTTTGAGAAATTGTGCGGAGTTTATTGGATAGAGGAAGTTCACAGTGTTTATTGTAGCAGCTCTCCCGGGGCTAGACACAGTGGATGCACCTGACTACACTGCAGTAAAGAGTATATATAACTGGATAGGTATGCTCTGAGTTAAAAATTTACAAGACAAATTTCAGAAGGGAGCAACTGAAGACAACTGACATGAACATAGCAATGAATGGGTCATCCTGTGAACAGTGGCTGCTTATAAAATGAATCAACACATTTCAGGAACTTCAGCAACTACACCTGCTAAAACACCAACACAGCAAGGAAGAGTGCACCATTGGGTAAAGAAATAGAAAGCCTGTCAATTTGACAGAGGCTGCAAGGCTGGTGGATTAGTGCATAGCTACCTGGAACCTTAATCCTGAGGCAACAAGCTAGTAAGCCTTGGGTAACCAGCTGCTACAACAAAGATGCTCCAAGAGGTTATTCCCATGTATTCAGTCATTGCCTCAGATGTAAAGGTTTTGGGCACATGCCACCCCAGTGCAGCAGGCCAGATGTAGTGGGATTTTTAAAAAAGAATGCCTGCAAATACCACTCAGGAAATGAACCAACCAAAAAAATACACTGCACGCTTACTTTCCAAAATAGTCGGTCACCATTTACAGGACTTTGACTCTCACAGGCTACCATCACTTCAAGTCAAAGTGTGCCCTCCAATGCCAGGTGTTACCTATCAGGTTAGATATCAAAACAGCAAAAGGAGCCTACCATGCCATTTCATCAACCTTTGTCTGCATGGATTAGGGAGCAGGCAAAGGAGATGTCACAGTAGGCATTATGGTCAGCCTACCAGGTGATGTTTTGTTGGGGAATAACCTTGGAGTGATGGTAAGTCGGTATGTTCTCTGTAATGAGGTTGCTGTAATTACCAGCAGCCAGGTCAATAGAGCTGGTGTAGTTGGAAATTTTCTCCAGGCCCATGAGAGTCATTGCAGTTAGCCCCACTCCCCTTCAGCAGAATGGTTTTTTTTGGAGACTCTGCAGTAAAACACACTTCTCAGTGACAGGGTATTTCTTTGGGAGCTGGTGAGGGTGTTATCACCTTCCATAGCATGGTTTCCTGGAGGAAGGAGATGGAGCTCAAAAAGATATGGTGTCTTATTATGATCACCCCAGTCTGACCTCCTCTTTTATAGGAGTTAGTCAGCACCCTCTGCACTTGTCTTACATAATCTTGGTGTGCAAATTAGTGCAACCAAATAAGCAGTTACATGTATTAATGGTTTATTATGTTTATAATTCTTATGTTAGAAAGTGGTTCTAGTATAATATATTTGATGTATTAATTAAGATTGTTTATAGATGTTTGTATACAAATGCATTATACCACAGGTTTAAGGGCAAATTGATAAAGGTTGGGGGAATTAGCTGGGGGAATTTTCATTTTACTGAGTCTCTGGTCTTAGTTATTGAGCATAATCCCTCTTATAGTGTCTTAGGACCTGTTCAAAAAAGACACATCACATGACTAGAAGAACTGGAAGCGTTTTGTGTCTCCTATAGAGGATCTTTCAACAGCTATATATATAGCTGTTGAAAAAGCATGTATAGGAGGTATGAAATGTGTGCAGCTCTCCTGTACATGTGGTATGTCTTTTTCCTTTTCCCTATGTTCAGTAAGTATTATTTTAATTTGGTACTGCTGTGCTGCCCAAAAAAAGATGATTTGGATATAATTCCACATACTGTCCCCTCTTGTGGCCTTTAAGAACTTTGACTTTGCTTTGCAATTTGCCTTCAGGTTTAAGATACTGTGACATTTTAGAACCTTTGTATATTTTATTTAAGGTTGCCAGAAAAGTCTTAACATTAATGCACTTTGAAATAAAGGAACAGGGACAGGAAAGCTGCAGAGTATATTTACTTGATTGTAGTATGCTGTTTATGGACATCATAAATCAATGATGATGTCCACATGTGGAAATTCTACAATTGTAAAAGTGTTTATACCTGCTTCTGCTATACTTCTCACTCCATTAAATATTTTTCAGGAGAAGAATCTAGTGACCAACATGACTAGGGGAAATAAATATATATGAAGATATAAGATAAGGGATAGAAAGAAGACGAGGCTAGAAGAGACCACACATGTTAATTTAGGAGGTACCTGAACTCAAATTTCTATGAACTGTAATTCTTGTCATTAGTCAGGTGATCTCTATCCCTAAAGCTACTTTGATATGTACCAATGTACAAGGTACTGACCTCTTGCGGGGTGCAGTGCAATTTGAAGTTATGATTCTTTGCCTTAAACTAACTGTTTTAATTGTGACATTATGAAGTGAATCATTAAAAAGAGGTAGACACTAAACCCTTGTTTTTTTTTTAAAAAAAAAGCAAAAAATAAACAACATTAGACAACAAGCAGACTCCACTCACATTGGCGCTGCCTGTATGTGACTCTGGAGTCCAGCCTCTGGTATACCCCCAATGGCGCAGTCCGCACCCTGTGCCAAAGTGGATCCTCCCGCTACTCCTTGAAAACCTGTGAAGGTGGAGAACGTTGATGTCACATAGGAATGTGATATGGCATTGCATGCCTCCGTGCACCTACAAGTCCTCTACTGTCCAGCCATGGCCATCGCAACACTGACCAGCACACACAGACACACTGACAGACATACACACACTCACACTCTCTGACAGACTCAAACACAGACACACACACTCTCTGATGCACCCAGTATCACTACAGAGGGAGGGGCGGGCGCGCGCGCGCGCGGGAGAAGTGAGGAGCAGGAAGACTGAGCTCCCTTGCTGCCACCAGGGACCTCTCCTCCAGCCAGTACTGGGTAAATTTGAGCAGTGTAGGCACCTGCAATGTAAGGAGAGCAGGTGCCTACTCTGCATTAGTAATCATGGCCGCAAATATATTAATTGTGGGTTGCATGAAGCCAATGGGCCACGAGTTTGACATGCTTGCTGTACAGAAAATGTCTGTTTAGATTAAGTGTAGTATTCTGTTTGTAAATAATATATATTTAGAGTAAATACACAGGTGATATTAGAAAAGAACTAAAAGCATAAAATGAATAACTCAAAAATATGTATGAAGCAATAAAGAAGACAGTGACTATAATAAATGTAGATGCTAAAGGAATGTGAAATAAACAGCACAGCATTTTGTCTCCACCTAGTGTTCAGAGAGAGGTATTGGTGAGTAGACTGATGCAGTGTTGGAAGCAAATTATCCAATTTACTGGTACTGCCTGCATTGTAGTAGACCATTAAAAGATTTATGAAATACGCATTAACAAAGTATATTAGTGTCAAAAAGAATAAAAGAGAAAAAAGTATCAACCAAAATAACCATGTAAGTGTTCTTTAGGCAAATCTTCTGAATATGAAGAATTTTTTTGCTAGTCCAAACATATGGTAATATCCTGAAGTGTTACTTGTTATTTTTGTGCAAGATATTTATTTTTGGTGTGATTTATTCTTTATGTATCTTTGTGACATCTGCATCTTTGTACCTGTTATAATGCACCTGGGTGCATTTCTAAAAGTGTTGGAAAAGACAAATGTGGGGCAAAGATCTAAACCATGGGTGTCCAACCTTTTGGTTTCCCCGAGCCACATTCAGGAAAGAGAAAGTTGCCAGGGGCTGCACATAAAATATTTAAACTTTAAACTAATATAATTAAACTTTAAAAGCAATTTTCTCAATTTTTATATTTCATTTGTTTAGTAGATGACTCCTTTATTTGTTACACTTTTGTGTGATTGCCATAGTTAAGGATACCATACTAGGGAGCTATCTACTAAACACATATACATGTATATACATATACACATAACTATGGTTATACACATATACACACACACACATAATCACATATCTATACACACTTACAAGCACAGACATATACACACATGCATTCACAGACATATACACACACTCACAGACATACACATAATCACATTCATATACATAATCACAGATATACACACAGACACACACACAATTACAGAGCCACACACACATACAATCACAGACCTATACACACAATCAGCTATATACACACAGACATACACACAATCACAGACCCACACACTTACACATACATTCACATACACACACATACAATTAAAGATCTATACACACATTCACAGACATACACACACACACACGCACAATCACAGACATACATAAACATAATCAGACCCACACATATACAACCACTGGCACACAATCACATACACACATAATTACTGGCATACACACACAAAAATCACATTCATACACACAAATTTAGTAATTAAGAAGTCCACTCAGCCTCCCTATCTTGCTTTGGGGGGACTGGAATGGATCCTCTCCCTGGTGGCCAGTGGCTGCTGCTGTGATTTCATGACAATTCTCTCTGTACATTTTGTAGATAATTGGTCCACTCTTACAAACAATAGTGCCAAAGGACCTGATTTACAATAAATATATAATTTCATGCCATTTCATGCCCAGACATGTTACAATTGCAATTTATTTATTTAACGCCAACAAAATCCGCAGCACTTGCAAAAACAAGGCAAACAATTAAAAGGATACTCTAAACACAAAGCATTTTTAGCTTAATGACGCAGCTTTAGTTCATAGTTCATGTCCCTTCATTCTCACTGCTCAATTCTCTGGCATTTTGGACTTAAATCCCTTTTTTTCCGGGAGCGGAGCCTGACCTTCATGTGGAGCAGACATGGTGTGCTTGAGTTCCTGCAAGTTGTGCAGATTTGAGGGTTTTAACCCTGGCTATGAAAAGACTGAAAAATGCTAAAGAGCACTACTAACAAAGGGGATTCCCTGCTGTTCACATCGAGACCCTGGTCTATTATCCACCAGGGACCAATGCAACGCTTCCGCAGCCTACTCTGGATGGAGTTTGGAAGTCATGGCCGATTTTTCTCACTCCCAAACTACTCCAGCCTCCTGCAGGGCTCCTACCCTCCCCTCCCCACCTCTGGACTGGAGGGGTTAACCTGGTCTCCACTGGTCGACCACACTTACCTCTTGCTTTCAAGGAAGCACGAAATCTGGTGGCTCAATACCTGTGTTGAATGCTGAAGATGGCGGCTGCGTCAACAACAAACACACAGAGCCTGAGCTCATCTCACTGCTGCTTTATGGACACTAGCCTGTTTCAGCTGGATGCGATATTTCAGGACTTTTGGCTGAAGTTACAACAACGCATGCAACCTATACAACATAAGCGGAAGAGGGGAACAAAGTGGAGCAAGCTGAAGCTTTAGAGTGGGACCCCTCTGGGCAACCTTAACGTACAAGAGCCACGCAAATGGAGGATTGCCCACCAGTTACGGCGCATACCACCTCGACCCTCCGTCTACCCTGGTAGGGGGAGAGACCTGGCGCCAGTGGGCACCCAAGTCTGTGGACTAGTGATGCTGGCCAACACGCAGGCCCAGGACCGGGAGGAGAGCCCTGCCCTACAGAGTTTTAACGGATACCCACATGGACTATACAAACGCCCTGCTTGCATTCTCGTTTTGGCAATCAGCTGATCCAGAAATCACCTGCCTGACTGGTATAGGCTGGACTCAGGCATCATGCCAATCTGTCAGACCTCTGCCAAGTTACTTATTCTATGAAATTATTTTATGTTTATTTTCACTTATTTTTTCTCTTCTGAGAGCAGTTCCAATGGTCATATTGACGATCAGCTATTCATACTCATATCTTACTACCCTCAGTCACTGGCAGAGTTTTAGCTAGCATGTGCCCATCACCTACCTTTGATTTCCTTTATTTTATTATCTGCCATGCTAAGACAACTTTATTTTGTGTTATATTATAATATTAGCATTCTCTGTGATTATACAAACATTGCTTCATGTCTCGTTTTTAGCCTCGATTATGGTCAGCATAAAGATATGAATAATTAGCATGTTGTTTAGCATGATATTACTCTCATAAAAGTGTTGTTATTCTGAAAGCCATGTTCCAGTTTACTAATGTTTTTTTTTTATTGTTGTTGTTGGACTTGTCGTGGCTTTGCAGGCTTACTTGTAATCATTTGCAATGTAGTCCTAGCCACACCTCTCCTGGCTGTGACTCACACAGCCAACTTAAAAAAAAAACAAAAAAACATTTTTTATTTTCAAACAGAGTGTGTTTACTTTAGAAGTTTTTTTTTTAATCTCCTATTCTGTTAATCGAACTTTAATCATACACAAGAGGATCAGTAGAGCAGAAAAAAAATACTATTCTAAAAACATCAGACCTCTCTTTACAGGAAATGTGTACAGAGAGTGTGCAGGTCACATTCAGGCAGGTGTGGCTAGGGCTGCATTAACCAAGTGATTTCATTCTTATATGGCATAGAATTGAGCAGTTAGACTGCAGGGGCATGATCTATTACTAAGCTAAAGTTATTTTGGTGCTTATAGTGTCCATTTAATTCTTACAAAACGTGATTGACATCAGCCACAACATTAAAATCACTAACAGGTGAAGTGAATAATATTGATTATATCATTAAAATGGCACCTGTCAAGGGGTTGGATACATTACGCAGCAAGCAAACAGTCAGTTCTTGAATATCATGTGTTGAAAGAAGGAAAATTGACAAGCAAAAATATCTTGGTGAATTAAAGGACCACTATAGTGCCAGGAAAACAAACTCGTTTTCCTGGCACTATAGTGCCCTGAGGGTGCCCCCACCCTCATGGCCCCCCTCCCGCTGGGCTGAAGTTGGAGGAAGGGGGTTAAACACTTACCTTTCTCCAGCACCGGGCTCCCTCGGCGCTGGGGACTCTATTCCTCCTTTGGACATCATTGGCTGAATGCGCATGTGCGGCAAGAGCCGCGCATGCATTCAGTCAGTCCATAGGAAAGCATTCTCAATGCTTTCCTATGCACACTGGCATCTTCTCACAGTGAAAATCACCTGAAAATAGGATAACCCTCAAACCCTTCAGGAGAAAGCTAAACAAACGGAACAAAGGATACAGATAGCACCAAATAAAACTAATCAGTAACTAAAATAGCAGTAAAAGTATATAAAATATTCATTAAAAATACAAAGGTACCAAATAAGTCTTTTTAGGCATAAAAGTCTTCGAGTGTTCAAAAGGACGTCTATGGAGGCAGATCAGGGGCAGAGCCAGCACAATCAGCCCTGGCCAATCTGCATCTCATCATAGAGATGAAGTGAATCAATGAATCTCTATTAGGAAAGTTCTGTGTCTGCATGCAGAGGAAGGAGATACTGATATGTTGTGATGCACACTAGGCAAGACTGAGATAGGAAGCAGCTCTAGCAGCCATCTGAGGAGTGGCCAGTGAAGTTATCACTAGGCTATAATGTAAACACTGCATTTTCTCTGAATGGTATGATTCTACTCACCAGAACAAATGCAATAAGCTGTAGTTGTTCTGGTGACTATAGTGTCCCATTAACTATATTCGTTTTAATTGCTTACAAATAGCAGATAATAGCACTACTGACCCGAACATGTTTACTGACCCAAAATGCTAAATAAAGTGCAGCCAAAAGTAAACAGTGTAAAAAAAAGTTTTATTTTGCTAAATAACACAATCTGTATCCAATCAAATACAAACAAATACATTACCACTTTACTGGTTTCATATTTAGCTTATCCAAAGTGTGTTTTTAACCTTTTAGAGCAACCCTTTTTGTCTCTCTTCACAATATTTAATATATCATAATTTGCATTATAACATGACTGTCATTTGCAAATATTTAGAAAACAGGTCTGCCAAAAATGGGGTACATTGACGTTGTGGCAGACTTATGCAATGTATGATCATATACTGTAACTAAACCCCCATTAATTTTGCCTAGATTAGGTTTTTTTTAGTTTTTAGTTTTTTTATATAACAAAAAAGAAAAACTAATAAAATCTGTAAGCTTTGAAGTTGCGGTTTAGTAGATGAGTGAGTGCGCTGGATCTTGTGTATTGTATCTCATATATTCATGCATTTTTTTGTATACATGCACAATATTTGCTAAAGGTAAACGTGTTTCATTTGATTTACTTTTTCATTATTTTGCATGCAGCCTTCCTATGCAGAATTTGATATCAGTGGGAACGTGTTGGGATTGGTCTTCAACCAAGGCATGATCTGGTAATATTTCTCCTGTATTGCAATTGGCTGGCTTCTTGTTTTTTTTACATAAATGTTAATATAAGATTTGAAAGGGGATATGATTTAGTAATAAGAAATTCTTAATGATACAAAAGTTAGGCTTTTCTTTAAACATGTGGTGCCTTCAGCCTTTACTAATTTTGATTCTAGGTGTCCCTATTTTGTGCTGAAATCCCTCTGTCCCTCTGTAGGAGCTCAGTATTTTTGGCATGTCTGAATTTATACTAGAGTTCCAGAGCTCCACAGCAATAATGCAGTAGTAATTTGTCTCTAAACTACCATGATTATTAGTAAGTCACCTAAAATTTCTCAGAACATCCCCACCCCTGGTCACACCCCCACTCACACCCATGGCCACAACCCCACTCACACTCCTAAAATGAAAGTTTCTCTATTTGTTCACTTTAAATTTACAAAAACGTATACATGGTATATGGTTTCTTGGCCAACTCTCAGACCCATGGCATAGATGTACAGGTCAAAATGTGTAATTTGATCTTGGGAGTTTTATTATTGCATCTTCAGAAAATAGCAAGAATATTTACTAAAGTGATAATTCAAACTGAATTCAACATGAATTACAAAGGCCTGAGTACAAAACTCAAAGCATTGCTGACTTAGAGAATATTTTCAGTTCAACAATTTTTTATATATATATATATATATATATATATTCTCATTCAGCATGGTAGTGATACAACTTGAGGAATGCATGACAATAAGTGTTTTACA
The DNA here is from genome assembly GCA_933207985.1 of Pelobates cultripes. Lineage (NCBI taxonomy): Eukaryota > Metazoa > Chordata > Amphibia > Anura > Pelobatidae > Pelobates > Pelobates cultripes. Next base: position 106,403,229 of record OW240915.1, read on the forward strand.
AGGCATTGGGTTATCAAGCTCAGAAAGACATGCTGAATTAGGTTTTTTATGTTTTGGAGAGTACAGAAAGAAACGATCAAAGCGAAAAAGTAGTTTATAAAAAATACCAAAGTTGTGACATCTAAGTAGGGCACAGATTGTTAACCCCTTGCGGGCTTGCATACTGGTTTGTGTGGGGGCTCGTTGGTATGGCAGTGCTCATCAAGGGGCTCTGTTCCCTCCTGGCTGCCGGCCTAGTGCTCTAAAGTTTACTCATATGTCTCATATGTCGTTGTGGGAGGTGAGGGAGGGGATAACAAATCCTGTGGTGAGGCCTGATAGTTAACCTTAGGCTCTAACCAAGTGTACTCAGCAGCTGCATTATCCCGTGTGTCACATTGTTTTAAGTAAGAAAAAACATATATATATATATATATATATATATATATATATATAGCAATTATATAGGAAACAAATAAACGCATAACGGTAACGAAAAACATCAAATATAAACATATAGTGGTGGTGCGAACCATGGTGTGAGCCAGTTCGTATCGGTGGAAGGAGGGTGGTCTTCGATTTCTGGAGTTAGTCCCCGACCATCACTGTACTTGAAGTTGGGTCTGGCACGGAGGTAGATCCCTGAGGTGGGCGAGGGGTGAACTGCGCTATCTTAGCAGGGTTCAGATGGGAAAGTCCCGTGTTTCTCTTGCCCGGGAGACCATCAAGGCCTAGCTGTTGCAAGAGGGATTCCAGTTATGGATAGCTGCAGGACCTGTAGGCAGTCCCCTGGTGTGTGAACAGGATCACCTTTGGTGTTTCCCAAGGAAAGGTATGTCCCTGAGGCGCAGCTGTTGTAGTAGTGGCTGCACGGTTTTCCTCCAGGTGAGGGTGCTGCATGTGAGGCCTGGGAACATCAATAATGTAGGCCCTTCAAGGGTTAAGGGGTTCTGTCCTCAGACCGCCACTTGCAGCAGGGCTTTGTCCTGGAGAGACTGGAACCTGATGATAAGGTGTGCTGTAGCTGCTGTGTAGTGCCAATTTAGGCTTGGGGAGGTAAAACATGCCATCCAGCCTTAGCGCCTTTGCCTATTTAGGCGGTAGGAGGCTTGCTATGAGTTGTCTGACATAGTGTGGCCGGTCAGTAAGGCTGATAGACTCCGGAATTCCACTGATTTTTATGTTATGTCTTCTCCGCTGGTCTTCCAAGGTGTCCATCCTTTCAGCAGTGGTAAGCTGTTGCTGCTGTATTTCTTCGATCTGCCATTCGACCGAGGTAAGTCTAGTCTAGTTTTGTGGGTGCTTGTAGTAGCCACCAGGAGGACAACCTTGGCTGTTGCGCCTTCAATGGCTTCCTTGAAATAGGGCATATCCGTGGCGAGTACTGCAAGAGTCAATAGCTGCTAGTAAAAATCACCAGATATTAGCTTCACCTCTTGTAAGAAACTCCATATTTATTTTTTATGTTATAATAGTCTTTTCATAAAGGTAGAGTAAAGAGATAAACAGGTTGATATTTTTCTAACAATAACCTGAAATGTACACAAATGTGTAAATCATGGAAACTAAATTCAGGTAGGCAAAAGTAGAAACAAAGAAATCATAACATGACCAACAGTCTTATAGGGTTGCCACCTTGCATATTTCAGGCTTCCTGATGGTGCCGGTATTTTTTACTGATTGAAATTAGACGCAATATTGCTGCTGGCCAGTAGGTGGCAGTGTGTGGGTAGAGAGAGGCAGGGACAGGAACTTCATCTCTCTGTCTCTCTATACACTCTGAGCCCCCGGGGGAGCAACACAGCACAGCAGATAGCAAGCAGGGACAGCAGGTCTCAATCTGCAATCAGCCTACAGATAAGGTGAGTGGAGGGCCCTAGTAGTGACGAATGGGGGGACACTAGTAGTGAGAGATGGGTGGACTCTAGTAGTGAGGGATGGGCGGACACTAGATGGGGGGCTCTAGTAGTGAGGAATAGGGTGGAGACTATATGGGGGGACTCTAGTAGTGAGTGTCACGTATTCATCCGCTTATAAAAATATGGTTAATGGCATTTACTGTCCACACAGGAAAAGTTGTGCCGAGCAGCAACCAAATCCACAGAAGGGTTAATGCTGAGCAGCAATTATGCAAATGGAAACCTGGTAACTGCCTTTGGGGTCAAAGGCCAGTTACAGCCTATCAGATCTAGAGGAGGGGTATGTAGGCCCAGTTCTCATTCTGCTCAGTGCCATGTCGTGGTTTCCCTTGTTGTTGTCCGAGAGCGCTTTTTTGATCCTGGTAATTCTGGTTATTTGACTTTGGCATTGTTTTTGACATCCCTATTTTCTGGCATCCCTGACTCCTGGCTTTTCCTTATCGTTGTGTCTCTTTCTGTTTCCCTTGACCTCGGCTATTCCTGACTATTCTTTGGTACGTTAGTCCGGTCATTCTAAGGTCCGGTATACGTTACCTATCAGTCCTCTGTGTTACACAATTCTACGTGCTGGATCATTTTGTAATCCTGACAGTGAGGAATGGGGAGACACTAGATGTGGGGAACTCTAGTAGTGAGGGATAGGGGGGACTCTAGTAGTGAGGCATGGGGGGACATTAGATAGGGGGACTCTAGTAGTGAGGAATTGGGGTGGACTAGATTGGGGGACTCTAATAGTGAGGGATGGAGGGACACTAGATAGGGGGACTCTAGTAGTGAGGAATTGGGGGGGGCTGGATGGGGGGATTCAATCTTAAATTGAAAATAATTGTTAGTTTTATATTACTATTATTTTATTTTTCTAATTTTTTTGTAACACAACAGAAGTGGGAAAAGGTGCTGTAATATAACCAGTGACTGGTCAGAGTGGGTGCTTTTTTAACTCTGTATCACTGCTCCTTTGTGGTCCATAGAATGCACTTAAGATACAGGTTACAGTTTCATAAAGACACATGGATCAAGGCAGGGCTCAACAAATCCCAGGCGCCATGGCGGCTTACAATTTTAATCCAACATAAAGTAGTTTTTTTTTTGTGGTTTACAGCATTTTCTTCTTTCCAAAGGTATTTTTTTACTCTTATTTCACTCCTTCTGATTTACATACTGTGATGTCATATCCTGTGATGTCTCACATATATAATTAATTATGCAAATTAGTATGGCTGGTATTTTTTTCTAAGAAAGGTGGCAACCCTACCAACAGGGGAGGGAGACCGGCGGAATTCTCGGGGGGGGGGCAATTGCCCCGTTGCCCCCCCCCCCTGGATCCGCCACTGCCAACAGAACATTGCTTCACTAGAACAATCATGCAAATCATTTATGAAGTTCAATGCATTAATTTGGTTATAGCTCTTAGTGACCTAAGCAACTCTATGTCACACAAATTGCTGCTTACCCTTGGGAAAACACTGCATTCATTTGTGCAAGTACTCCAAAAAATATGGGAGACTTCTATCTAGAATGTTCCAGAAACAACTAAAACTATGCACCATTCATAAAATAAAATAAATTTTAAAAAAACAGACAGGATGCTTTATAACCTTTAAATCTATCTGATTCCCTAGCATGAAGGAGATACACCTTTACTAGGTATTTAAGATGAAAAAGCCCTTGACCCTGACAATTAAGCAATTCAATAATACACTTAAACTCTAAATAAGACAATCTGGGCCTTAGGACCAAATGGGTTGACATTGCACTATTACAAGGTGTTTGTAATGTGCTTTTATCCAGACTGCTGGAGTGAACAGTCAACTCTGGGGTACCATTGCAGTAAACTTCCCCATAGTACCAAAGACCTTAGCAAATTCCTAAACTAATATCACAACTTAAATGCCAATCTAAAGCGGTTTACCAAAGCTGTGGTTCTGTGGATTTAGCGTCCCTACGAGTTTGGAATATAAATGTATATATATATTCCTGTGAGTGCACTTTTCTTAGATTACATATTTTGGTTGAAGTTGGCACCCAGGCAAATACAAGATCGTTAGAGCGAATGCTGAACCCACGTGGATATATATATACCCAGTAGTTTTTTTTATCTTTAATTTATTAATGCAGAATAGTAATTCTGTTTCTTCAAATGGTTTTTTAAAGTCTACTAATTGTTTATTTGTAAGTTTAGGAAATTAGATATTATATAGGATTTTTTAAATATTGGTCTGTATTGGCTGATTTGGGAGATTGTATACAGGTTGATAAAAATTCCTAAAAGCTGCTCCTATATTATCTGGTTTTGATAATCTCATCATGGTCAATGATTTTAGTGATTGTTCTTCTGGCTTTTTCTTTTTTTAAATGACTAGAAGACATACGTTTATTCTAATACCCATATAGTACCATCTTTTTCTTTTTTTTAAATGACTATACATACGTTTAGCCTAATACCCATATAGTACCATCTCCTTTTTAAATATCTAAAATATATAAAAATATTAAATATTCAAAATCTAGCAAGCTGTGACACAACTACTCAATATGTTGTGGTTAGATAAAATAAATAATTGCAGCCAACCCCACCTACTGGTAGTGTAGCACTGAGTCAAGCTTAAATATCAACTTAAAATAACTCCAGGACCACTCACCCAATCACATAAATTCCAGGTATAGAAATGGGTCACAGCATTGCAGGTATGGGATTGGGGGATTAGGTCTATTTACAACTATTGATCTCCCTGACTAGTATCAAGCTTCACTAATGCTTAGTTATTATTCATTATTATAAAACTCCATTGCGTTCAATATGTACATGACCCTAACGACTTTTGAAAGACTTGTTTGCACATGCACACATTGAAAAGGGTACCTCCACAGTATATGCCCAGCTATGTAACAAACACTTGCACCCCCTATTTACCGAATACTTCTTTGGGAACCCTGAGATCTCACTACTGATAGCCTTGGAGGTACATAAATGCTTAAGTGCCAGACATTACATTAACGTATGCACACATGGAAAGAAAGAAACAAACCATAGGATGAAAGAGCTGTTAATTTGTTAATTCATTCACTGTAAACTGATAAATTCTGATAATCCTTATCAAAGATATGAAAATTTAAATATGTAAATGGCCTAATAAAATACGTTATTGTTCATTACAGGATGGGCTCGTTTTATGCTCCTGGTTTAATTGGAATCAATGTCCTCAGGCTGCTAACCTCCATGTACTTCCAGTGCTGGGCAGTTATGAGCAGTAATGTTCCTCATGAACGTGTTTTTAAAGCCTCAAAATCAAATAATTTCTACATGGGGCTGTTGCTGCTTATTCTTTTCCTAAGTCTTCTGCCAGTGGCCTATACAATAATGTCGCTCCCACCGTCCTTTGACTGTGGACCATTCAGGTATAGTAAGTGATATTGTATTGCAATTTGTATTATTATACCGAGCCTGATGAACCTTCAGAACTAAACATTGGAAGAATGTTATATACATATGGCAATACTGCAATACACTGCAGGTCAGATAGCTCAATTGTTTGGTGTAAAGATATAGTATTTGTAGTTCAAGTGTTCAAACTTCAGGGTTACAGGTTTAATTCCTGACTGTGTAACCTTAACTTCTCATTATTTCAAAGTAGCTGAAATGTATTCTTTCTTGTAAAATACATTGATGATATGATTATATAATAACAAAAGGAAAAAACCTCAGGCACTCACTGTGATAATTTCAGGCAGATTTAAGGGACACAGCAACGTTTCAACCTGTCCCCAGGTCTTTATCAAGCTTGATAAAGACCTGGGCACAGGTCGAAACGTTTCTGTGTCCATTAAATCTACCTGAAATGATCACAGTGAGTGCCTGAGTTTTTTTCCTTTTGATATCTGTTTTATACATGTGATTGAGTGCAACCCTCTTTTTTTCTTCTGGTACATAATTATAAAATAAGACATAACACATGATGCATACATAAATGCTGCAAAGCAAGGGTTTGAAGATCCCACTATTAGAAACTTGAAATATAATCAATCAATCAGGATGACAGATGTAGAAAACAAAACATAGGGATGGTGTCCTCTTATGAACCGTCATGGCAATCTTACACTTTTTTATAGTGCTTCCTCAAAGCCACAGTGCTGTACTTACATACTCTGTGAACATTCAAACATACGTTTTGGAGGCTTTGTAATTGATAAAGGTCACATGCCTATATCAATCTTTCATACCTACTATACCATAGTGTGGTTATTGTTAACCATATCTACCTGAAGTGTTTGTTATTCTGGTTTTGATCTAGGATTGCTTCCTCATAGCACAAGCTTTCTGTTATCCCGTGTTATCCCTTCTCATGACTAGTTACTTAAAGGGACACTGCAGTCACCAAAACAACTTAATGATGCAGTTTGTGTGTACTGTTCATTCCTCTGAAGTTGTACTGCTCAAATCTGTGCCATTTAGTTAAATCACTTTTGTTTACCTTTATGCAGCCCTAGCCACTCCTCCCCTGGCTGTAACTGATAAAGTCTGCATGGTTTCAATTTCAATCAGATGTAACTTACTTTGAAAGTTGTTATCTTCCGCTCTTTAATCACACACAGGAGCCTCATGCAAGGTCTAGCAAGCTATTAATAGAGCAGAAGATTAAAAATTCTAAATGAAATGGAATGGAATTTTAAATAAAGGAAGTATAAACATTAGATGTCTCTTTACAGGAAGTGTTTATGAAAATTTTGTAAAACACATACAGGAAGGTGTGACTAGAGCTGCATAAACAATATGATTTAACTCCTAAATTGCAGAGAATTGAACAGTGAGACTGAAGGAGCATGATCTATATATCAAAACTGCTTAATTAAGATAACGCTGTTTTGGTGAGTATACTGTCTAACTATGAGTATTTGCAGAACTTTACACATGTCTGTTTACAGACACTCTTCTCTTTGTTCACCCCTCTTCAGAGTTCTGTTGTTAAGTCCATTAACTCTTTACCTGAATTCTAAAATCGAATTGAATCTATAGTAAGACCTCTGTATATACATGCAGAATATATAGATAGATAGTTCAAATCAAATCATCATGGTCACATTAGCTGAAGAGACCTTGAATGCAAAACTGACAAAAATTATATATACGTAGCCCAGAATTGTCATTTTGTCTTGAGAGGCTGTTTTACACTTCCAGTGAATTTTACACTAAAACACTTTGAAACTAAAAAAAAAAAAACTAATAATTAATTGTACCAATAATTTATCTAAAATTCTGAGTTTGTAATGACAATAAAACTGGATGATGCATATAAGGCTTGCTGTCTGACCTGCAAAATTAAAAACATTTTTAGTGGGAAGAAAAGAATGTTTGACGTTATTCAAGAAACAATGCAGAATGACTTCCCACCATTTGTTGCCAAAATTCTGAGTTCCATAGCAAATCCTGGCCTGATTATACCAGCAATTCTTCTTATGGTGTGAGTATTCGTATATTGTTGAGTAATATATTCATTAAAAATAATATTCATGTATTAATAATGGTGTATTTTAAGAAAATGAGAACCTAATACAAAATGAGACATTCTAGTGATATCATAAGTGATTATGCATTGCATGGCTAATAAAGAAAATAAAAAATATTGTTTGGATTGTGTTTTGTTTATGAAATCTCATAGACACCTCTCCATCTAACTAGAAAATGAAAATAGCAAATGGTCAATTCACATTAAAATAATTCAGTGATAAAACAACAGTCACAATAAGATCTCCTATTAATACTATTTTCACATTATTGTGAAACTTTGAGAATCGTAAAAGCACCCCAGAAGAGATCAGCAAACTAAATTTGTATATATTTAGCTGTATCAAAACTCATTTCTGATATCAAAAATGTGTTCTGTATTTAAATCTTACATTTTCTATAATAAAGAGATAATATAATGTAATAAAAAAATACTCAGCAAGCCATGCCCACTTTTTCATCAAAATTATGAAATGGCAGGGCTCAATCAGAGGCTTCTCTTAGAGAAGCATCATAGCTGTCTGGTGCTCATGCGCGGCTTCACGCTGCACCAATCGCCTTCTTCATAGAGCGGCATTGAATGAGTTCGCGAGCTGAGCTGACTGACAATCTATCAATCTATCTCTTTCTATCTATCTATCTATCTATCTATCTCACTCACTCACTCACTCTCACACACTCTTACTCACTCTAACACACACTCACACACTCACTCTAACACACTCAGTCACTCACTCTCTCACTTTTACTCACACTCACCCACTGTCACTCACTCACTTTTACTCACTCGCTCTCTCACTCCCTTTTACTCACTCTCACTTGCTCTCTCACCTGTACTCACTCTCTCACTTTTCCTCACTCTCTCACACTTTTACTCACACTCACTCTCTCTCACTAACTCTCGCTCACTCTCACTCTCTTTCCCTCACTTTCACTCTTTTTTACTATCTCACTTTCAGTTACTCTCTCTCTCACTCTAACTCACTATCACTTACTCTCTCTCTCACTTTCTCACTCACTTTCACTCTCACTCTCTTTCACTCACTTTCAGTCACTCACTCTCACACTTACACACAATCTCATTCACTTTCACTCTCTCATTCACTCAACCACTTACTCACTCTATCACTCATTTTCACTTTCACTCACTTGCGGTTTGGATCCTCCTGCTGTGTCGCCAGTCTCCTGCCTTCGGCCCGAGCCAACGCTGTGTGCAGGATATCTTTATCTCCCACATGATCGGCTCTGGGTACTGACAGGCTCCAGGTTACTAAAGGACACAGGAGGTGCATTCACAGTGCCTCCTGTGTCCTGATAGCACGTTTGATGTCTTCAGCTAAGCGTGAAGATGTCAAACATGAGTCCTTGACTTGGAAGTCCCTCTGGTGGCCGTCTAAGTGACTGCTACTTTTGGTGTTCCTAGGTTCTAATGTAAACACTGTATTTTCTTTGAAAATACAATGTTTACATGAAAAAGCCTGCAGGGAGCTATTGTACTCATCTGAAGAAAAATGGAGGGAAGATTTACAAAAATATATTCTGAACACTGTTTCAACACTACACTTTAATAAATATCCCCAAATGTATTAAGGAAAGGAATAGGGAAAAAGTGAGACCCACCTATACACATTTTAATGTATTATACAGATAAAGCCAAATACCAAATTAACCTTGCCTTTAAAGTTGCTGTAATTGCAGAACTTGATGAAATGATGTAGTTTCTGAACCCACAGTGACCAGAAAGTGGCTTATTTGCTAGAGGGCAAGCTTTATAGCAGTAGCGCTTTTTCCATACTGCTGCATCTATGGGCTAAACACCATACATCCCAACTTCATCAGTCCTGAAACCGGGACACCGATGGGAAAGAGGGAAGGGTGAAAAGGGGATGGACCTGCTGGTAAGGGGGCATGCCCATTTACATTAATGGCAGATCAGCCTGGTGTGAATACATGCCAGATTGTCTGCCAATCATTTTAGCTAACCCACTAACGGCAGGCCCTGCAGGGAGTACAGTTTCAGTGCTCGCTGCTGGGTCCTAGTGCCCTATGTTGCTCTTGCGCTATAAATGTTTGGACCCCTAATAATTGGGACTGTCCTGCAAATTATGGACTGCTAGCAGGCATGCTAAACTGTGCAGGCAGACAAAGTCATTATAATGCTTAGTGCAACATTTTAAGTAGTTTAATTTTAGTGCCTCCATAATTATTTAATCTTATTTTCCTATGACTAACATGTTCTATGCTCTATTTTTTTGCTAGGATAATGTACTCTAGTAGTTATATGATGCACATTACTCTTCTACATGTCTTTTTATGAGCCCAATCAGAATTTGTCCCTGTAACGGATCACCTTGCACCCCGACTGGGAACTTCTGTTGAAGGATGCTCCTAGTGCTTCCTGAGGGCTCCAAGCACTCCACCAGAGACCATAACCACCGCAGACCTCATGAACCACCGCAGCTTGGTTGGGGTCTCGCCGTCTCCTACCCATCCTGGACCTACGACACGGCTCCAGGTTCCAGTGGGTGAACCTCTCTTTCCCCAGAGAGTGAAGCAAGAACAAGCTCTTAAAATAGCTTAGTGATTATCCAAGGGAGTATGAAGAGCATAGCAATCCTTTGTAGCTGTTTCCCTCAATAAGAGACAGGACTCTAAATTGAGGGTGAAGTAGAACTGGTTTAATGAACACACAGGGCTTTCTTATATACACATTTTCCCACAAGGTTACCACCCACGTGGACTTCGTGGTACACAGAACACAAAGTTACAACAGCCAATCAACACATTACAGTACAGTCAGACACTCCCAGCTAAGGCACACAAACCCTCCCTTCTGCTTGTGATACAATTAACAAACACAATGGGCTAACTTAATTATCACAGGCAGAAAATAAACAGTTTTACCCAAACTCCAGAAACACCCCAAAACACAAACATATCCTACATCCCTGGATAGCCCTGATCTGGGTGAACAACATATCCAAAAAATCACCCAGATTAGAGCAGGGATTCAAAAGTTTTATGGAAGTCATATTTGACTGACCACAAGCATGGCTTTCATGCCCAAAATAGTTCCACAGATTTAGGCTGTGTGGCCTGTCTATCTTCTTCTCTATCCTGGAGATAATAGCTTAAGTGGCTGTGGGAAGCCAATTATCTCTAAGTCCAAAAACTGTTACAAAAACTACTTAAAAATACATAACTCATATAATACAATGTTTAACCCAGATAGCTTGGATCTGAACACTCAATATGTCCGAAAAGCGCTCAGATCCCACGAATACAGTTGGATCGCCATGGGGTTAAACAATAGCAAGGGCTGATGAGAGATTGAGGAGGGACAAAGCAGCCAGTTTCAACTGGTCTGGCAGTGTACCTGGACAACGCCCTGCTGGAGAAACAATAGGACAGGAAAAAGGGGGAGGGGAAGAGGCACATTTTCCCAAGGAATTAAAGGGGCAGAAAAGGTGTTTTAAAATCCAAGCAATGAAGGTAAAAGCTGCAGTTCAGGAACAGTGGGTTCTGTCTCAAGTGCCTTAAACCTCAATAAGTTACAGGGGCCATAATCACAGGGTAGGAGGCTGGCAAGCAGGCCCCTCCAAAATACTCATGGCAAACTCCCTAAAAAAGGGGGAGTTTAACACAGTCCCTAATTAAATTTATAAACTAAATGGGGGCCAGAAGATCATACTGATTCAGCAGCAGAGAAAACGGATTGTACTTTTAAAGGGACACTATAGTCACCCAGACCACTTCAGCTCAATGAAGTGGTCTGTGTGCCAGGTCTCTCAGGTTTTAACCCTTCAGATGCAAACATATGGCTTACATTTGCAAACATCTGGCTTACATTTGGGGTTAAGCCAGCCTCTAGTGGCTGTCTTCCGGGCGGCCACTAGAGGCACATCTGCAACGCTGGAGGCATATTATTCCTCCATCACTCAGAGCGTCCATAGGAAAGCATTGAGAAATTCTTTCCTATGGACACTTTGAATGCGCGCGCGGCACTTGCCGCGCATGCACATTCGGCTCAGCTGATGTCGGCGAGGGAGGAGAGGTCACCAGCGCTGAGGGAGCCCGGCGCTGGAATAAGGTAAGTGGTTGAAGGGGTTTTAACCCCTTCAGCGCCACGGGAGGGGGACCCTGAGGGTGGGGGCATCCTCAGGGCACTATAGTGTCAGGAAAACCGCTTTGTTTTCCTGACACTATAGTGATCCTTTAAGGATTCTCCTTGTGGAAATAATTTGAAGCTTACAGAGTGCGGTTCTTTTTTCTTAAATTTGAAATTCACTTTAAATTTTTACTTTATTTAATATTTATTATTTAATAATAAAATATTTTACCAGGATGGATACATTGAGATTTCTCTCGTTTTCAAGTATGTCCTGAGTAACAACCCTGTGAATAACATTGTGTATTAATTCAGTAACATGTTATAACAGTTGTTATGATTACTAACAATAAAATGTTTTCATATTTTCTCAGGTTAGCTATTTATTACCTAAATGCAGTTTCCAAAGCTTACCAACAAGCAAACTTAGATCTGAAGAAAAAAATGCAGATGGTAAGGCACCACCTATAATTCCTTGAAACACAATAGTGCATTGATATAATGGTTATATTGTAATGTTGCATGATTACAATAAAAAGAAAAAAAAAACTGTTCTATTAGCTCACAAACAGAAGAGCTTGAAAAAAAGTCAACATGTTTCCATGGCAACTGTATATAACGGCTGCTGGAGAATTACAACCAATGGAAATACCATATGCAAATGCATAATGCACCTTCCAGATATTGGCAGTTTATCATTCAATTGCATACTCATTCCTCAGTCAATTACATTCAAACAATTAGAATGTATGATGAAAATACACAATCAGGGTCATTTACTAAAGTAAGAATTCAAAGTGAATTTCAGATTTAAGGTAAAAATAGCTGAACTGGAAAAAGTCAGCTATGCTTCCAGTTTAGCTACTTTGGCCTTAAATTTGAAATTCACTTTGCATTCTCACTTTAGCAAATAACCCTGAATGAAAATATAGGGATCAGGCATATTGGGAGTGAAGTTCTCAATAAAGTTTCCAATTGAAGCAAAAAATAGCAGAGTTCCTCAGTGGAAAAAAAACATCTGAGTATTAACATGATATTAAAGGAACACTATAGTTACCAAAACAATTTTAGCTTAATGAATCCGTTTTTGTGTAAAGATCATGCCTCTGCAGTCTCACTGCTCAATGACATTTAGGCATTAAATCCCTTTATTTACTAGTCACCCCTTCTCTCCTTGTAACTTGTGCAGACTTCCTAAACACTCCTTGTTAAGTGAGAGCTAATGTGATAGTTCAATTGGCAGAGCAGGAAATAAAAGTGTCTAAACTTTAAAGGGACACTATAGTCACTAGAACAACTTCAGCTTAATGTAGTTGTTCTGGTGAGTATAATAATTCCCTTCAGGCATTTTCATGTAAACATTGTCTTTTCAGATAGACATTGCCCCCTAGGGACACCTTTCTTGGCCACTCCTCAGATAGCCACTGGAGGTGCACTGTGTGCATCACTGCCGTTCAGAGTCTCCACGCTCTGCATGGAGACGCTGAACTTTCCTCATAGAGATGCATTGATTCAATGCATCTCTATAAGGAGGTGCTGATTGGCTCAGCAGGCATTTGGCACCACCCCGTCCCACTACCACACCGATTTCAGCCAATCCAATGTTTTCGCTATGGGAAAGGGAAGGCATTGGATTGGCTGAAATCATTTAATTCTGATGATGTCAACAAGGATGCAGATCGGGGGTGGGACCAGCGCCGGTAGAGAAGCGCGGCACTGGAAATAAGGTACGTTTTATTAACCGTTTAAGGGAAAAATGTTATACTACATTATGTAAGTCGCATAGGTTTAATTTTTTTTATTTTATTTTTTTATTCTTTATTTATGTTGTGGAAACATACAGCAGTGTCAAACAAGGATAACATTTTCCACAATTTTTATATAAGAAAGGTACATAAATACATATATTGAATACTTGTCTTAAAAAAGAAACCTCGCTGGAAGGGGTGCAAGAAAAAGGGGAACCCAACTTATCTCCTGCCCTCACCTTTATTCTCATTTCCAGCACACAGACTCCCCTCCTCCCCCATCTAAGGCTACCTATGTCACATAGCGTGTATATTGCTTACACAGGCACATCATTTAGCCGGTCACTGTAATGTCACTCGTCACTACCAACAACTTCCCTCTGGTTCAATCAAAAGACATAAAAAGTGGGTAGACTGCTCTAGAGAAACACTCTCTAACCTTGAATGTCTAGGAACAAAAGCAGTAAAAAGCAAAATAATAAAATAATAATTAAGATGCTGACTAGGCTGTGGTCACACAGAAACCCCAAATGAGGCCCGGCACCTATGATTATCTTCTCCTGTTCAAGGGACGTATGGTGGGTTCAGCCATTGTCTCTCAACCGCCTAGTGACTGGTAGGAAACTGCGTCTCTCCAACAGGACCAAAAAGGGTAAGTCGGCGAAGATTTGGATCTGGTGACCCTCTACAGGAACAGCTGGGTGGTTTCTGGAGCGGGCCAGAATCGCCATTTTCACTGAGACATTCCAAGTGACTGCAATTATGTCTCTGGGGGCATCTGTCGGGGCAGCGGGCTCCTTTCAGATTCGGAACGCTGACATAATAGGTAAGGCTCTGTCCACTGTCTTCTTTCACTTCCAGCACTGCCACCACCTGATTAGCATAATTTAGCAAGGCCTCCGGGCCTACTGCCTCAGATGCCCGCATATCCTCATGTTCCTTCTGTGATGCCACGCCTCAAGTGTGGCCAAGGACAGGTGAGAAGTTGAAACTGTTGGGGGAGAGACTCCACTTGGGAGTGAGTCTCTGTGAGGTGACCATCCCTTTCCCCCTCTTGGGTCTCTACCTCCCCGATGCACCTGAAGATGCCTCCCACCTCAGCTTGCACAGCCAGGCCTCCTGTAAAGCCAATAGCAATTTTTTTATGTCCCCTTTGGTGGAGTTGAGGCATCGGTACCTGAATCGGCTCTGTGGTATACTCCACCCTGGGCCTGCGGAACCATGGGCCTCTCCTCATCCTGCGATTCCTCAGACTCACTTGACTCCTGGGTCTTCCCGAGTGCCATCTTAGGTTGGGCCTGGTACTGTGGCCTATAAAAGGAGCTGCGTATGTCGGACATCAGGGAGCTCTCTGAGTGTAACAGCTTACGATGCTTGCGCCCCATAACTCTGCCAGGGGGTCAGAGTCATAGTAGGTAGGGTTGTTGAGCAAACGTTTGTTTCGTGGCAAATTAGTTGCTTTTTCGTTTTTTAAAGCCAGAGCTAATCACTAACACATCCAGTTTATTTATATTTTTCATAATAAATTTCATAGAACAATTACCTTAAATGTTCTGGCAAACAAAGGTGGTTTTGCTGCTAACTCACCATGAAATATATGTGAGATTGTAACTAAAACCTAATATAACAAAACAGGAGACCTAGAAATTAAAAAGGATGCATGTTAAATATAAAAACTTACATTTTCCTTATAAATAGTGAAATCTGATTAAGAAAAAATGAAAATCCTCACATTTTGTTATATATGAAAAAAACAATTCTCGTTGAAAATCCTTGATAAACTATGGAATAATTGTATATTTAAATCTGTATATAATTTTCTAACCTTTAATAAGACTAAAAACAAACATACAAATCTATAAAATTGGCACAATGCCTGTACAATTTAAGGGAGTGGACCTCTACATCTCTTAAATTGTACATTCCTCACTCAGTTTGGTTTTTGTTTTGCTGGAAATTAATTATTGAGGGTGTACTGTTTCTTCTCTTCCTCTCTTTTTTTAAAAAACTGAATCACTGTTACAAAAATAAGTATCACCAGGACATCTAGATTTGTGTTTTTTTTTTTTTTATATAATAATAATACAATAAAAGGACACTATAGAGTTAGGAATACAAATCAGTATTCCCAATGCTATAGTCTCCCTGTCCCTAGTTAGTTTTAGGCTCCCCATGTGCTCTGTAAAAAAGTAACAGTAATTGTATTTACCTTATCTCTAGCATCAAGTCTCCCTAGGCACTATCACATACTCCTCCTCCTGTGTTGTCCAGTCACTTCCAGGACGATAGTCCAATCCAGTCCATAGTCCAATCCAGTACATCTCATTAGGCATTGGGCACTGTAGGCACATATGCGGTGCTTGCTGCAATCCATCATTGATTCTATTGTTATAGAGAGTCATTGGATGCAATGATTTTCTATTAAAAGCTGTGATGGCACTGCACATGTGCGTGTAACATCACTGTATACATGTGTATGAAAGCCTGAGAGTAACTGTCTCAGATCTCCTAACCAGAGTGTTTGGAGGCATGGCTTGAAGCCTTCTAACTATTAAAAGAAATGTTTTGGGGGCACTTGCAAGGGGAGATCTACTGTGGGCACTATAACAACTTCAATGGATGAAGCTTGTGTATTTAATACAGTGTCCTTTTAGCAGCTAGTCATACCTTACAAGGCTAGAGATAGCAAATACCAGGACAGGAAGACCTACCATTCAACATGATTCATGCTGTAAAGCACATTATCTAAGTCCAGATCAATATTATTTATATGTAACCCTTTCTGGTGCGGCCTACCTTTATTATGGACTATATATGGACAATGGCTTCCATAAACGCACATATCTATGTTTATTGTACTAATTTTTACAGAGTTCAAAAACAAACCATAACTAATCTCACCGGACATACTTTTCACCTGTAGACTATCAGGGATATGGACAGTTACAGCATGAGTATTCCATGTGTCTACAGGTATATATATAGCATAATAATAATATAGCATAATTATTATTTTTTTTTAACCAGCAAAGGGAAGAAGAAAAAAATAAACGGAACAATAATACTCAGACTAATTCTGTAATGAGAGATCTAGAAGAGTTGCTCCCGCCAAGTGCAAGAAATGCTCTCCGACTTCAAGCCATTGGTGAAGGTAAAGCACCAGACTTTCCCTTAATTGCAATGGGAAAATTAGAACAATGTTTGCATATGAACTGCTCTGCATGTAACTTCTTTTTTCAGTGAAATGTTTGGTGCAGTATGATAAAAGTGCAGTGATAATGTATGATTGTAAGAAGGTACATTATGCTTAAAATGTCATGCAGTTACACACGCTTAAAGACGTTCAGACACACATAAGATCATCCAAAGCAGATTTTATTTGCGCATCAGCCTAGGTAACATTTTTGTCTTACAAGAGTTTTTCTAACGCATAACATTCCCACAGCATGTCTCATATCTATATATATATATTACATTAACCATAAACCATAATTACTCACATATCAGACACGCCAGCAGAATATGAAAAGCAGTTTACAACACTGATGGGTTCTTCACAAACTATTAAACAAACAATAGGCATTGATCTGTCATTGCTTTTCCTTGGTTGCTGAAGTGCACTTACTTTATTGTCATCCCTAACTCATGTTTTCCATTTTACTTGTGTTTTTTCTGTCTCTACACTTCTTTATATTGTTTCTACTTCTTGGTGTTGCTCGTATTGGTGCTTTGTCTTACACAAATCTTAATGTTATATATTTAGGGTTTAGTAATTATATCTCATATCACGTTGATTTGAGTTGGGTTCCACCATTGACCTCAATATATTTTCTTTTTCATTTAAGTGCAATTGAAGTAGAGGGAGAAATGTAGCATTTTCTAAATATGTTTTAAGATATTTTTCTTGTGTTTCAATTATTGATCACCACTAGAGTGATCCTATTATTACCGTATGCATTCGCCTATGGTGTGTGTGTGTATATATATATATGAGAATAATCAGCATTTAAATTAATACATGAATAATATTTACATGCAGCAATACACAATATAGCTTTAAAAAGTTGTATGGACGTTATCACTTGTAGCTGTTTGCTATTTGCTGAATGCAAAAAATGCTTAACAAAAAATTTGAATAGAGATTGAATAGGGTTTTTGCCTTTTTTTTTAATAACAATAGCAAAAATTTGAACTTGGGAGGCTAAATTACTATAGATAGAACCAAGAAACTATATAAGGTTTTCAAAAAGCATTAAAGCAATGGATTGCAAAAGTCTTACCATTAATCTACAGATACCAAGTTGTTATTAAACTGTACTCCATTCACAGCAACATGTATACACAATAATAATTTGATTCTTTTTGTTCAATTTCCAGAGAGTCATCTCAACCCTGCTCAAAGAAACACACAGAGTGGCAGTGGGGCAACACCGACAAATAACAAGTCAATGCCAACACCACGTTTAGCTGTTACAAGCCCACCAGTGCCAAGACAAGCAGGATCCCACATGGGGGGATCTTCCTATCATCCTGGGCCTAATCCACAAGGGACACACTCTAGACATTGAAAACGTTCAGCCAATGTTTATGTCTTCCATTATCTCCGACCCACGTCATATAGGGGTTTTGGTTGGTTTCCTTGTGATTGTTTTTTTTTAAGACATTCACTTTTAAGACATTCCCACACAATAGCTGTTAACAATTAATAAATATATATTTTGTCAACAAATCCTTAATTCATTGCACACTCAGTGTACGTAAGAAAGGAAACAATTAAATATTGTGTATAAAATCTCAGGTGAAAGATTTTTTTTTTGATTTTTTTTTTTGTTTTTTTTTTCATCAGAAAAGGGTTTGACCATGTTAGCAAAGAGTAATGCTCTAAAAATGTTATGAAAACTAATCAAAATCCAATAGTTATTTGAGGGAGAAATGTAATATCTCTGGGAATTACATAATTGAATAAAACGTTAAAAATCACCTGTAACATTTGTTATGTAACATATATAAATATCAAGTAAATCTGCTATGTAGGTTACCTACCTTCTGTAACTTAGAGAGCTGCAAGGTGTATATTCCATCAATATTTAACATAAAAACATTTTTTCATATCTATACTTGATAGTGATACATATTACCCAACTGCACATTTGTCTATCATTGTAAACAATGTGATCAGTGTAAAATAAACATATTAATATATAAATCCATGTGTGTTTAATTATCTAAGTCACCATATTATAGACTCTGATTTATAAAGTAGTGTGTTTCTCATAAGAATAATTAGTGTAGAATATTGCATATTCTATGTTTCTATTAATTATTTATGGATGTGTGGATTGACATAAGTAACAGATGGTATCAACAAGTCACAAGGTTTTCTTGTATGAGAACACTGGAATGTGGATTGGGGGTCCTGTCCTTATATAGCTAGGGCTATACTCTGACGTCAGTATGGGCACATCTATATAGTAACTGAACAAAGGGACACGAGGTCTCTCTCTGCTCTTCTTGCTGTACAGCTATGTAACGATGTAACTCTCCCTTCAGAAGTCCAGCAATTACCATCTGCTGTTGAACATCCATGATCATGTAACATCCTTTGTTGTTTTATTATGTATCAGTAACTAAGAATAAACCTAAAGAAACCGTAAGTCAGATTGCGTATTAGTACTTTTCATTAATACATATGTATACTAATGTAGTGAGCCTTTGACCCAAGACTATATATACAAAAGAAGTATATATCAATCGACTGGAAAAAGACACAGAAGAAGAAACGAAGATTTTACAATTAGACACATTTATTAAGAATGCTGTCTGTCTTAGCTGATTGCTTTCTGCCTGCATTGAAATTGAAAAACCATCAATGGCAGCAGAGACATTTTTGTTTTTAAAAGATTTCTTGTGTTAAGAAA
Source organism: Pelobates cultripes (assembly GCA_933207985.1). Lineage (NCBI taxonomy): Eukaryota > Metazoa > Chordata > Amphibia > Anura > Pelobatidae > Pelobates > Pelobates cultripes. The sequence goes on from OW240915.1 coordinate 106,422,404, forward strand.
CACAAGAAATCTTAACTTGGAATTGTGGAGAACTAACAAAGGACCTTCAGGATAGCTTCTTTAACTATTACTTATTTTCTCCCAGACAATAATCCAAAGTGCTTTTTGAATTTAAAACCAAAGTTGCCACACTGAAAGCATAACTGACTTGGAAATGTTTTCCAGTTTGGACATTTTTGTTTCTTAAATTTTAAATTTACTTTGAGTTCCTGACAATGGTCACTTTAGTGAATAACCCTGAGGTTATTTTTGCTCCTTAAATTTAAAATTTACTTTGCGTTCCTGACAATGGTCACTTTAGTGAATAACCATGAGGTTATTTCTGTTCCTTAAATTTTAAATTTACTTTGAGTTCCTGACAATGGTCACTTTAGTGAATAACTCTGAGGTTCTTCACTAAAGTGAGCATTGTCAGGAACTCAAAGTAAATGTAAAATTCATTATTTATTATTTGTATCAATGACGCCTGTTCATAGTTTAGTTGCTATATGTCTTTTCAATTTGCTTTCACTTAATTTTTTTGTATTTAATTATGCGGAAGGTATTGTGAATTGAACATCATGACAGTATACATTTATGAATTATTGGTTATGGGTTATTTCCTCGTTTTTCTTTTTTTTTTTTTTTTGCTGTGCTTCCCTTAGACTGGGGTGTAATGGTGTTCTATTCGGACTATTTAATTGAGAGTGTATCAGAGAGAGTCTGTTCTACATAAACTATTACCTGGGTTTATGGAGGTTTGTCTATGCATAAGGGCTAAGAATTGAGGTGTGAGAATATGTCCAAAGTGATATCAGTGTGATATCTTTTGATAGATTTTCTTCATACTGTGAATATGTTTTAACTTATAATTAATAAAGGAGAAGTTTTTTCCCAGGAATGTTGGCACAGAACAGAGGGGAGCTTCTTGTTGGCTTGTGAAATGTCCAGACTCACAATGTCTAATAAAAACAGTGATTGGGCAATTATTCAGATGATTGATGTGCGTGTGCGATTGATTTCGTCTTCCATTGATCTGTTTTGCATGAGATAGCAATCAAATATTTTTTATTTACTCTCTGTTCTCTATGTTCTGACAGCATAGCTAAATTAATTTGGTTTATATAAAATATTAACTAAATGGTGTTTCAGTGGAAGTCAGTGAAATGGTGACTTTAGAGTTCTTTCTCAACAATTTCTCCCAACAGAGAGGAGGATGACATATTTACACTGAATAAAATTTTAAACGCAACACTTTTGTTTTTGCCCCCATTTTTCATGAGCTGAACTCAAAGATCTAAGACTTTTTCTATGTACACAAAAGGCCTATTTCTCACAAATATTGTTCACAAATCTGTCTAAATCTGTGTTAGTGAGCACTTCTCCTTTGCCGAGATAATCCATCCACCTCACAGGTATTGCATATAAAGATGCTGATTAGACACCATGATTATTAGAAAGGTGTGCCTTAGGATCCCTCCACAGATTTTCTATGGGATTAAGGTCTGGAGACTGGCTAGGCCACTTCAGGACCTTAATGTGCTTTTTCTTGAGCCATTCCTTTGTTGCCTTGGCTGTGTGTTTTTTGTCACTGTCATGCTGGAATACCTATCCATGACCCATTTTCAATGCCCTGGCTGAGGGAAGGAGGTTCTCACAAAAGATTTGGCGGTACATGGCCCCGTCCATCGTTGCTTTGATGCGGTGCAGTTTTCCTGGCCCCTTAGCAGAAAAGCACCCCTAAAGCATAATGTTTCCACCTCTATGTTTGATGGTGGGGATGGTGTTCTTGGTGTCATAGGCAGCATCCCTCTCCCTCCAAACACAGCGAGTTGAGTTGATGCCAAAGAGTTCTATTTTGTTCTGATCTGACCACAACATTTTCATCCAGTTCTCCTCTGAATCATTCAGATGTTCATTGGCAAATTTCAGATGGGCCTGTACATGTGCTTTCTTGAGCAGGGGGAACTTGCAGGCACGGCAGGATTTCAGTCCTTCACGGCATAGTGTGTTACCAATTGTTTTCTTGGTGACTATGGTCCCAGCTGCCTTGAGATCATTAACAAGATCCTCCCGTGTAGTTTTGATCTGATTCCTCACCGTTCTCATGATCATTGAAACTCCATGAAGTGAGATCTTGCATGGAGCACCAGACTGAGGGAGACTGACCGTTATTTTGTGTTCCTTCCATTTGAGAATAATCGCACCAACTGTTGTCACCTTCTCACCAAGCTGCTTGGCGATGGTCTTGTAGCCCATTCCAGCCTTGTATAGGCTACAATATTGTTCCTGACATCCTTGGACAGCTCTTTGGTCTTGGCCATGGTGGAGAGTTTGGAATCTGATTGATTGTTTGATTGCTTCTGTGGACAGGTGTCTTTTATACAGGTATTGAGCTGAGATTAGGAGCACTCCCTTTAAGAGAGTACTCCTAATCTCAGCTCATTATCTGTATAAAAGACATCTGGGAACCAGAAATCTTGATGATTGATAGGGGATCAAATACTTATTTCACTCATTGACATGCAAATCAATTTATAACTTTTTTTGACATGCGTTTTTCTGGATTTTTTTATTTTTTTATTCAGTCTTTCACTGTTAAAATACATCCACCATTAAAATTATAGACTGATAATTTCTTTGTCAGTGGGCAAAAGTTCAAAATCAGCAGGGGATCAAATACGTCATCTGCCCACACTAGATAGCGCTATGAAATTCCTGCGCATGCCCAGTTAAACACTTGGGCATGCAAACGGGAATTTCATCTATTCATTCATTCGTCAGAAAGACGAATAAATAAATAGAAATTTCAAACGAATGAACGAAGACCTCTTCGCTCATTTGTTTGGTTTATTACAAGGAGGGAGCTACCGGCGCGCAACTCCCTCCTTGTAATATGTAAAAATAGAAGCGGCGGGGAGCACTTCCTAAGCCCCCCATGTCCTCCCTCACTCTATGGGGGTCAATATGACCCCCATAATAGCATAAGGGAGATTAAAATCTCCCAAATGCCCCTACTCGCAATGCAGCAAGTAGGTGCATGTCTACTAAACAGTGAGCAGCCAGCAGCCCCCTAGTGTCCCCCTCCTGAGCCCCCACCTGTGCCGCATGAGTGAGGGCTATTAAACTGAAGGGGGAACAAACGCCCCCCATTTGCCCCCACCCATGAGTGGCGGCGGGTGGGGGCCCCTAAATGAAAATGGGGGGGGACCTATTGTCCATCCCCGACCCATTGAATTGAAAGCAACTAATCACAGTGTTATGAGTCAAATTACACAGCATGGGATATTTCCCACGCTGTGCAAAATGACACAAAGCACTCTGATTGGTTGGATTTCAAGCCAACCAATCAGAGTGCTGTGACAGGTAAATGTAGAGACTTACCTGTCAGTCTCTTCATTTACCTGTCAGATAACTCTGATTGGTTGGCTTGGAATCAACCAATCAGAGTGCTCTAAGTCAAATTGCAGTGCGTGGGAAGGCTTTATAAGCCTTTCTCAGCCCTGCAGAGCTCAGTGTGCGCATTTCCCTCACTGGGTGAAGATGGATTACTTTTTTAGCATTGATTTATTTATTTTTTTAGTCAGTTTTTTTTTTTTTGCGCTCAGGTTTTTTTTTTTTTTCAGTTGCGACAAGTATTATAGATTTTTATTTGGCCTTTTTTGGGTCTGAAAAAAGAAGATTTTAGAAAAAAGAAGCCATCAAATGGTAAGTTATTTTTTATTTTATTTTTTTACAGGTATTTAGTTTTCTTGTTCCCCCACTCACTATTTTTAGGGTGACGGGGGTAGGTAGGTCTTTATTAAAAAGATTTTGGGTGGGGGGGTGACTCGGGGCTTGGGGACACCTAGTCACGGGGTGGGGTTACATTTAGTCCCCACCCATCGCCTATGGGTTGGGGCTGGGGGAGAGGACAATAGGTCCCCCCATAGTCATTTAGGGCCCCCACCAGCCGTTCATGGGTGGGGGCCGGAAGGGAGGACACTAGGTCCCCCCCATTTTCATTTAGGGCCTCCACCCACTGCTCATGGATGGGTCTCCCCTTCAGTTTAATAGCCCCCACACGTGCGACACAGGTGGGGGCTCAGGAGGCCACAGACTGCTCACTGTTTACTAGACATGCCCCTACTCGCGATTTAGCGAGTAGGGACAGAATTTACTAATACTAAGTAATCTTTACTTAGTATTAGTAAATTTGGCTGAGAGATCAATTTAGGTCTTTCAGCCTTTTGGTAGATAGCTCCCTAATACTGTGGAAATTAGGAAGTTATCTACTAAGTAGCTGCAAGATGCAGCCGCGGCACGAATCAGATTGGAATTTCATTCATTCGAATGAAATTCTGATCCAAACAAAGTCTGACCACAGGAAATGGCGCACACTTTGCTTCTCCGCTGGTCAGGCGTAGGAAACCTCCATAAGACAAAATAGCCCCTACTTTGTCTTATGTTTTAAAGAAAACAAGAGCAGACAGAAAGAAATGAAGACAACAAAATACAACACCAAAGTGTAGCAGGTGTGATAATATAAGTACAAATTATACTTATCTTCGATTTATAATCGGCAGCCTCCCAAGGTCGTAACCCTGAAACGACCTTTTACAAAATGTATGGACAAAACAGAAAGAATATGGGATACGACTAGACAAAATCTAAAGTAAGGAACATGAAAACATATATAGAGTAGTACTGTTATATACAGGTTATATTGCGCCAAATATAGAACACTAACGAGATATATAAAGCGCTCAAAGGTGCCTCCCCTGATGTAGATGGGTGGCTGGGTATTCCCACTTTCACTCAAAAGGATAAAGTATATAACAAGGACTCCAGGCAGTGAAAATTAGGAAAAGGTATCAAAATATATTATTAAAAAAAGGTGGACATTAACCACCAGTATATAATATAAAAGGTGAGGAATATAGGTCCTACGCGTTTCGTTTCAAAGAAACTTCCTCAGGGACCAAATGACAATAATATTCCAGTAGTAAAAACAAGTAACAGAAATAACAATCTAATACCCCCCTCCTTAGAGTCTCTATATATAGGGCTTATCCCAGAGTTCATTGGTGGATCCGTGGGTGTTGCCGTTTTTCAACGGATTCCATAGGTGCAGGTAGTAGCTGTCCAGGTGTAGAGCTTCATTCAATCCTTCTCCCACTTGAATTTGGCACCTTCATCTCGCGCCAGAACTGGAAGTGTGCAATCACCTTCACTTCTGCGTTTCACCATACTATGCGTTCCAGCAGGACGAGTTGATGTTAAAACAATATATTGCCACCTGGTGGGCGCTCAATATATTTACATAATAACAAACATGCTTCTAACATGCTTTTCTCTTCAGTAGATTTAAACCGTAATTTTTTTCTTAGAAGCATGTTTGTTATTATGTAAATATATTGAGCAGCAAGTGAACAGTTAGTTTTTGAATTGCATGTGTTGGAAGCAGGAAAAAAGGTCTGAGTGACTTTGACAAAGGCCAAATAGTGATGTCTAGAGTGGGCCAGGGCATCGCAAAAAGTGGAAGTTGTTCCCGGTTTGCACTGGCTAGTACCAACCAAAAGTAGTGTAAGGAAGGACAACTGGTGAACCAGTGTCAGGGTCATGGATGCCCAATGCTCATTGATACATGTGGGGAGGAAAGGCTAGTTTGTCTGGTCTGATCATACATAAGGGCTACTGTGGCTCTAATTGCTGAAAATGGAAAGCTGGCAATGACAGAAATGTGTCAGAACACACAATGCATCACAATTGGCTGCGTAGCCACAGACCAGTCAGAGTTGCCATGTTGACCCCTTTCCACTTCTGAAAGTGCCTTCAATGGGAAAATGAGCATCAGAACTGGACAATAGAGCAATGGAAGAAGGTTGTCTGGTCTAATGAATCATATTTTCTTATAGATCAGTGGATGGCTGAGTGCGTGTGTGTCGGGTCCCTGCTGAAGAAATAACATAGGATGCACTGTGGGGAGAAGGCAGGCTAGCGCAGGCAGTGTTATGCTCTGGACAATGTTCTGCTGGGAAACTTTGAGTGCTGGCATTAATGTGGATGTTACTTTGACATGTACCTCCTATCAAGAGATTGTTGCAGACCACATACACCCCTTCATGGCAATGGTGTTTCCTGATAGCAATGGACTCTTTTTAACAGGATAATACACACCGTCACACTGCAAAATTTGTTCAGGAATGGACTCAATCTAATTGGGCATGTGTGGGATGTGCTAGAACAACAAATCTGATCCATTGAGGCCCCACCTCGCAACTGCAGGACTTCAAGAATTTTATGCTACTGTTTTGGTGCAGATACCACAGGACACATTCAGAGGTCTGAACAAGTACTTAAATGTTATGGTGCAACATCTCATGAGAGGGATATATCTCCAATTCATAGGAATAACACTCCAAATATAAAAAAATAAAAATAAAAAAAATAAAACTGTGATAATTATATAGTGAAAATTGGGTGAATCTAAGTAATACACTCACTAGGAGAGAGCCAGTCCTGGGCTCTCAGTATCTGCACTTGTGGGTTTCTAATGCCATCCTGCAGCCAGTCTGGAGTCTTCCGATCACACCGGAAAACTCAGAGGTCAACCACAGGGAAAGAAACAATATATAATAGTGCAAACTAATGTAATTCGCAAATATATACACACAATTGCTAACTCACATGTAGTAGAGCCTATAAAAGGGCTCTACCTTATGGATGTCAATGGGTTACATAGTTAGCTGAAAAGAGACAAAGTTCAGCCTCTCTCACATCCGTTTTGCTGTTGATTCAAAAGGAGGCAAAAACCCAATTGGAAGCACTTTGCAATTTTGCAACAAACTTGGAAAATATGCATTCTTCACCCCAGAATGACAGTCAGATCTCTCCTTGGATTAAACATGATATCCCTGAATATTATGTGTTTGCAAGTATTCAGTTACTGTTAAAAGATCTGTACAGACTATGATAGAACCACCACTTCAGGCAAAGAATTCCAAATCATGTTCTTACTTTAAAAAACCCTTTCCTTTGCCATTGATTAAATCTCCTTTCTTCCAGTCTAAACACATGATCTTGTGTCGTATGTATAGCCCTATTTATGAATAGACGAAATACGGTGTTCTGTCAGCCAACTGTATAACAGCCTTTTTACTAAGTAAATTTAATTCTTTTTTTTTAATTTCTTTATTTTTTCGTCTTGACAAGGGTAGCACTATGAAATTTTCAGTGTGGCTTGTGCAAAAGCCCATTAAAACATATAACAGATAACCACAGTGATACATATAAGAAAGAAAAAACAATCGTGATAATTACGACTTGTGCATGAGTAATAAGTTTCCAGCTACGCGTCAAGGGTTTTTTTTGTAATAAAGGTGACATAGGTACTGTGTGAACTTCGTTTCCAGAGTGTTGCATTGCCATGTAACTCAGAAGGGGTGTATAATAGTGTAGCTTTGTGGGATTTATTATTCTTTGGGTGACCCCGCTACTCTGTGTCCTGGCATAATAGGGCGGATTCCAATCGCATCAGTGATATTAGCTCCCATTGGGTAGCATGTCCTATGTCTGACTCTAACGTTAGTTGACATATGTCCTACCGTGTAGGTTAGCGCATAGTTTGTTAAGGTAGTGGTTTTTATCGGGGGGGAAGCACTGGCTCACGAACCATGTGGTGGAACCCTGGACCTGCCAGGGGAAGACTCGTTCGCTAGGGAGTAGAGTTCGGTCCTCAGGCTCCCCCGCGATATTGTGAGTGAAAAGAGGGTGAAAGGCAATAAAGAAGAAAGAAAAGAATAAGGGGGGGGGGGAGTCAGGGGCTGAGGAAGAGGGGATGGGGAGGGGTAAGGTACGGGTATACGTCAGGTCACCATGGTGTGGAGCACTTCCGTTTATGTCTATCGTGTCTAGGATCCCCGTCTGTTACCATCTCTACCCGTAGGAGGGTCAGGTGTGTCGTCAGAGAGGTCGCTACTCTGCCATGGGTCCCACAGTTTGTCGAAGCTAGTCATGGATCCCCTTAGTCAGGCTGTCAGTTTATCCATGAGGTGCACCTCTTTTATGTTAGCGATTACCCTCTGTATGGGTGGCATTTCCGTCTGTAGCCATGTCTGCGCTACGGCTCTCCTTGCGGCTAGTGTAATCTTGTGGATCAGTTTCTGTTCCCTCTTTGTCCAATCATCTAAAGATCTGTTAAGCAGATATGTCCATGGGTCTAATTTGGGGGCTTTATGGAAAATTCGATTGATTAATTTGTGTATCTTTGTCCATAAAATTTGCACATGGGAGCATTCCCACCACATATGGATATAAGTGCCGCTAAGGCCACAACCCCTCCAACAGTTGTCGGTCGGTATTTGTTTCATGCGGTGCAATTTGGCCGGTGTGGTGTACCACCTGAACATTGTCTTATAAGACTGCTCTTGAAGGGAGACGCATATGGAGACCGAGCTGTTCGCTTCCCATATTTCTCTCCACTCCACTCCCTCCAGGACCTCTCCCAGATCTTTTTCCCACGCGTCTGCATAGGCCAGGGTGCACCATTCCCTCGTTTCTGAGCATATGTGTGAGTATAACTTGGTTATTAAACCCTTCTGTGCCGTTTCAGTGAGGCACATCTTCTCAAAGAAAGTCAGCTGCTCTTTAGCGGCCCTTTGTACTTGTGGGTGTTGTACATAGTCCCTTAACTGGAGATACCGAAAGAAATCTGTGGGGGTGAGATTGGTCGCCTGTTTTAGGTGGTCGAAGGTGACAAGCTGGCCATGTTCAAACATATGGCAGATTCTCTGTAGGCCTGCTGTTTCTAGGTATTTAAAATCTCTCGCTGCCATGCCCGGGGCGAAGGCTCGGTTTCTCTGAAGGGGTGTCAGGGGAGATGGGGAGGAAGCCAGAGTATACTTAAAGGCCGTGGCATCCCATATCCTCAAAGAGTTTAGTATGGCTGGGCATGTGGTCCTTAGCATTGGTCTGTCTTCCTTGGGGACCCACATATGATATTGTGGGAGGTCTGCTCCTGTCAGTAAAGACTCGAGGTCTACCCATCTCCTCACTTCTAGAGGCGCGTGCCACATTGCCACTTGGGCAAGTTGCGCCGCTAAGTAATAATAGTATAGGTGTGGCAACCCCAGCCCTCCCCTCTGTTTCTGTCTGTACAAAATGTTTCTGGAGATCCTATGCCGCCGGTTTTGCCAGATGAAGTCGCCTATTGCTTTTTGTAAATGAGCTAAGTCGGATTTCAGTATTTTTGTGGGTAGTGCCTGAAAAAGGAACAGTATTCGGGGCAGGATATTCATTTTAACTGCGTGTATGCGCCCTATCCAGGAGATGGGTTTGTCCTGCCACTTTTCCATGTCTTGTATTAGTGTTCGTATGAGAGGGCTGTAGTTTAGTTGGTAAATTTTGGTTGGGTCGCTTGGAAGTTGTACTCCCAGGTACTTCAATTTGTCATTTGCTATGGGCATATTATAGGTGACCCCTAACTCCGCCGTGTCCGCCGCAGACAGGCCTATCGGGAGGGCGCTGGATTTTTCTAGGTTTGCTTTGTAACCGGAGAATGCACCGAAGAGTGTGAGGACTTCTTGCAGGACTTCCAGGGATTCCTTGGGTTCCGTGAGGGTTACCAGTACGTCGTCCGCATAAGCAGATACTAGGAACTCCTGCCCTCTCACCACTATCCCTTTAATGCGAGGATGTTTGTGCATGGCTTGTAGAAGCGGTTCTAGCGAGATCACTGTGACGAAGTGCCCTTCGCCACTTGGTCCTGGAGAGGCCTACTTGCCAGCCTCCTCCCCTGTGACTATGACTCTTTCATGTATCTGGCTTTAAAGCCCCTAGTCTACCTTCAGACAGACTATTTATGTAGGCTGCTTTATTTATTTTATGTTTTAGTCACCCTGTGCCCATTATAGGTGCAGGGTGTGTGTAATGTAATTGTTTATAGTGTGTGTGTGTGTGTACTGTGTAATGTATTGCCTGCTCTCTTGTATTGCTGAGGTTTGCTACCAACTAGGTGGGTTTGGCTATGGAGCTTGTCTAGTGCCCTCTGTTGGTAGCAACAGCAATATGCACTACCTGAATTGCAAGACTGGTTCATTTGCATATTCGGGTAGATTTGCATATTGCTAATTTTGCAGGCAGGTGAGATATTTACTGTTAAATATTGTCTCCCTCCACCTTTTAAAATGTGCCATTGTGTTGTGATAATTCACTGTGTGTTGCTTGATATGGTTTGACTGTTTGTGATTTTATTGAGGTTTCACAACAATCTTATTGTGGTGACCATATTGGCTGGTCTCAGGGGAAATAAAGGTTTTGACAGTTCTTCTTGATCCCTCTAAACGTAGCCTTGTCTCGTTATTGGAGGGAGCTGTTATAATCACACTGGGGATTGCTATGCTCTGCATGCTCCCCAGAGCTTGAGTCACTTAGCTCTTTTAAGAGCTTGTTCCTGACACGCTCTCCTTGGAGGAGGGGTCTTCACCACACAGTCCTGGATGCTGGAGGTTCATCCAGGGTGGAAGGAAGAGTTCTTTCCCACACAGTCCTGGAGGACAGAAGCTTATCCAGGGTGGAAGGAAGACGGCGAGACTCCAGTCAAGATACGGCGGTTGCGGAGTCTGCGGTGGTTGCGGTGTCTGCAGCAGCGCTTGGAGTCCTCAGGAAGCGCTAGGAGCATCCGTCAACGGAGGGTACTCAGTCGGAGTACAGGGAGCTCCGTTACAATCACGAATAGGAGCGGGGATAAAGGGCATCCCTGCCTAGTCCCGTTCCCCAATTTGATCGGTTTGGGTCCGGTTCCAGCTATTTTAACTTGTGCGGTTGCGTGTTTGTACATTGCTTTGATTGATGCCATGAATCTTTCGGGGAATCCTAGGTGTTCTAATAGGTGGAACAGATAATGCTACTTGACTCTGTCGAAGGCCTTCTCCGCATCTAATGAGACAAGGAGTGTTGGTGTGTCGTTGGTCCTTTGTCTCCAGATGAGATCGATGTTCCGTCTGGTGTTCTCGAATAGTTGTCGATCAGGTATGAAGCCTACTTGGTCTGGGTGAATCATTGTCTTCAGTACGGGGTTAAGTCTGTCTGCTAAGATTTTTGCCATAATTTTAATGTCGTGGTTGATTAGGGAGATAGGTCTGTAGTTGTCAGGGAGTAAAGGGTCTCTGCTCGGTTTTTGGAGGAGGATGATGTTGGCGAGGGACATCTCTCCCCTCGGGTTCCCGCCATCCATAAGGTCGTTGAAGAGTCGTTCCAATTTCGGAGAGAGTTCTTCCCGGAATGTTTTGTAGTACGTTCCATCATAGCCATCTGGGCCCGGAGCTTTATTGCCCTTAAGTTCTGCTATTGCCTGGTCTATTTCCTCGATGGTGATAGGGTCATTTAGGAGAGATGCCGCAACCGACGGGAGTTTTTGTAGGTCTAGGTCTTCCAGAAAAGTATGCATGCGTTTCTTTGCATCCTCTTGGGATGCGGGACTCCTGGGTGTATGGTTGTATAGTTTTTCATAGTAGTCAGTGAAGACCTGGGCTATGTCCGCTGGGGTATTTTTAATGGAGCCATCTTTATGTTTAATCGAGGTGATAACAGTATTATTCTGTCGTGGTCGCAGGGTTCTGGCGAGCAGCGTGTCCATCTTATTCGATTTTTCGTAATAGGTCCTTTTGGTCCTCGAGATGACTTTGGCGGTGTCATCCAGCAAGAGTTCTGAGATGGATCTTTGTCAGTTGTTCGAGGAGTTGTGAGTTTGGCGTCGTCTTGTGTTTTTGTTCGATCTTCCTCAGGGAGTCTAGAAGTTGTTTTAGTGTCTTCATCTTTTGTGCCTTCTTCCTCGTAGCTAGCTTGATAAAAGAGCCCCTGATCACTGCTTTATGGGCCGCCCAGACGGTGCTTGAGGTCATGCCTTCTGTTTCATTTTCGCGAAAGTATGCTCTTATGTCTTCGCGTATTTCAGCCGGTGTGTCACGGTCTCGTAGCAGGTAAGAGTTCCATGGTGATGCTGTGCAGAGGTTCCCCAGAGTCAGGGATATGTCAGCGTGATCTGACCACGTGATGGATCCGATCTTTGAATCCACCACCCTGGCCATGCTGGCATTATTCACCAGGAAGTAGTCAATCCTAGAATATGTCCCGTGGGTAGCGGAATAGAACGTGTAATCAGAGTCACTAGGGTGTTGTGCCCGCCACACATCCACCAAGGCGGTGTTTAGAATGAAGTCGTGGATTAATTTATCTTGGCTCCCTTTGCCCTGTGATCTCAGTTGGCCGGCTCTAGAGCTCCTGTCTGCGGCTGGACACGGAACGGCATTGAAGTCACCTCCCATTATGAGCATACCGTAGGGCAGGTTCTTTATCTTAGCGGTTAGGTTCCCCCAGAATGTGGTGTTGTACGTGTTAGGGGCGTATATGTTTATCAGGTGTACCGGGTGTGAGTGTAGGGTTCCTGTCAGGGCTATGTATCTTCCATCTGCGTCCATCTCCGAGGACAGTATTTGGATCGGGCATTTTTTATTTATGAGAATGGCCACCCCATTTCCCTTGCGATGTGATCTAGCTTCGTATGATGTAGAGTATGTATGGTCTCGTAGGTGTAGTGTTGTGTTTTTAGATATATGTGTCTCTTGTAGGAAGGCTATATCCGCGTCTAGTCTTTTAATTTCCCTGAACATTAAGCGCCTCTTTTTAGGGGCGTTTAAACCTTTAACATTTATGGACGATAGTTTTAAGGCCATCCCTTTGGTCGGGTGTCGTGCTTGCCTGTGTCTGGGGGCTTACCTCCCTGGCTATCCGGGCTGCCGCCAGAGTGCACAGGTGGGACCTTCTCGAGGCTTCTGCATTTTGCTGATCCTGATGTATACGGAGGGGGGTATGAAGGGGAGAGGAAGAGGGGAAGAGGATAGAAAGAGTAGAGAAGAAGAAAGGAAGTATGACTGGTCTTACCAGTCGCCAGTCCGGTGTGGGGTGTGGTTCCCGGGTCCATTCTCCCGAGGATGTGGGGAGAGTAGAGGTTGGGTTCCTGTGATGTGGGGGTGTCCGCACCGTGAATGGGTTGCTTAGGTGTGCTAAGATATTGGTAGAGTCTGATGGGTCAAGGAGGTTGGTTCTGCGCGCTGCAGAGTTTGGGGGCTTCCCCGGTTGGGGTGTCTAGGTGTGGGGGGGGGTAGGCTGTCTGGGGTTGCCTCCCTCAGGTGGAGGGGCCTCCATTCGTTCGTGGGTCGAACCCTGTGCGCGCACTGTCATTGAAAGGTAGGGTGGGAACGAGGTCTTGTTCCTGCTTGCCTAGGTCTGTTTTGGGTTTTTCGTTTTGGTAAATTTAATTCTAACGGAAGATACAACTGAATGTGGTACCACAGCTACCTCGTGTGCTCTATGTGATAAGCCAAATGCAACTGTGCTTGGAAAAGGCAATTATACTGCATTTTCTTAGCAGGTTGGCAATTAATGTAGCACTCTTAGTACCAGAGAGTATATGTCTAGAGAATTCACTATTTTCTTATCTCGATTATATTGTGGTAAGCAATTATACTACGGATTAATGCTTTTTATATACATTTATACATTAAAAATTAAGTTTTAACTATACCACACGTTAAAATTTTTGTCTTTATTATATGGACGGCTTAAACCCCTCGGTTCTGTGGTGACCCTATATTTTAGGGTAATACAGGGACTCCCCATTCTATTTATGAATAGATTTCCAGACAATGGCTTGTATTGACCCTGAACATATTTTGTATAATGCTATCATATCCCCTCTGAGGCGCCATTTTTTTAAAAACTAAACAGGTTTACATTTCTTAACCTTTCTTCATAACTAAAAATGTTTCATTCCTTTTATTTAGTTGTGTAGCCCACCTCTGCACTTGGCATTTATTAAATTTCATCTGCCATTTGAGTGCCCAGTTTCCCAATCTGTCTAAATCCCTCTGAAACTAAGTGTGTTATTATGTCTGTGTGTGTGTCAGTATGTCTATCAGTGTGTCAGTTTGTATGTCTCTATATGAGCATCTGTATGAAGTGTGTGTGTGTGTGTATCTGTATGTTGTCTTTGTGTGTTTCGGTGTATGTCTGTGTATTTGCATGTGTGTCAGGTTGTGTATCTGTGTGTCAGTGTATCTACATGTGTGCCAGTGTGCATATCTCTGTGTCTGCATGTGTTTCAGTGTGTATATATTTCTCTGTGTGTATATATGTGCATACATCTTAGCATTCACACACTAACACTACACAGAAATAGTGTTTATCTAAACCATTATCTCTTTTGAACATAGTTAAAAGTTGTGGATTTTTTTCTTTCTCTAAGAAACTTGAAGTTAATACCTGTTTAAAACTCCTTGCTCCTCTAAAAATAACTTTAGGTTTAATTCCTAAATACTGTTTTACATCTTGGTCCTGCTCCAAAATGTGCCAATTTCTCCTAATTATTTTTTGTAATTGATTGCTATTTGAACTATAATTAAAAATAATAGGTATAGTAGAATCGCCATCTTTTTGTTCTTTTAACTTATATTTTAAAATATTTTCCCTTGATTTTTGTCCTACTTCCTCTTTTAAGCATTTTAATTCGTTTTGATTATACCCCTTTTCCACTAATTGGTTGATTAAAATTTGTGTTTGTTCCTCATATTGTTGAGTTTCTGTGCAGTTTTGCTTAATCCTTAAAAATTGTCCCTTAGGTATATTAGTTAACCATGGTTTAAAATGGCAGCTTTTCAAATTAATAAAACTATTTACATCTACCAATTTAAAAAAGTCTTACTTTTAATTTGGTTATATTCAACATAAATACTCAAGTCTAAAAAATTTACTTGTTGAGAACTAATTTCATATGTTAAATGAATATTCCAACTATTTGAATTAAGATCTTTTAAAAAACTTAAAAGGGACTCTTCTGTTCCTCTCCATATAATAAAAATATCGTCTATGTATCTTTTGTACAGGACCAGACTTGCCCCAAGTTCTTATTTGGAAAAGATCTCTAATTCTTCCCAAATGCGCCATAAATAAATTCGCATAGCTTGGGGCAAATCTGGTCCCCATAGCTGTTTCTTTTGTTTGCAGATAAAAATTATTTTCGAACCAAAATAAATTATTGGAGAGGATTATTTGTATCCCTTCTATAATAAAATCTATTTGTTGGGAATTTAATTTAGTCTCTTTATTTAAAAAATGTCTAGCAGCCTCACAACCCATTGTGTGTTCTATAATGGTATAGAGGCTACTGACATCACAGGTAGCCATAATTAGTCCATCTTCCCATTTTAAATCACTTAAAATCTGTAAAAGCGACATAGTGTCTTTAAGATAAGAGGGACATTTCTTAACTGGATCTTGTAAAAAATAATCTAAAAATTGAGACAAAGGAGATAAAAGAGAACCGATTCCAGAAACTATTGGTCGTCCTGGGGCAATTTTTGTATCCTTATGAATTTTAGGTAAAACATACAGGACGGGGATTCTTGGAAATTTTACATTAAGAAAATCGTATTCTTTTTTATTTAATATCTCGAGTTTTAATCCATAATCTAAAAATAATTTAGATTAGCTATTGTGATGGCAATAAAACTGCCTGGATTATATGCAAACCAAAGGACTGTGCCTGTTGTTTACCCTAGAGGACCGTGCTACCTGCAGACAAGGATCACAACATATACATATACACTACCACACACACACACACTGATACACATACACAAAAATACACACACTGACACACATGCAGATACACATATACACTGACAGATACACACTGACAGACATACAGATACACACATACACAATGATGGACATACAGTCACACACAGACACACTGACAGACATACACAAACACACACACAGACACAGTGACAGACAGACATACACACACACACAGACATATAGATACACACAGACACACTGGCAGACATATACACACAGACAGGCATACACATACACACAGAGACACACTGACAGACATACACACACAGACACTGACAGACAGACACACTGACAGACATACACAAACACACAGACACACTGACAGACAGACATACACACACAGACAGACACACTGACAGACATACAGGCACACACACACACACACTTTTATATACTTTTCTAGCCACTCTCCTGTTTCCTACTTTGTTCAGGAGGGTGGCTTACCTGGGATCCAAAGTGCTGCCTGAGGTAGTTGGGAGTTGGAGGAGCTGGTCCAGCCCAGCCCCCCTCCTCTCTGCCTTCTGCTGCTGGAGTCTTCTTGGGAGGACTTCCTCCCATGCTGATTAGAAGGGGGCCGGTGGTAGCTCCTCCCCTGCTGGGCGCCAGTAGCTCTGTGCGCTACAGAGGGAGCAGGGATATGACGTTCATATCCCCGCCCCCTCCATACAGTCCGCGGCACTGCAGGTTGGCGCTCGGCCACGCTACAAGAAGTGACCGGCAGGAGAGGGGCGCTGTGCGCTTTCCTCCTGCCGGTCACCCGGACATTTGCGCCCCCTGGCCGGTGCGCCCTAAGGCAGCCGCCTGTGCCGCCTTATGGACGCGCCGGCACTGATCTTGCTTAAGAAAGGGGTATATGCAGGCAATGTTTTTATTTTTTTATTTTTTTTATTCTTTATTTGTTCACAGACAAACCTTGAAACGTTTTATAACATTTCTGTAGGTGGCTTTTGCAGAAGCCGAATGTTCCATTTTACAGTGGCATTTCTATGAATGGCTTGCTCAGAAGCCGAATGTACAAGAGTAGTTCTTTATCTGTCAGATTATTTTTTTTTTTTTGGTACAAAACTGACATATGTAACATTGTATTTATATAAGATGATACGTTTTAACACAAGTAGTAGACCAAGGTACCGGAAGTCTCGGTCTAATAGAGAAAGAGTTGGGTAGTGAAGGTGTGGGAGTGTTGGGCGGGGTGCGGGAGTGAGGGTTTTTGGGTGGTGTCTTGGTCGTTGAGTCTGCTGTTTGGGTGTGTTATTGTCAGGTATAGCATGGCATGTATTTCGTCGCCGGAACCCACTTCCGGGTTCACGGCGCTCAGCCCCGCCCCTTTTTTCTGACGCGGTCCCTCCACGATACTTAGGAAGACCGCGCCAGATTCAAAGGGCTGGATTATTCGCACAGGTGCTGCAGAAAGATCAGCTGCTCTACTTTTGATCCTACCTTCTCCACTTCTCGACCTCGGCTTGTAAACGGATTTCTACCTTCTCCACTCCTAGACCTCGGCTTGTAACACTGAATTCTACCTTCTCCACTTCTAGACCTCGGCTTGTTAAAACGGACTTCCCCACGCTCCACTCCTAGTTCTCAGCTTGTTGAAACGGACTTCTAATTTCTCCTTCATTGGGTGAATTAACCCTTCCAGTGCCAGAACTGCCTTTTAGTTAAGTAATACTTTTACCAAACAAGCCAATTTCTATTATTTATGTTACACAGTATCTAAAGCTCACTAAAGTGTCACTTTGTCTAATTATTCCTCTTATTCATAAGGGATTGCTACAAAGCCTAATTTTTCCTTCATGTGTATTTAAAGGTACAGTGACCATTGTTTCATATCAATATAAAAGGAGGTGAAACTTATTGTTGCTGCAATCAGGAAATTCTGCAGTTGAGTTCCAATTAAAGAAGTATTACAAAATAAATATCACAGTTATGTATCAATGTAGTTCTCCCATGGTTCCCATGTTTTGGCAGGCAATGTTTTTAAGTTGGAATCGACAGGTTTTAGCAACAGACTGGACATGAGGCGCAAAGGTGAGGCCAGGATCCAAAGTGACACCAAGACAGCGAGCGTGAAAGGATGGGGTGAGGCAGGTTTCATCAATCTGGCTGGTACACACACACACACAGCCAGGAACACACACATATCAATTTACATATTTTAGCCACCTTCCTGTCTCCTTACTTTTTGGGTACAGAGGGGTGGCTTCCTTGGGGTCCAGTGGGAGCTGGGTGGCCAAGGCAGATGGGAGTCTGACTTCCTCAGTCCCTCTCCTCCTCCTGTGTGCGCCTCCTCCACCTCCCCAGCGGCACCCTGTTACTTAGGAGGAAGTGATCTTATCTCACTTCCTCCCAGCAAGGTGCATGTGTGTGTAAGAATGTATCTGTATGTGTCAATGTGTTTATATGTGTATCTATATGTCTGTGTAAATATGTATGTGCATACATCCCAGAAATCAAGCAACAACACAACATGCAAACACCAACACCCCTGCAACACAGACTTTACATACAAAAATAACCATGAATTCAAACTCCACATTTATATATAAACACTCAAATACCAATACTACACACAAACGTACAACGCCATTTAAAAGTCAACACTACATGCAAACACACGCCTGGACACAAATGCAAACATAAAAACACAATCTTGTATTAAAGTGCTAAAATGACATACAAACACCGACTTTACACACAAATGCACACCTGTTCCTAAGCACTATAATCTGTTAATTTATGTATGCATACCAAAAAACAAAAATTTGCTTAAAAAAAAAAAATAAAATCAGTAAACATTACACTCTGCTAATTAACCCCTTAAGGACTGAGCCAAATGTACACGTTGTGAACGAAACAAAATGTAAACAAAACCTGGCATTTGCACTACGTCTGTCCAACCGTAATTCACCTCTTTCATATTAAATGCACCCACCCTTATTATATATCATTTTATTCAGGGGAAACAGGGCTTTCATTTAATACCAAATATTTAGCTATGAAACATAATTTAATATGAAAAAAATGGGAGAAAATCCGATTTTGTTTAAATTTTTTTAGTTCTACATGACATTTTAACTGTCAATGTCTTAATACTGTTTGCTTTTACTGCAATAAAATACACATATTTGTATTCAGCAAAGTCTCACGTGTAAAACAGTACCCCCTATGTACAGGTTTTATTGCGTTTTGGGAAGTTACAGGGTCAAATATAGCACGTTACATTTGAAATTGAAATTCGCCAGATTGGTTACATTGCCTTTGGGACTTTATAGTAGCCAGGAATGAAATTTACACCCATAATGGCATACCATTTGCAATAGTAGACAACCCAAGGTATTGCAAATGGGGTATGTCCAGTCTTTTTTAGTAGCCATTTGGTCACAAATACTGGCCAAAGTTAGCGTTAGTATTTGTTTGTGTGAAAAATGCAAAAAAACGCCAATTTTGGCCAGTGTTTGTGACTAAGTGGCTACTAAAAAAGACTGGACATACCCGTTTGCAATACCTTGGGTTGTCTACTATTGCAAATGGTATGCCATCATAGGGGTAATTTTCATTCTTGGGCTACCATAGGGTCTCAAAGGCACCGTAACCAATCTGTCAAATTTTAATGTGAAAAAAATGAAACGCAAGCCTTATATTTGACGCTGTAACTTTTGAAAACACCATAAAACCTGTACATGAGGGGTACTGTTGTACTCGGGAGACTTCGCTGAACACAAATATTTGTGTTTCAAAACAGCAAAAAGTATCACAGCAATAATATCGTCCGTGTAAGTGCTGTTTGTGCATGAAAAGTGCAAAACACGGCACTTTTACTGGCGATATCATCGTTGTAATACATTTTACTGTTTTGAAACACTAATATTTGTGTTCAGCGAAGTCTCCCGAGTAGAACAGTACCTCCCATGTACAGGTTTTATGGTGTCTTGGAAAGTTATAGGGTTAAATATAATGCTAGCAAATTAAATTCCCTTTACTTTCGGCATGGGTTGTCAGGCAGGTCCCGCTAATTGTAATTAATTAAGATACCTAATTATGTAAAAATATTACATAAATATATATGTAGAATAATTATATATGTATATATATATATACGTATGTGAATCTATATGTGTGTATAAATATATATAAATTTTTTTAAATATTTTTATTTATATATAGGTATATATATAGTGATATATACGTAAATATTTATGTATGTAGATATATATATTATTTCGTTCTATGTGTATTTTGATGTAAATATATATATATTAATATCACAATAGAGTTAGAACGAAATAACACACATCTATATATTTTTTAATATTTTTTTTTATTATTTTTTTTATTTTATTTTTTAACGTATTTACATATTGAATTTTTTTATATTATATATAAATATATATAACAATAATTATATATATATTTAATCAGTATGAGTCTACGTGTAATTTGATATTAATATATATATATATATATATATATATATATATATATATATATATATATATATATATATATATACTTAGATCATATATATATAATAGTAAAATACAATCTAGACGGTGTATGTGTGTGTATGTATATGTGTATATATATATATATACTAGATCATATATATATATATATATATATATATATATATATATAGATCTAAATATATATATATATATATATATATATTTTTTTTTTTTTTTTTTACACTTATTAATTTGATTTGATTTTTTTTTCAGCCAGCAGGGGGACCACCTGTCATTACAGGCAGCCCCCCTGCTGGCAATGCAGTAGGCAGCCTACCCGGCCATGTGATTGTGAGGTCCTCGCAAGGACCTCACTCTCACATGGCCGGGGGGGCTGCCAGGAGGAAGATCTGCCGCGGGGGGGTGCTCCCTGGGAGTCCCCCCCACCGCGATCGCCGGCGTGGGACCGCCGGCAACCGGGTAAGTAATGAAAGACCGGAGGGCGTACAATTACGCCCAGCGGCGTTTAGAGACACCTAAAATAGGGCGTAATTGTACGCCCTCCGGTCTTAAGGGGTTAAAAGGTTGTGGGGGGGGGAGGATGGGTTCTATGATGTTGGAAAGGGTTCCACAGGAAAAAAAATGATTGAATGCCAAACTGCTAATAATAATCTGTGGAAAATGCTACTGTATTTTGACTCCATTTTAAAATTGAGACATGGATTTCAGGATTAGACATGGATTTGATAGTATGTACACTCCAAAGAGAACATTTAACAGTGAGTAATCACTTTCCAGACAGACACTGCAACAATATTTTCCAATTTCAAGATATTTCCTTTGTAACAAACAACCTCTTTTACCAGTAGGATTTTGTCACAGATCTTACAGTAACCATAGCCTTGTAGGGTAATCAAAGTCCAGGACACATCCAGCTCAGTTTTTCTGATTTATTTATTGCAAAATATACAGGTGCTTCAAAAAAATAAATAAAATAAAAAATAAATTCCTTGCTCTTGTTTGAGCACTTACTAGACACAGTAATCACTATCTGGAATTGGGTGGCTTTCCCACTTACCAATTTACAATAACAAAATATAGCTGCAACACACACCATTGCTCTGGCTCTTTCACCCTCACTCTGCAGCAGGCTGATCTCTTCTTTTAAAGGCCTGTCTTCTAATTGACCAGCTACAGATGAGGATCAATTAGTTCCCATCTCTGGAACTCTTAAGAAAAAATCCAAGTTCTGGTCTGTTACAGAGCAACTAGTGCTGTTGGAGCACTGGCCCACCCTGCTATCCAAATGCTCCGCCCCAGGGACCCATAACGTGTTTTGCATAGTATCAGCAATGTATTTAGCAAACTTAACATCTCTCCCTGGGACATTTAACTGAAAAATCTCTGGCTGCTGTTTAGCAAAGCAGGCCTGATATATCTTCCTTCAACCCCCATTCCACATTTTTGCTCACACCTTGTACAGAGGGGTGATCCACTGTGGAAAATATGTCTATGTTTAACTGAATCCAAGTACCATCTGGTAATGATATGAAATCAGTTTTCTTTGATTTCAGAACAGATTGTTAATTTTGAAACTGCTTCAATGAATTCTCTATTACTCATCCAAGACTTCATGTCCAATGCCCTGTTTCCACAGTATTTGGAACTGTATTGTTCCATTCCCTATAGAGTAGGCTAGATTTGAGTGGAGTAGATTCAATTAGATGAAATAGATTCTGTAAACTAAACAATTTCTGACAGACAGAAATTTTCTCTGAAAAGACAGTGTTTAAAGCAAAACGCCTGAAGGTAATGATTCTACTCACCAGAACAAATTCAATAAGCTGTAGTTGTTCTGGTGACTATGGTGTCCCTTTAAATCAAAATGTAAGTAAGGTATTTTGGTTCTATAATACGAATTTTGTGATCTTTGAAGTTTGTGTTTAATGAGTGAGTGAGTGGATTCTGTATGATATATAACATTATATTAAATACATATAACATTCAATTAAAAGTTGAGATAAGTAGAATTTCAGTTTTTTTTTGTTTTTTAAGAACTAAACTCAATCAAAAGTGGCAACAAATAAAATGTGTCATCTAAATAAATATGAATGATTACACTGGGATCATGCCAATTGCACAAATGTCACTCTACCTATGATAAAAGATTAGACAACCTGTCTTCAGTCAGCACAACTGTAATACAAGCACTTAGTCTGCTCATGTAAATGAGATAGGATTTTCCAGGGTTCCAAAGTCCATACATATAAACTTGATTTTTAACTATGAATTATTGATGAAGAACAACAGGTGGAGAAATACTGCGTATGCTGCCAAGTTGCGAAAGCAAATCAATAGCTAAAAGACTGATTGACGCAAAACTATGCATAGCACTTTTGATAAATTTTATTTCAGGGCTGTGTGTGTTTGGAACTAGATAAATGTATTGCTGGGGGAATAAAAATCGAGACAGCACTGTTAAGAGCTATGTGTGTTGGAACTATAATCAGGGTCAAAGCTCAATATTTGGTGTCTGTGGGGACAGAATTCTCAAGTCCAGCTTCCAACCTCTCTGTAAAACATTTAAAAATAATGTCTATACAACACAATGGGTGACATTCTTAAAGTAAAATATTCTGTCAAAGCAAGGCATAATGGTGAAAAAATAAATACACTATGATAATTGAAAAAATCATTAAGAAATGAATAATCAAATGCAACTAGGTGCACTGTATTTTGGAAACTAAGGAGATCCTCTCAATGTAGCAATGAATTGTAACTGTTTGAATATTAATAGGACAGTTAGAGTAACATGAATCATTTATAAACCTGCTACTCTGCATGGAGAGTCCAGTCTAAATATGCATACATACATTTTTTTTGTTACCCGTAGAATACCACATTTTAATTAACCGAAATGAGTGAATGTAGCTGTCCTTGCTATCACACAGTGCCCTATGCACCTTTGTTGGGAATTGGGAACTATAGTCATCCAGACCACTTCATCCCAATGAAGTAGTCTGAATGCAGTGACCCTGGACTATTAACCCTGCAAAGTAAAAAAAATAAAATTGCATTTTTTTTAGAAACTACAATGTTTTCATTGCAGGGTTAAGTCCACCTTAGTATGTCAGCAACCATAGACGCTTATGTGGCACTGACTGAGTAAAAGCCAGTTATGTGGAAGTGGAAGCCCCATAGGAAAGCATTACTTCACTTCTTTCCTAAGGGTCTACGAAGAGCAATAGATTGGACATCAACAGAGGAAGCTATGTCTCCTCCATGAGGTTGCTTGAGGCATAAAGGTAAGCAGTGCTGAGGGAGGTGCTGAAAATTCCTGGATTAACATTGTGAAGTGTGTAGTTAGCTTGGGGAACATTTTTGTTGAGCTTGGGACTGAATCGACTATGCTCTGTCGAACGACCTCTGCTTTGTAATTATTGCTGTGCTTAGCTTAAGTTGGGTTGTACCTTGAACAGTCATTTTTCCCTGGATGAGTTCCATTCCAAGTTGAGGTTTAAAATTTCCAACTAGTAATAAACAATGTTGGCGGAGGGGGAAGGGATTACAGAAAGAAGAAAAGGGGGGAGGGGGTAAGGGAGGTGTGCACTGGTCCAGTATTACTTGGCATGACGGTGTGGTATACAGCAAGATATTACAGTGAAGATCATCTTTTATTCTGGCCAGGTGTGTGTATGTCTCAAGTGTACCTATTAGCTAAGTTTGGTTTCCCATTGGAGCGTAGGTAGACCTTTACTCAACTTTGTGTGCTCCGCGTTGGTAGCGGAGTTGTAGTCTTTTTGCTTATATCCAGTGGTGCAATATTTTATGAACTATGTGTTTGGTTTGCCCATATGACTGCCCATGGGAAAATATTTTTTTTTAATGTACATGGGGGAGGCCTGAAAACAAGTATGGAGGACAGGGACCAGGGACACTATAGCATTAGGAATAGAGATTTGTATTTCTAACACTATAGTGTTAATTTAAAAGCATGTTTAGTACAAATACACTACTGTGAAAAATGTTAGGCAGGTGTCAGAAAAGCTGTACCAAGAATTTATGCTGTTTTGAAGGCAAATTGTGGCCACACCAAATATTGATTTGATTTATATTTTTCTTCTGTTAACTTATTTTTCATTTTGTTAATTGATATAAACTACTAACATTTGCATTTTTTAAAAGCATTATCATTTTACAGCACTATTAACATCTGTCTAAAACATTTGTACAGTTGTAGTGTATATTGTTTGATTTCTCTATATGAAAATATGTCTATTTGAGCTATAGTTCAAATATTTACTAACACCGACAAAATTCCTCAAAAACACAATCTGAGAAACGGCAGGATATCCTCTGCAGTTATATTTGTATGATAGTCTGCCTTTGTATGATTGTAAAACAGCTACACCCAATGAACAAACACATTTTCTCCATTAAACAATGGTGCTAAACACTCAATTTAACCAGATATAAGAAGAACTGGCCAAAAAAATATTACACTCTGCTCATTAAAAGGTGTGTGCTATTTTTGGAAGGGTTTCACAATGTTGGTATACTATGTCAAAGGGTTCCATGGGAAATATTAATTGAGAACCACTACTTTAGTATATAGGTCAACTGGCAATTTTTTAGAGATACCAGTAATCAGTAAAATTAGGTTTATACTTCCTCTAGTGGTAAATAATGGGCCCAAAACACACATTACACAAAAATCATAATCTAACATACTGTGCAATTTGGCCACACACAGGGCCTACAGAAACATAGAAACATAGAATATGACGGCAGATAACCATTCGTAACATCTAGCCTGCCCAATTTTCTTAATGCTCTCATTAGTCCCTGGCCTTATCTTATATCTAGGATAGCCTTATGCCTATCCCACACATGCTTACACTCCTTCACTGTGTTAACCTCTACCACTTCAGATGGAAGGATATTCCGTGCATCCACTACCCTCTCAGTAAAGTAATACTTCCTGATATCAATGTGATAAATTGACACACCTCTGCCCTTGTCTCTGTTGCCCAGGTTTATGTCTCACAATTGTGTTTCCATTTTTTCTCTTCCAGGCTCTCTTTCCCCGCTATATCAGTCTACCTTGTCTTAACCAACATTTCCTTTCTCTAGCAAGTTCAACAATTTCCATCAGTTTCATTTATATACCTTTACTGTGTGGTAGGAGCTGTGTATGAGGATGGGATTGCATGTGTGTGATGAGAGTTGTTAGTGTGAGAGGTCTGTATGTATGTGTGTAGGAGTTGCGTGTGTATTATGGGATTAGTATATAGGGAAGATAATTTTGTGTGAAGACCCCCCTGCCTTCAAACTTTCCAAGTTTGATTTTTTTTTTTTTTAAAAAAGGAAACTTACACCATCTCTTCCTTATAACTTTTTTTTCATGATCCTGGCTTGTCCAGCAAACAGTTGCAGATCACTTTCAGTGCTGCTTAAGGTCCGGTGTTCCTACATCAATTAGATGACTGGGCAAGACACCCTACACCAGTGTTGTGATCCACTATTAAGAACATGACTCGACTTGAAAGCCTACAATGATCTGCACTAACCATAGATAGGAACAGGTAACACACATATTTTGCAAAGAGGGTTGCAAGGAGAAGAAGAAGAGACTCCTCTGTGCTTCCCACTGGTCCATATAGCTACAGGCACCCATTTGAGCTAATACTCGATAAATAACTTTTGCTGAATATTGCTCATTTTCTGTTTGAAAAGTGTATTTACTATTAGTTCAACAAGAATGCCTCATTAAGAGGGTTTCCTTAGTACCTGCACATACAAGCACATCACAAGTATTCATATAAGGGGCATTTTTAAGCAGCGGCTTATTAAGATTTTTATTAGAAACATAGAATGTGACGGCAGGTAAGAACCATTCGGACCATCTAGTCTGCCTAATTTTCTAAATACTTTCATTAGTCCCTGGCCTTATCTTAAGTCTAGGATAGCCTTATGCCTATCCAATGCATGCTTAAACTTCCTCACAGTGTTAACTTCAGTTGGAAGGCTATTTCATGCACCCACTACCCACTCAGTAACATAATACTTCCTGATATTATTTTTAAACCTTTGCTCCTCTAATTAAAGACTATATCCTCTTCTTGTGGTAGTTTTTATTTTATTTTAAATACACTCTCCTCCTTTACTGTGTTGATTCCCTTTATGTATTTAAATGTTTCTATCATATCCCCGCTGTCTCATCTTTCCCCCAAGCTATGCATATTAAGATCCCTTTCCTGGTAAGTTTTACCCTGCAATTCATGAACCAGTTTTGTAGCCCTTCTCTGAACTCTCTGCAAAGTATCAATATCCTTCTTGAATCAAGGTCTCCAGTACTGCGTACAATATTCCAATAGTCTCACCAGTGTTCTGTACAATGGCATGAGCACTTCCAGGGCCGTCTTCCGGGCCCAGTTGCTCCTGGGGGGCCCCAGAGCAGCTGCCCCGCGGGCCCGTGATTTCAGCAGGCCCCATGTACCCGGCGGTGCAGCCGCACCGGCCCGCCAACTAAGGAGGCCCCCCGGGTGGCCCTTAGTACCATGTGTCAGCAGGGGCCCGGTCGGGCGCTGTGACGCTTAAACAGCGCGACCGGGCCCCTTTCTGTACCAGCTGGGTGGAAGTGAGTGCGGCGTGTCACTTCCTCCCACCGGAGATAATAGGCCGCGTGGGAGGAGGAAAGCAGGGAGGAGGGGAGTTCTTCAAGATAACTCCCAACTGCCTCAGCCTGCCACTGGACCCCAGGGAAACCACCCTCCATAAAAAGGTAAGAACCTGGAGGGTGGCTAAATGTATGTCAGTATGTCTGTGTGTTTGTTAGTATTGTCAGGGTATTTATATCGGCAGACATTTTGTGCTATGATAGAAATTAAAAGTGTATATTCTGAGTCACTCTGAACAGAGCAGACTCCATTTTGTTATTTCCAAGTTAACAAAAAGACACAAGATTTCTTTCTGTAAGACTAGCCACTTTGCCAGAGCTAAGGAATGCATAGCATAGTATAAACAAGTGATAGAAGAATATAATCAATTCTAAACCCAGACAATTGTGACAGAGAAGATTAAATAATACAATTTAACTGTCTATACATATAAGGTCCCATTGTAAGTTACGGGTCAAAACTCAGATTGCCAGACACATAGTCTGGACAAAACTTAAATAAACCCTTTGATCTGTGAAGGATACGTAAGTTATGGCCACTATCTAGATAGGCCAAAATGACGTCAAAATAGCCACCAGGAAAAGTTAACTCTTTCCTGGATAGGTATGTTTAGTGGGACAAGACTGCCCTCTATAGACCAAATACCTAAATTGCGATCTGGAAGATAACCACACCTCTAGTGCTTCTATTGGGTTATCAACTGGTGACGTACAGAGAGTCTGGCCCTTTAAAAGTTAAGACAAAGGGGAGACAGGAGATGCAAGAGATGCAAAGGAGAGGAGAGAGGAATTGGAAGTTTGGGGACTCCAACCTCCATGCAGAGAGACATCCAAATAAGTTCCTGAGACTACCAATCGGATGAAATATCTACTCAACTGGTAATTATACTGGTTTCATTTAATTAAATTAAATTAATTAAAATGTATTAATAGCATGATATATGACTAGGATAAAGCACGGTCAGATTTCCATATTAAGAAATCTTAGTTAACTAAGAATATATAGTTATAAACATTCCATTCTGCAGGTGGAATTAAGAATAATTATATATTGATGTGATATTATCACGTGTTAGCATACCGCTGTTTTTATCCAGGTGTATTGATTTGCTCTAAATTAAGATAAGATATCTTTTAGACAAATTAAAATCTGCTTATATATATGGTAGATTCTCTTATTGGATGGTTCCAGGAAATGACTAATGAACTGGTTTAAATGTTATTTTATTTATAAATTACATAAGAATAGATCTTAATTACCCAGGAGATCTAGCCAGCATTGAAAGGGTTATTCTAACTGTCAGCTAAACTTTACGACCTTGCGCTGCACTCTGAGGAATTCTGTTCTTCACTGTGAAAAGTTTCGCTTTCTCTCTGTGTTAAAGATACCTCATAAATCGTCAAAATCTTGACAGATAATGCTGTTTACCCATTGAAACGTAATACCCATTCCTTTGTATTGCATACCATTTTATACTGGATATTCATTGATTATTGTCATGCATGTTACATGTTATTATTAATTAACTTGTTATTATAAATAAAATCTATTTTTATAAACTGTGAATATTATTTATATGGTATACATTTCACTTAACACGATAACGATATTTGGGATCTGAGAATTGAATTAGTGGGCAATTCTCAACTGTTTACTATTATTATCCCATAAATATCCCCACATATTGGAGGCACGGTGCTGAGATCGTTTAAGTTGAAATTATATTTCATATATAATAATATTGGTGTAATTCATGCAATTTAATCTTCATATAGAAAAGAGTTTTGTATTGAGATTAAATCACTGTATAGAAATATGGCTGAATCCAGTAATACATGTGTAACAGATAATACTGAAATAATTGAAGACCTAAGAAAACATGCTCTAGTTCATATTCATAAACATATGAAAAATGATGCAACCTATGAGGTTTGGTTGAAAAGCATAGAATGGGAAGCTAAACACACCATTCTAACTGATGAACACATCATCATATATCTTAAAGAAATTGCTGAACAAAAGAACATAGAAAGGAAAATGGCGTACATAATACACTCTTGGCCTTTCTTTATGACAGCACTTCTTAAGGTGTGTGATGAAAACAAGTCACTGAATGCCAAATTGGACACGTACAGTGACGATCTGGGCATTCAAAATGGGAAATACCAAGATTTACTTGCTGAGCATAAAACTCGTCAGGCTGATCATGAAAAAGAAATGAAAGCTTTGACGGATAAATATGCACAGGAAATAAATCAGCTTAAAATGCAATTGGATGAGTATGAAAAGGAGAGTCAGAAATTAGACAGTGAGGTTGGTAGTCATCATTCTGTGCCAAAAAGTTGCACAAAAATGCAAGAAAAGACTATTTGTAAATCCCCTCCTTATTATGATTTTCCCACACCAAACCAGGTTTTCATAAAACAGTCTGTAAGTAAAGGTGTGAGTAATTCTAAAAAATCACCTGTGGAACAAGATTCCCCATCTCATGACATTACCAAGCCACCTTGGCAATCTTGGGCAGAACAGTTTGAAAAAGCTGTCTTGGCCAAACTTGAGAGGGAGAGTCCAATTCAAGATGATAGGAATGAAAACAGACATGGTTCTGTACACTGGCAGGATTCTGATGCTGATCAGAATTGTGACAGTGAACAAGAAGCTCAGAGTGATGGGAGTGAAAGTGATTGCACTATCCACTCTGAAGGCCATGTAACTGATATGCCATCTGCACTGTTGTACGGGTCTAATTCCTCTTCAGCAGACAGATCGCATAGACGTTTACCCAAACACAGAAACAGAGGTCGTAAATCAACGACGCCTGTTTATGAAACACCAAAGGTCATCAAATTCCTTAGAGAGACTGTCCCACAATTTTCTAGAGGTTCGGGAAACATACCTGAACATCTGGAAAATTATGATAGAGCAATGAATTCATTGGGCATGTATGATGACATTCATAAGAAATGGTTCATTACATGGACCTTTGATTCAATGTGCCGTGTTTATCTAGAAAGTCTTCAAGCTATACAGTTAATGTCCTGGTCCAAGATGAAATATGAAATAATCATGGAATATGGTAAGTATAAAACCATTGCTTCTGCAAAGAAGGCGCTTTATAACTTGAAGTGCCGTCCAGATCAAAGCCCCAGAGAATTTATAATAATTCTGAAAAATGCATACTCCGTGGCCCAAAGGAAACCCAGGTATGAAAGCACAGACTTCAAAGATCTGTATTTTCATGCCATGCCAGTAAACATACAAATGAATCTCGCAAGAGATTACGATTGTAAGTTACCATTAGAATGGCTAGTCAGTCAGTGCATGAAATTGTATACTATACACCATGCACATGACGAAAATCAGCCAAAGGTTAAGAAACCTGGTGATAAAATGGTGTCAGAGACTAAAATTCAGTTAGGTTTAGAAACCCAACAGAAAAAGAGGACCTATTCTGAGGTTTTGAAATCTCCAAAACCTCAGAAACAGGAAAACGCCAGAAGCAATTCTGCAAATTCCTCAAATAACTCTGAAAAATCCAATGCCAATGGGAATAAACGCTCCTGGGTTAATAAGAACCAAGGCAATTCCCAATGGAGAAGGAATCCTCAGGGAAATAGGAGATATGGAAACAGAAACAACCAATCTGCTTCCAGTAACTCCCAACAGTCTCATTCATCCCAGCCAAATTCTAATGGGCAAAGACAAAACGGCAATGGGGGAAATAATTTGCGTCGTCAGGTTGGTCAATTGACAGACCAGATGGGCAAATTAATGGAGGGAATGACAAAGATTAACGAAGTCTTTGCCAGAAATCCTTTTTTAGGGATAGCTCCAATTGCAGAACTACCTGTGCAACCGCAGCAACAACAACAGGTGCCGCAGCAATAATAGCCACTGTGACTAAACAGGCTAGGTTATCAGTAGATGTAATACCTAACCCTGTTTCCTTTCCAGGTACTAACAGTCAAACAAACAATAGTTGTGCTAGGAAACCTATTGCCTATACCGTCACTTCACTTCCGGGTGAAGGAGGCGCAACGTGTTCCTCTGTTTTTTCATTTCAGCCAAAAGCTAAAGTAGCCCCAGCAACCACTAGTTTCCAGGATCCAAACCTGAAAGGGTTAACTGATGAGATGCGGACCACTAGTTCCCGCTTGACAGTTCAAGATATTCCTAAAAAGGATGGGCCTGTGGGTAAGACTGAGCATTCCTCGGTACAGGTAGAAACTACTGCTGTGACCGGTAATGTATGGAAAACAAGTAATATGTTGACACATTCTAAATTCTTATGTGAATTAGAAGAACATGAAGGAAGGTACTACATGTCTGTAGAAATACAGGATTCGTTACCCCAGCCTTTTAAAGGGTTAATAGATACTGGTTCACAAGCCACTATCTTATCCAATACCTACTTCCAGCAGGTAATGGACTTAGCAACGGATAAGCCGAAGCTAAGAGATTTCCCCAATGCTCTGTTGAGTGTAGGAGGAAATGCCCTTCATGTTATTGGCAATACCTGGTTAAAGTTTAAAATAGGTAACAAAACCTTTAGACACCCGGTGATAGTGGTAGATCTCCCCTATGACCGACTGATTCTGGGTATAGACATACTCAGAAGACTCAACACAATTATTGACTGTGTGAATGGAATTGTATGGTCACAAGCTAAAGTTCCTATAACCTATGAGAAATCACATGTACAATCTGATCGTAACTGCCATGTGATAGAAGAAAGACCTGACTCGATTGAGGTACATTTTAGAAATAGTCAGTCACCTGACGTGACTATCCTGCAGGTGAATGATGCAATCGCACCTGTAGATGAGCATTCCATAAGAATTGCTCCAAGGAGGATCCAGAATGTCTCTCTGGAAGGTGATGTTTTAACCATTTCTCTCCACAGGGACTATGTTGAATCTGTAGATCTGGCAGGTCATGCTCAATTCCTTGCCAGAATTGAAAGGGTTAATAACAACTTATTCTTTCCTATTCAAATAAATGACTTAGGAAGAAGTAGGAATGCAAAGCTGGACTTAAAGAGTGAGAACAGCTATATTAGCAGAAGTCTGTTAAAGCAGATCGCTAATCCTAAAATGATCAGGTACGCTTCCCCACATGACAGGTGGATCCAGAATCTGGATGGCGAATCAGAGAGTCACAATGTGATAGCAAAATGTTTACTATCTATTTCCATCGGAAATAAGACCGTTAAACATTTATTCCTAGTGATAAACGAACCTCGCTATCAGGTTTACGTTGGCAATGATGTCATACATTGCTTTGCCATACACCTTGATCTGATTAATTCCAATTTGTGGACAAGGTTAAAAGGTAATCCTTGTGGATACCTTCACGAGGAAAACGCCTTGAAATCAGGACAAATACTCCCATATGCGGTAAGTATCCAAGTTCCTGATGACATAACCATTCCACAGGGGACAAGTAATTTTCTTTTACCCCTACAGGTCAAGGAGGGTCAGAGATTGGAAAACTCTGATGCCCTAATCTGTTTATCCAACAGGATACAACAATTAGGGATGGTGGTAACACATACACCAATGGTAAGTATTGGTAAGAATCCCACCTATATCATGGTAAACAATGTTACACCCAATAGTGTTACTTTACCAAAAGGAACATTGTTAGGTCTAGCATTGGATGCTGAGTACTATACATTTGGTTTCCAAAACCAAATTATAGGCCTCATCCCTGAAGAATACTTAACTGAGGACGAAATTGTCGATCAAATATTCCATTCCTCCCCAGAAGGATTATTCACTATCCTATCTGTATATCCCTTCAACGTTGAAGAAGGCTCGTGTAAAATCGAAGAAGCATCAATCACCTTCGATCATCCGCTCAATGAGCAGGAATCACAAGAGTATCACGACCAAAGAGAAAAGGTAAGTCAACACCGAACTGACCTAACTTCTAGGCTTGAAGAAGCTTATGAGATAGGCCAGCCTGAAATCTTTCCAGGATTTCAGGAAAGGCTAGAAGAGCAAATATCTTTAGCTGACGGTTGCTCCAACGATGCTGAGCGACAACAGCTAAAGGAAATCATTCAGAATTTAAAGGAAAGGGGCATTATACGTCCAGTGCACAGTTCGTATAATAATCCGATCTTGGGGATTCTGAAACCTAATGGACAATGGCGTTTATGCGCTGACTTACGACAGCTAAATAAACGCGTCTATATGTCTGGTTGGCCAACGCCATACATAGACCAATGTTTGGTACAAATGCAGGGATCCAAAATATTCACTGCCATTGACTGTGCGCAGGGATATTGGACTGTACCAGTCCATAATGAAGACCAATACAAATTGGCCTTCACATTTGGAAAGCAGCAGTATACCTGGACCCGTATGCCTTTCGGTTATATAAACTCTGGTCATGAATTTGCTGTGTTCATGC
Source organism: Pelobates cultripes (assembly GCA_933207985.1). Taxonomy (NCBI): domain Eukaryota; kingdom Metazoa; phylum Chordata; class Amphibia; order Anura; family Pelobatidae; genus Pelobates; species Pelobates cultripes. The sequence continues at coordinate 106,455,606 of OW240915.1, forward strand.
ATAAAGCTATGCCTGACGCACTCGAGAGAGGAACGTTATCATATGTCGACGATGTCTTGCTGAAAAGCACCTCCTTTGATAAGCATATCATAGAGATTAGACATGTTCTCACTCAGTTAAGAGAGGCAGGGATTAAACTGTCTTTACAAAAGGCGCAATGGTGTCGCACCCATGTCAATTTCCTCGGACATGAAGTAACTTCTGAAGGATTAAATCCCCAGAGGAAGAAGGTTGAAGCCGTACTAAAGGCTAAAACACCTTCAAACATCAGGGAATTAAGATCGTTCCTTGGTATGACTAATTACTCCCGTAAGTTTATAGATAACTATGCAGAAATAACTAAACCACTCTTACACCTGCTTAAAAAGGAAACTACCTGGAACTGGGGGGAGCCTCAGGACCAAGCGGTAAGTGAACTGAGGAGGAAGCTCACTCAGGCACCCTGTTTAGCATACCCAGAGGGGGGTAAACCCTTCTATCTGGAGACAGGTTATACCGATTTAAGCATAAGTGCTGTTCTGTATCAGAAGCAGGATAGTCTTAACAAAGTTATTGCATATGCTAGCAAGACTTTGTCACCTGTTGAAGTTAAATTCAACACGTGTGAGAAGGCGTTATTGTCGACTGTCTGGGCACTACAAAATTTTCGTAGCTATATCCAAGGTGAGAAAATAATTGTAGAAACAGCTCACCAACCTCTACAGTATCTGCAGAGTGAAAGAATCAGAGATGGTAATCTCTCTAACAGTCGGATTACTGCATGGACTCTATCCTTACAGGGATGGCCGTTAGAAGTCCGTTATAAACATAATAAGAGAAGCCCAGTTGCCCAAGGTTTAGCAGAATTACACGACTGTACTGCTCCATCTCTGGATGATAATGACACCGGAGATGACTTCCTAGAAGAGCAATTGCTATCTCCTTATAAAGTTTATGACGAGGAATACTGTCGACCACTACCGTGGGTATACATTGATGGTTGTTCATATCACCACGTCGTTGGTGCTGAACGGAAGTTAGTTGCAGGTATCGGAATCGCCTGGATAGGTGATTATCCCAATGTATCTATAGGATACCATATTGGTCCCAAAAGCAGTCAGATAGCCGAACTCTGTGCAGTATATAAGACCATTCAAATGGCAATAGAATATAGTATCAAAGAATTTGTTATTATAACTGATTCCAAATATGTTCGCAACAGTTTCGTTGAATATCTGCCTAGCTGGAAACGTAACCAAATGCTGAAAAGCAATAACAAACCTGTTAAACATGGGAAATTGTTTTGTAAAATCGATGAACTGGTTAAGGAAAATGGTTTAACCATATATTGGAAGAAAACCAAAGGCCATTCTAAAATAGAAGGTATTGACAAGGATGGTAATGACTTAGCTGATTCACTGGCAAAACAAGCTGCCATCAATGGTGAAACCCTAAATATTGATGATCTTATGGGTTCAATTCATGTTGAAGCCATAACTAGACGACAGGCTAGAGATAATGCCGACTTAAACGTCGTGCAATGGAGTCAAGAAGCTCCTAGTGAGGACCTGATTACCAGTCAAAAGAATGATCCCGTCATAGGCATATTCTATAGACATATAGAAGACCCTACTGCCAATCCCATCACAGATGAGGATTGCAAAGATAATGAAGATTTACGAATCTTGATGAGATATAAAGTCCAATTTAGTATCATGGATGGGTTACTGGTCAGAACTTCTAAACATGGTATACAACAATGGGTAGTCCCAACTGTATACAGAGGGTTAATGCTCCAACACGCACATGATGCACCTACATCTGGGCATCGTGGTGATAAGATCACATATGAGATATTGCGTGATTATGCATATTGGCCACACATGTTAAGGGATGTTAAGACATACTGTCAGGGATGCTTGATTTGTCCGCAATATCAACCCCATGGTCCAACCCATCGTGCACCACTTCAGAAGAGGGGGGTGTCATTACCCTGGTCTGATATTCAAATTGACTTTATAGGTCCTGTAACAAGATCTTCAAGAGGTAACAAATACATGTTAACCGTTACATGTATGTACACAAAGTGGATAGAATGTTTGCTTTGTAAAGAGAACACGAGTACCGTGTGCGCCACTTTGTTGATTAACCATGTCTTTTCCAGGTTCGGTCTGCCTCAAAGAATTGAGTCAGACAGAGGTAGTCATTTTACCAGCGAAGTAATGGCTAAGATGTGGAACATTCTAGGTGTTAAACGAAAGCTACATATTGCATACCGCGCTGCGTCTAGCGGGGGGGTAGAGCGATATAACCAGTCTATCGTTAATATTCTGAAGAAGTATGTTAAGGAGTCTGGTAAAGACTGGGACATTAAATTGCCCCTAGTTTTAATGGCGATTAGAGCTACACCTAGCACTGCTACCAAATTGTTACCTTTTGAATTGATGACAGGAAGAAAGATGGTTTTACCACAGCATTTACTATATCGTACTTCAGATCATAACTTGATCAATGCTGCCACTACGCATCAGTATATCGAAGATTTGCGCAAGCATTTACAGCATGCATTTGCTTTTGCCCAAAAGAATCTAGAAAAAGCAGCGACAGGGGTTAAGACCTATTACGATCTAAAAACCACGAAAAAGGAATATGAGATCACAGATCAAGTCTATCTGTATAACTTTGCGCGAAATCAAGTCAAGGAAAAGAAATTTTTACCTTCTTGGAAAGGGCCATATGTCATCATTGACAAAATTTCCCCAGTAGCGTACAAGATAAAAATTCCTAAGTATGGTGATTTTATTGAAAAGTGGGTTCCCATTAACCAGTTGCGTGCTTGTCATCCTAAATCTCAATTAAGGATTATAGGTGCGGATTCGGATGCAGAAGGGTGAACGACTAACCTGGATGAATGTTTGATTCACGTGGTATAGTATGATGTGAAATGTTGTGATGTGCCATGATCTCATGTACGTTCATGTCATTAACCATTTCCTCGCCATCCAATAACTACATTTCTAAGCAGGTTACCAGCTTGTTTAACTGCTATAGGCATATTGCTGAGGAGTCAGTAATAAATGTAGTGAGGGATGAAGTTATAAAAATAGAATTAGAGAGAATACATATGTTGATGAATCGTAATAATGTGTTGTCCTAGGCCAAGTGATGTCACACTGTTATAAGTTTGTATGCTTAACAAACCTTGAATCATTAGTAGATAAGTCTGGAACGAGTTCCTGATCCGTGACTGTCGAAAGATGTCCAAGAAGGATGTGGCGTGTTTCTGGATCGTACTGCTCCTGTGCCAAGAGCTACGGACCGACCCGATCGCAGAGATGGGACCATCCTCCGGCATCCTGATTCAAGAGACACCAGGGTTCATCTTGACAGAGAAGAGGATCCTGACCCGACGTGTGTTCGTCAGCTTGGACCCCAAGATTTCCATCGAGAAGGCATACAACATTTCATCGATGCAGCTTCCTGAGTTACAGACTTGGTACCAGATGCACCTCCAAAGAGCACAGGACCGTGTGCGAAACATCTTGGAGCAAGCCCGGAAACCATTTGTATCCAGTTCTATTCCGATGAGCAACTGACCCAAAAGGTTCCTCACCGCTATAATTGTTGCATTAGTTTGTGCCACTGTCGGTGCAGTTGTCGCAACTGGAATGTCTGCAGCCAACTCTATCACTGTCCAAAAGCTGGATATGGAAATCTATGCACTAAAGCAACACATTAACGATATTCATCAGGTGATACAACAGCAAAGAACACTTCTCCAAGACGTGTTAACTATTGTGGAAGACACAGTTGTTACAACAAATTTGCATTCGGAATTAATTGCCAAATCCACTGAGTTGCACCAAAGTCATGACTTATTTAAGCGTGAACTTTTATTTCTGCATGACCCAATATTGTTCCACACACTTGCTTTTCTTGGCGAAGTGCAAACTGGAATGATCGAATTGGCAGGGGGACGCATACCTCTGTATTTTGTATCCAAGGATATTGTTCATGCGATGCTTGCCAATGTGGATGGAGAGACAATTGTGCCTATGCAATTAAATCTGGCCTTTGAGATGGGGAGCGCTATACCTCTCTTAATTGATCCGGAACGTATGGAGATTTGCTTTTTATTGACCATACCATATGTAACCCCCAAAGACATTTTTCAAATGAAAATAATGTATTATGATAATAATGATATTATGGTTGATTGTACTAAGTGTAAAGTTCAAAACTATTACAGGTACAATTATATACAAAAATGTTCATTCCACGCACGGGCCTATGTTAGAAATGATGTGATTGCACAATATGTCTGATAACTTCTATAGTGCTTATTCATAAGCTAAATTAATTTTGGCTATGAAATGCACTAAAGGGGGGTTATGTCAGGGTATTTATATCGGCAGACATTTTGTGCTATGATAGAAATTAAAAGTGTATATTCTGAGTCACTCTGAACAGAGCAGACTCCATTTTGTTATTTCCAAGTTAACAAAAAGACACAAGATTTCTTTCTGTAAGACTAGCCACTTTGCCAGAGCTAAGGAATGCATAGCATAGTATAAACAAGTGATAGAAGAATATAATCAATTCTAAACCCAGACAATTGTGACAGAGAAGATTAAATAATACAATTTAACTGTCTATACATATAAGGTCCCATTGTAAGTTACGGGTCAAAACTCAGATTGCCAGACACATAGTCTGGACAAAACTTAAATAAACCCTTTGATCTGTGAAGGATACGTAAGTTATGGCCACTATCTAGATAGGCCAAAATGACGTCAAAATAGCCACCAGGAAAAGTTAACTCTTTCCTGGATAGGTATGTTTAGTGGGACAAGACTGCCCTCTATAGACCAAATACCTAAATTGCGATCTGGAAGATAACCACACCTCTAGTGCTTCTATTGGGTTATCAACTGGTGACGTACAGAGAGTCTGGCCCTTTAAAAGTTAAGACAAAGGGGAGACAGGAGATGCAAGAGATGCAAAGGAGAGGAGAGAGGAATTGGAAGTTTGGGGACTCCAACCTCCATGCAGAGAGACATCCAAATAAGTTCCTGAGACTACCAATCGGATGAAATATCTACTCAACTGGTAATTATACTGGTTTCATTTAATTAAATTAAATTAATTAAAATGTATTAATAGCATGATATATGACTAGGATAAAGCACGGTCAGATTTCCATATTAAGAAATCTTAGTTAACTAAGAATATATAGTTATAAACATTCCATTCTGCAGGTGGAATTAAGAATAATTATATATTGATGTGATATTATCACGTGTTAGCATACCGCTGTTTTTATCCAGGTGTATTGATTTGCTCTAAATTAAGATAAGATATCTTTTAGACAAATTAAAATCTGCTTATATAATATGGTAGATTCTCTTATTGGATGGTTCCAGGAAATGACTAATGAACTGGTTTAAATGTTATTTTATTTATAAATTACATAAGAATAGATCTTAATTACCCAGGAGATCTAGCCAGCATTGAAAGGGTTATTCTAACTGTCAGCTAAACTTTACGACCTTGCGCTGCACTCTGAGGAATTCTGTTCTTCACTGTGAAAAGTTTCGCTTTCTCTCTGTGTTAAAGATACCTCATAAATCGTCAAAATCTTGACAGATAATGCTGTTTACCCATTGAAACGTAATACCCATTCCTTTGTATTGCATACCATTTTATACTGGATATTCATTGATTATTGTCATGCATGTTACATGTTATTATTAATTAACTTGTTATTATAAATAAAATCTATTTTTATAAACTGTGAATATTATTTATATGGAATACATTTCACTTAACACGATAACGATATTTGGGATCTGAGAATTGAATTAGTGGGCAATTCTCAACTGTTTACTATTATTATCCCATAAATATCCCCACAGTATGTCTGTGTGTGTGTGCCAGTATGTCTGTGTGTGTGTGTTAGTATGTCTGTGTGTGTGTGTGTATGTATGTGTGTGTGTGTTAGTATGTCTGTGTGTGTGTATGTATGTGTGTGTGTGTGTGTATGTCAGTATGTCTGTGTGTGTGTGTGTGTGTGTGTGTGTGTGAGTGTGTATGTCAGTATGTCTGTGTGTATGTGTTAGTATGTCTGTGTGTATGTGTTAGTATGTCTGTGTGTGTGTGTATGTATGTCTGTGTGTGTGTATGTCAGTATGACAGACATACTGACATACACACAGACACACTGACATACACATACACACACTGACATAAACATACACTGACATACACACACACTGACATACACACACAAACATACTGACACACACACACACAGACTTACTAACATACACGCACAGACATACTGACATACACACACACACAGACATACTAACACACACACACACATACTAACACACACACACTAACACACACACACACAGACATACTAACACACACACACACACAGACATACTGTGTGTGTATATGTCTGTGTGTGTATGTCAGTATGTCTGTGTATGTCAATACGCCTGTCAGTGTATGTGTTTCAGTATTTCTGTCAGTGTATGTGTCTGTGTGTGTGTCAGTATGTCAGTGTATGTGTCTGTTTTTATGTATGTGTGTCTGTGTGTGTATCAGTATGTCTGAATGTGTGTCAATATATTTGCCAGTATATATTTGTGTGTCAGTGTATGTGTGTGTCAGTATGTATCTGCAAATGTTTTAATATGTCTGTCTGTGTGTGTATGTGTCAGTATATCTGTCAGTGTGATTGCGGGTTGGGCGTAATAGGGAGGGGGCGCAGGGACAGGGCCCAGGGGGCCCAAGAAAATGCTTTGCCCAGGGTCCTATTCATATTATAGACGGCCCTGAGCACTTCCTTCTTTCTATTGCTAATACCTTTCCCTATACAGCCAAGCATTCTGCTAGCATTTCCTCCTGCTCTATTACATTATCTGCCTACCTCTAAGTCTTCTGAAATAATTAGCCCTAAATCTCTTTCCTCAGATGTTGAGGGCAACTTTCTCTTATATTGGTTCAGTTTCTTTTTCACATTTTCACTATTTTCTTATATCTAGTACTTTAGATTTTTTATCTAGTATTATAAAAGTTATTTTTTAAGTACATACCTCATTATGGGTGACTCCCACCTCTTGCCCAGAGGCTACCCTTTTCCTTATTATATACCAGATAAGCCTGATTTTCACCTTTTGGTGCTCTAGTCTACAATATATATTTTTTAACATAGTCAATATCAGCAATCCACTCACCATCCATTTCCTACTTACATTATGTACAAGCTCACATAAACACATGATATATAGTCCCTGAGACACACATTATACATAGTTTCACATAAACAATTCATATATGCACTCACATTTATAAGAAATCTGCTGTGACGAGACCAATCTCGCCACTGTGCATTGGAGGAGCCTGGTTGCCCGCCTGCTGCCTTTAGACTATGGCCCCATGTTGAAATGCTTGATTTTCCCCTGCAAAGACACGAAAGCCGGGTCATTCAGTGCTTGCCCTGTTTGAGCAGTGATACCCCATATAGCTATGCCATGGAGCCCATTCGTATAATGAAAGACTATTGGAAAGACTTTGGCTCCATGGCAATTGAACTGTATGTGTGTGGTCTGAGAGCCATTCAGTAATAATGTGCGCTCAGACCTAAGCTATCTGGGCATATGTTGCATGTCTGTATTTTATGTCATAAATGTAACCTTGTGTATTTTATTGTATTTACTGTCATTTTAATGCCATGTGCTTAATGGCGTTTTGCCTTGTCCTTGGAGATAATTGTATTACTTCCCAATTATCTCCAGGATAGAAGACTCTGTGGAACTGGTTTTGGGCAGAAAAGCCATGCTTCCTTTGGTCACAAAGGACTACGATCTATCTTTTGAACCACTGGACCAATTTGGATGATTTTGACATATGTTTGTATTTGGAGTATGCAGATTCTGAAAATGTGAATGTGATGCATACTTTTAAAGTTATGAATAATGTGGAAAAACTGTATTTCTCTGGCTGTGATAATTACATTAACCCATTGTGTAAGGTAATTGTATCACAGGCAGAGGGGAGGATTTTGTGTGGGAGTGTCTGAGTGTATTGTATGTGTTTATTGGTTGTTTTCCAAAACCCTGTGGGTGGTACTAATGTGTAAGAATGTGTATATAAGAACAATAAACCCACAGCTCTGTCTGTTCCTGCTTGACCCTCAAAACGGAGCCTTGTCTCGTTCTTGGGTGGATTTATTGTATGCTGTTCCAGTTTGACTGCTAGGAGTGTAAACCTATTCATATGGTTTTTCCTATTCGGCTGTTTACAGCATTCGTATGCTTCTCCGGTTCGGTGTATTGGTGTCTACAGTAACTGTGCCTGTGTCTCTGGAAGGGAAGATCTACTAAACGGTGGTTTAACCCCTTTTATGCTTGGGGTGCCGTTACATCTGCTACCAGATTACATCCACTTGACTAGCTCTGTGTACACCACAGGTTGCAAAAAGAGACAGACAATCTAATGCACTGTACACACTTCTTATTCATATATAAAATAAAAAGTGTAGGTAATGGAAGGCATCATATTAAAAGATTACTAAAGTCACTAAGACCACTTCATCTCATTTTAACCCTTCAATGTAAAACATTGCCATTTTTTCAGAAACAGCAATGTTTACATTGAAGAGTTAAATACACTTCTATTGGCTGTCTGCCTGATAGCTGCTAGATGCACTTAAGAATTCAGTCAAATTTGGAATTCAGTCCTTAAGAATTCAGTCAACCTCGGTCTGCCCATAGCAGTATTTGATTGGAGGAGCTTGGTGTTTGGCTGCACATGTGTATCTCCAACCCAATGCTAAGAGAAGCATTGGATTCAATAGGATTGCGGAACACATCAGCAGGCATGCTGACATCTTTGGAGGTGGGCATCTGCAGACAATCTAATGCACTGTACACACTTCTTATTCATTTTTAAAATAAAGTGTAGGTAATGGAAGGCATCATATTGAAAGATTACTAAAGTCACTCAGACCACTTCATCTAATTTGAGCCCTTCAATATAAAGCATTGCCGTTTTTTCATAAACAGCAATGTTTACATTGAAGGGTTAAATACACTTCTAGTGGCTGTCTGTCTGATAGCTGCTAGAGGCACTTAAGAATTCAGTCAAACTCGGAATTCAGTCTTTAAGAACTCAGTCAAATTGATTTTGAAATTGGCATTTCATGTGTAATTATATACAGGATGATATATAACGTAAACAATGCGAACCGGTGTAATAATTTATAGAAAAATTAATGGCAGGTCAGGTTGCATAAAAAAACACAACCTCTGGGGGCGGATCCAACGTCCGAGCTGTATGGACATGCATTGATTGCTCTCTATGCTAGCCTTCAGCAAATCCGCTTACATCCGGCTAAGAACCCACAATGGGACACCCAAAAAGCTCTCTAGCATCCCAGCAATTGTCTGGGAAACATCCACCAAGCAAATAGGTCGCTCTAACCAAGTTTTCCGTGATAATGCCGAACTTTAACAAGCCCGTGAGGCCTAAACATGGCGCCCATATGCTTGCAGGACGGCTCGGCGTTCTCAAGCCATGAGGGCTAAGCAGGATCCCTCAGCAGGACCCCGCGGATATGGATATCAGGGAAGCTGTATGAAATCTACCGTCCAAGGGCGACCTAGCCAACATGCTAGGCAAATTGGAGTCCTCATGCCAATCAAAGTTGGAAAATATAGGGACAGATGTCTGCCAGGTTGGAGACAGAGTCACCTCCCTGGAGGATGACAGGGACATGCTGTACTCTCAAGGGCAACAGCTACAGGCTGCGATGACTTCGAGCATCCACAGCACTTCATAGATCAATGGACGACTTTGATACCTAATGATTAAAGGTCTATCGGAGAGTGAGCAAGAAAAAGTCAAGACAACCTTGACTGAGCTATTAAATTTTCTCCTCAACAGATCTCCAAAACCCCAGGTACTCTTTGACCAAGCACACAGGGGTCTCAAACAGATGGGAGCTTCCTCCGCAGCCCCAGGAGATGTTATCTGCAGGCTGCATTACTACACATACTCAAAGCCTTGTGCCAAACCATGCAACCTCTTCTGTTCCATGACTTACCGCTGCAAATCTACCCAGATCTGTCCTTGGCTACCCTCCAGGCAAGGAGGACCCTGAGACCCATCACTGACCACCTTAGAGCATGGAACTTGAAGTATAGGTGGGGATTCCCATTCGCTCTAACAGCAACCCATCAAGACTCAACTCACACCATATCAGCAGTCCACGATGTACCTACCTTTACACAAGCCCTGCACCTGCCTGACACCAATGTGATGGATTGGTATTGTATGCTTACGAACATACTGCCACCCCAACTCCCCCATCGCAACAGGTGGCAAACTCCTTCCAAACGGAGGAGAATTTTTTTTAAAAGCCTCATAGGTAAAACACGTTAATGGTTTTAAATAGTGTATTTTATAAGAATAAAAGTTATTTTTGGTTACCTTTTTTATAGGACCAATCTTTTACTTATTTTATTGTATTTCACATACACTTTTACTATTATTATTCCTGGCATTTTTTCTTTTTCTTTTTATTATATTTATTTTTATTTGTATCCCGTTCCAAGAAATCCATAGGTGGGGATAATTCCACCAGCGCTGTGGCAATAGAGCAGTATTTTCTGCTCTACTCTTGTGAGTATATTTTATTTTATTTATTTTATTGTTCTTACTGAGAGCACTATTTGCTGTTTCATATACCTTGTGGAATACGACGGAACCCAAGCCGGACGGACGGACCTACCCTTCCAGTACATCCTTTAGTGGGGATTATACCACCAAGTGCCTTTCACCCCAGAGCCGGTCCTAGCTCCACCAAATAAATCCATAGGTGGGGATAATTCCACCAGCGCTGTGGCAATAGAGCAGTATTTTCTGCTCTACTCTTGTGAGTATATTTTATTTTATTTATTTTACTGTTCCTACTGAGAGCACTATTTGCTATTTCTTATACCTTGTGAAATACGACGGAACCCAAGCCGGACAGACGGACCTACCCTTTCAGTACATCTTGTAGTGGGGATTATACCACTAAGTGCCCTTCACCCCAGAGCTGGCCCTAGCTCCACCAAATGTGAGTACTTTTTACTTATTTTTACCATTGGAGCTACAATATTTCACCATTGGCAGTTTTTTTGTGTTTTCTTTTATCTCCACATATATGGATTATCTACAACCCGGACGGATCAACTCCTGAGGATTGTACACATACCCTATCCATATATCAGTGAGACTGTTTTTATTGATTTTATTCAAAATTTTTCTTATCATTTGATTTTTATTGAACATCTGGATGGACTCTGTTTTATTCATTATTTTTATATAATTGCAATAGAGACTATTATACCCAGGTTTTATCACTTGCTGATTATACACCTCAACCAATTGGTTTCTATTTTATGGTACTGTTCTCTGTACAATAGCGCAGCCCTTAACTCCTCTTTTTTCTTCCCATCTTACCAAGGGTCTTGAAGGATTCCCTTTTTAGGGTTGCTGCTTTCTTCTCTGTTATTAAGCGCAGACTCTTCCCCTCTGTTTTTAAGGTGGAGCTCAACGCCTACATGACCGGATGAACAGCTAGTTTCGATAATTTGTTTGCTTTAAGTTTGTTATTACTACTATGATTTTCTACATTCCCAAAATGGTCTCACACACCATATACCCCCTCCCCATCAAGAGTTCTTCGATTACTTCATGGTTTGCTGAAAAAAAATATTCAGCAAACAGACACACACCGCTTGGTTTTCAGGTTGCCCTACCCTCGCACTGAGCGCCTCATCGCATTGATCTCTCCCCCCAGCGCAGTACCCATATTGTTCCCATGTGGTATACCTCCCACAATTTGGGATAGCTACCGACGGATTTCAAACACTTTTCGATACATACCCACAAACTCAGACTAAGATACACTGTATCGCTTTTTCTTTTCCATTTTACTTTGAGTTCATCTGTATCTAGTTAATTTTCATTCTACAACCCTTGCAGTGCCTGCAGGGTGGAATAGAGAGTCAGAACACCCCAATTTCCCCAAAATGGCTATGATCTGAGTAGTCACCCTGAATGGCAGGGGACTCAACATGCCCGAGAAACATTCACTAACACTTCATGAGTTTCACAAATTGAAGGGTGACATAGCCTTTATACAAGAGGCACACTTAAGAAAAGACTCGGCCCCAACCCTCAGAAATAGTAGATATCCAGTGGGGTACTTTAATAACTTTCCAGGGACTAAAAAAACAGGAGTGGCCATACTCATCATCCCAGGTCCCTTTTACTTACAGAGACCACCTTTCTGATGACTCCGGAAGACTCATAATGTTTAAGGGCCATATTGGACAGAATATGGTGACACTGGCAAACCTATGTCTGCCCAACAAGAACCAAATTAAGTCACTCAGCAAATACCTCAGGACCATCATGTAATCCTTCCAGGAGGGGATCCTGGTAATGGGCGGGGGCCTGAATGTTTCCCTAGACTTGCACATGGACACTACCTCTGGGGCCACCACCTACCAACTGCCCATACACAAACAAATTAACCACATGCTAGACCGAGCACAACTGTGTGATGGCTGGCACATAACCAACCCAGGTTCCAAAGACTATTCTTACTACTTCCCGGCAATCAAAACATACTCAAGAATAGATATGCCTTTTCTCCCTCACAGGTTACAGGGAGCTACAGGCCAATATCCCTAATAAATGTAGACTTGAAAATCTTCACCAAAATCCTGGGCGATCACCTACGCCCACTACTTCAGGGGCTAGTCCACCCTGACCAGGCAGGCTTCATCCCAGAACAGGAGGCTAAATATAATACTACCAAACTGCTAAACCTCATACCCTTCTCAAAATCATCAGGCATGCAAAGCTTATTACTATTCATTGATGCAGAGAAAGCCTTTGACAGGGTGGACTGGTCCTTCATCCTGGAAACCCTCAAGGCCATGGGATTCGGCCTGTCTTGGTTACATTGGATGGAAGCACTTTACTCCAACCAAGTGCAAAAATCAGAATTAATGGCCAACTATCAGAGTCGGTCATTATAAGGAATGGCACGAGACAGGGGTGCCCCCTATCACTTATTATAATGGAGTCCTTCCTTCAGGGCATCAGAGACAATCAAGACATTAAGGGGCTGCAAATTAACAACCATGAGTACAAAGTAGCTACATTTGCCGATGACCTTTTATTCTCGCTATTCAACCCCACGACCTCCATGCCAGCCCAGTTGCGAGAAATCACCATATATAACAGTATTTCAATCTTCAAGGTTACAAAGAGCAAAATACTCCCACTCAATATAGACTTCCCAACCAAAAAATCCCTACAAACCCTTCCAATTTTCCTGGTCGGACACGGAAGTAAAATACTTAGTTGTTCATCTCCCTCATGACCTAACCAAAATCTACAGTCTGAATTTTCCGCCCCTGATAAAAAAAAAATCTCCAGCGATCTAGTCAGGTGGAACAAACCTCTATTTGGATGGCTCAGTCATCTACATATACTTAAAATGAATACCCTTCCCAAACTGTTGTACTTCCCATAAAATCAAAACATAAAATAAGTGCGCTAATTATTTGTGAAATACAAATTCAACTCACTGTATAAAAAAAGTGAGATAGTGTAAACAATTTTAGTGCAAAGATACAAGTGCTATATTTAAACACTTATAATACTCTTTAACCGTGCATTATATAAAAGTTCTTAATACCAAAAAGTGACTTAATATATTAAAAAAGTGGTACACTTACTAAAATCATATACTTGAAATGACTCTCAATATCTAAATGATGTATATAAAAGAGAATAAAATGAAAAACATATATAAGTGAAATATTGCTATTTAAAAATGGTACAGCATGTGTGTAAAATTTTTCACTCACAAACAGAGAGCAGATGAGCCTGCTCTACTTCTGACAGCTCCAAATGCAGAATAATCCACTGCAGCCAGTAAAGAAAGATGAAAGATGATTTATTTCCACAGTTTAAAAACAGCATTCATATGTAAAATCCGGATCCCTGTAAAAGACTATCCTTTAGTGGGTTTGTGCATCCGCCGGCTAAAATATTCAGTCTGTGCACCCTCAAGATTGGCAAAGTCCACAGGATACTTCCGGGAGGTGTGGCGTGCGTGATGATATCACGCAGCCAATCAGATTACGCGTTTCGCCGAGAGGTCGGCTTCTTCAGATCTCAGACATTCAGGGGCTACAAATTAACAACCATGAGTACAAAGTAGCTACATTTGCTGATGACCTTTAATTCTCGCTATTCAACCCCACGACCTCCATGCCAGCGCAGTTGTGAGAAATCACCATATATAACAGTATTTCAATCTTCAAGGTTACAAAGAGCAAAATACTCCCACTCAATATAGACTTCCCAACCAAAAAATCCCTACAAACCCTTCCAATTTTCCTGGTCGGCCACGGAAGTAAAATACTTAGTTGTTCATCTCCCTCATGACCTGACCAAAATCTACAGTCTGAATTTCCCGCTCCTGATAAAAAAAAATCTCCAGCGATCTAGTCAGGTGGAACAAACATCTGTTTGGATGGCTCAGTCGTATACATATACTTAAAATGAATACCCTTCCCAAACTGTTGTACTTATTACAAGCTCTTCCCATAGCCTTGCCAAAGACATTCTTCACAACACTGAAATGCGCATTTACTGAGTTCCTTTGTTTCCTCAAACTTCCTACGCTACCATATAAAGTTCTGATAATGCACAAAACACAAGGTGGTCTAGGCCTGCCCAACCTTGAACACTACCACAAAGCCATAATCCTCTCAAGGATATATGAATGGGTTAAACCACAAAATCAGAAGCACTGGGTACAGCTTGAGACCTTTTGTTTACCACTATACACCGTACCATGAGCTGGAGAATAAAACCATACTCACATTTGGCAGAGCAAATGAGGATTGCTCAATATGATGGGCGTGGGTGTTTTTTTGTCCCCACCAACGATCTAAGCATTCATAAATCCAGCAGCGATCGGTGTGGTCCTATAAAAAAAGTACTTTTATTGATAAAAATAAAAAGATAAAACAATACAAGTAAAATATATTGGCATAAAATAGTAAAAATACACTTGCTGGCTTTATGGTAAACATTTTTAATAAAGCCAGCAAGTTGGTGAAATGCCTGCTGTAAACGTTGATCAAATCCCAACAGCTGTCGCTGGCTCTGGTAATTAGACATCATCGCACTCAATGCGAGATGTCATCTAGGGAGTCTCCCACAGTCTCACGACATCCTCCATAGACTTTAGTGTTATACTCTTGTGCATGCACAAGAATACAATAATGTTGCAATTTCTGGCAGATGAAGAACCAGAAGATGAGGATGGTCCCTTGGAAGAATAAAGTGTTGGCCAAGAGGCCAACCTACCTTCCTTCCACAATCTAAAAGGAGATCTTCAAGGCAACACATAATGCACAAAATATGCAAATACTCAGAAAGTGACAGATTCTAGAACAAAAAATGTCATTTGTAAACTAAAATATCTTATTTGTACACCTTTTTTTTTTTTTTTTTCATAATTGAAGTTTATTGTTTTATTCCAAATAATACAGCAACATTGTAGCAGTAAAAAGTACACATAGTCTTCAGTTACAGTTACAAGTGAAAGGTTGTACATACAACAATACACTCAACAATAGTCAGGTACAGTTTGCAATGAGACATAGGTATACATGCATGCACATACACAGTGTTCATTAGCAAAGAAGCTTGGGGCTCGAGGTAGGCTCATCCATGCAAGTGCTAAGCTAGATGCCACTCGTATACGTTAGTTTATAGAATTTATAGACCCGAAGAGCATGTGGTTCATCTCTGAGAACATTGCAGCATACGATAAAATCAAATAATCAAACTAAACAAAGTAAACACTAACAATAATAATCCTAATGCTGATGGTACTGGTGGTATCCTATAAAACATATTAAAGTCATAAAAAAAAGGCTGTGGTTTCAGGTAGTAGTGGGCAATGTGTCTGGAGTGTCTGGCTATGCCTCGTTGACTGTGGCCCATGTATACCCCATTAACCTTATCGTGCCCTTATTTTATATATATATATATATATATATATATATATATATATATGTTTTAAGGCCGTTTGGCCTGTATTTGTGGGAGGGGCTTAAATTAATTCACTCCCCTATATAAGGGACACCCCTTACCTGACTCATATCGCTTGAGGTCAGCATCAGAATGATTTCCACTTCCGGGTCATCCAGACGCCATTTTACATGATTACTCCATGAGGTTTTCTAAGCTGAGCTGTGTCAGGAATTCAGCCACAGGCTTTTCCGGCCTAGCACCTTCTTTCTTCAATCCATCGCTGTGGATGGTGTCTAAGTGACTCACAAACCGTAAGTCGACCTACCCGTTACGCCAGGCATCAGTCCCACGGCACCATGCACGGGTCAGGTCCTCACTTTACGGCTCCATTTTGTCTAAATCTGTCTTAAAACCATTGCATGTTCGTGCATATCATTCGTTTAAACTCACTTGTTTATATCTGTCACTGGCTCATTTCGAGCATTAGCATACTCCCGAACGGGAACACATTCTGTTTCAATTGCCTAAACATACTAGGCAATTCTGTCCGTGCATTGCGAATCTCACTGCTCGTTTCGTTTTGTTTCCCTGACATACCAGGCTCACGGTTCGTGCAATTTTCTACCAAACGGGAACTAGTTTACTAGCATTTACTATTGCACTACACCCACGTTTCGTGCGTTTACAACTCACGAACAGGACTTTGGTTTGTTACAATGACTGTTATTAAGCTATTATGTTCACTTATTGTATATTGTCAAACGGGCACTGTTTGTTTCCCTGTCATACAACTATAATGCTGGGGCATAGCTCATGAACAATGTTTCACATAAACCACACTGACCCCTACAGGTCACTCTCAAAATCTCACGTTAACCTTGCATTTGGATTAACCCCTTAAGGACCAAACTCTGGAATAAAAGAGAATCATGACAATCAGCATTTCTGACCCCTACTGGTCAACAGCAAAACTGTCTTCACATGTCATATACAATTACCAGCCAATATAAATTACACATAAGATTGTTTTAAACATAACCATAAATCATAAATTAAACTCCAACACGGGCTCAACTTCAGGTTTAATTCACAATAATTTACATTTCACATCAAGACTAACAGTGGTTCTATCAACACTGCCACCTACAGGTCTGTCAAGTACATTGACAATTTTCATGGGGTTTTTCATGGAGTTTTACAAACACCAAAACACTGACCCCTATAGGTCAACAGACAAACAACATTTCACATACCAATCAGTATCAACTACACTGCCACCTATAGGGCACTCGGCAGATCTCCAGTGCACTTGCATTTTGCAACACCATGCTCACTGACCATTCAATAAGGCATACAACAATTCACATAGCAAGCAGTATATCAACATCTGTTATAAATACACATATTACACAGTAGCACATGCATCTGTATATACGTAACTGGTAATTTGGTTCACATACATACGGCATTTAATGTGTTAAGATTGATACATATTTAACCAGTATGGATATGATGTTTAATATTTACATATCACAGCACTTTACTTTCACATATACTGTATGTTTTAAGATAAGCTTGGTCTATGCCATATTTCCTTACGCCATACGATTTTATCCATTCAGGTTACAGTTGCTACTAAAAAAAACATACGGATTGTCAGGTTCAATACCATACTACCAGGTACGTACACCTGCTCACGTAGTTATCCATCTCTTACCTTCCCTGGAATAGTAATAGTGTACTGGCAATTAGGATTCTAGGGCCCAATAGGTATTACCCCCTGTTTTCTCTGCTTTACGCTTCGGTTAGTGGTCCCACAAGGCCAACACTCCGCCTCACACTCTGAGGCATACACCCCTCGGGCCACTCGTGAGCTAGCAGCCTCACATTGTATCATAGAGAGGGCCTCACCTGTCACTACCCTTCCTATTTTTCTGGTTACTGTCACCGAGAGGCCAACATCCTGCCACAACGTTCGGTGGCCACACAAAATCCCCTCGCGCCAAGCATAGATAGAGCCTCTCAAGCCACTTGGCAACTAGCAGGGCTTCACCAGTCACCAAAAAAACACCAAGCCTAATCGTTTCGCCTTACGGCTTAGCTAGCAAGCCGGTACAAGACCCCTGGGTACAAATATATAATTGCAATCTTTATTGTTATTTAAGTATTTCTCAAAAAGATGGAAAAGAATCACCTCTTCCTAGCACCCCGGCTAGAAGTGATACACCTTCATCTCTTACCTTCCCTGGAATAGTAGTAATGTACTGGCAATTAGGGTTCTATGGCCCAATAGGTATTACCCCCTGTTTTCTCTGCTTTACGCTTCGGTTAGTGGTCCCACAAGGCCAACACCCCGCCTCACACTCTGAGGCATACACCCCTCAGGCCACTCGTGAGCTAGCCGCCTCACATTGTATCATAGAGAGGGCCTCACCTGTCACTCCCCTTCCTATTTTCTGGTTACTGTCACTGAGAGGCCAACATCCTGCCACAACATTCGGTGACCACAAAAAATCCCCTCGCGCCAAGCATAGATAGAGCCTCTCAAGCCACTTGGCAACTAGCAGGGCCTCACCAGTCACCAAAAAAACACCAAGCCTAATCGTTTCGCCTTACGGCTTAGCTAGCAAGCCGGTACAAGACCCCTGGGTACAAATAATAATTGCAATCTTTGTTATTTAAGTATTTCTCAAAAAGATGGTGAAGAATCTCCTCTTCCTGGCACCCCGGCTAGAAGTGATACACCTTTAAGCAGAGGAGATGTGGCTCCGACCTAAGGAGGCGACAAATCCCCTACCCTGCCACAGCCAAGAAAGCAGAGTTATTCAAACTCCTCCATACATCAACGGACAACACGGAGGCAGGGGAAGGCCCAGCAACACCAACTCAGGTGACACCCAGGCCATGCTAGCCTCACTCAAACTCATGAGCCAAAAAATTTATGACAGACTGGCAATCTCGAGTCGGTCACAGCCCTCACAAGGCTGGGCCTCATGCTACTGTACAACCAGCACCAACCGAAACTCGGTTACCTGGTACAATCAATTCTTGGTACAAGACGTTAACCCTGCACATATGATCCCGGCACAGTGGGGAAACAAGGCATAAATATGTATGATGATGTATCTATGATGGTCAGACCCAGGGATTCTAGGTAAATCGGGATCTGACCATCCCTTGGTTGTGTTGGCATTTGGAATATGTAGAGATGCTTATTTGTGCAGGTACCCATACAGAAGGGATTTTCTCCCAAACAAACGGACGAGCACTCTCAGGCTCCAGGTACCAGCACCTCTGAACTACCAGAGACAATTGGTATTAGTAGTTGCATTGCATATAGACTGTTGCATATATGTTCAAATCATTCAGCGCACATGACAAACCATGTGTCCCAATACAACTTACAAATAACGTACTCACCATCTGTACACACCAATGCATTTTCAACACTACTGACTCATCACCCTTCCATACTTGTAGTAGATTTACTAAGGCTCTGGAGCTTCAAAGGGCTCCCCCATACAGGTATCATAATAAACATTCAAGGAATATAGCATGCCCTCACTTACAGTCAGCACAACAGAACCGTCGGCTGTAAACACACTCATAGCCAAGATTTGCAGAGGGGTTTTTACTTGGGTTTTCCAATCTCCACCATTTACAGCATGGCACCAAACACAAACACATTGGTATTGTCACAAGGGAAACTTCCCTTAAACAAAGACTAACCATAGACTTATTGGCACCACACACCTTCGCTACCCCAAGTCTCAACTCCCTCATACCCTCCGAGGAGTTTCCTTACTATACACACCATTGATCTACCCTTACAGCTATCACTCAAGCATGGGTTGAAGCTTCGTTAAGTAAAACCAATATCATCAACACAGTAAACAGCTACCATCTACCCTACAAACTGGCACTTACATGGCATAAAATGGGCAATCCTTTCCCCGCTAAAAGCAGCTGCTGTGGCATGGGGTAAATCATGGTCAGGGTCGTCAATCCGCTGTTACTCAGACAACTAAGCACATGTCATATCATCAACAAATGCCACTCATCATCCATATAATCATGGTATTGCTGGGGAACTCACTTGGTTGGCCACTTACCACATTTCTTTTACTTTCATGTACCAGGCGGGGGTATACATCCCTGCCGACAATTGTCTCATTTATATTCCAGGCATGTTCATCATACGCTTCCTACAGCCGCCCATACAGTCACGGCCACTCTTTCGTTCCAGAGACACAATCATAGATTAGACATACTCATGCAGCATAGCATGTACTATCCCACCTAGCACTTTCATCCCATACTTGTAGAACGCATAACACTGCTATTCATCTGGCTTTAAAGAATCTCATTGGAACACGACATAGCTCAACCTGTGTCATAACATTTCTCCTAGGTTTTGCTTCATTTTTTGCCACCTTAAACTAAAACCATCTCACACACCATTAACTATATATTTTACAGGCATTCAACAACACAGGATAACCTATGGCCAAAACTACCATAACTTCATGCTATCATACCAGACAAGAATATACTCAGAGGTTTTCAGGAATCCATCCCCCCACGTTCCTTTCAGAGATTACCAATAGCCATCCAACTTTTCCATCCTTATCGGACCTATTAGAGCTACAACCATTCAATTATACTACCAAGTCGGCCATTACCAGCCATGCAGACTGCCTTTTATGCCTTTCTCAGGCCAGAGAATCCACTACCATAACCACCACTCAGACAGATCATTGTCTTCAACAATCCCACGTATGTAAACACATATATCATTACCTATTGGCTCTACCACATTCCGAAACGAGTCAACACACACCAACAGTAGAGATAACATACTATCCTACCCACAACAAATGGTGTCCAGTTGCGGTCCTAGATTCCTACCTTCAAAATCCTTCAAGGAATTAAATACCGTAATGCATTTAAGGAAATGTCTGGTTAATTTGTATATATTGTTGACTGTATTAAATCTTTGATTATTCTTTTTTGCCCTCTTTATTTACAGGCCTACCGTATCGTCGGTCTCGGCACACCACAACCGACTTGCTCCCTTTATACTATCCTACGCTTATGATGGAACCTTACTCCATATACGGCTATTTGCCCCTTACACAAATATATATATATATATATATATATATATATATATATATATTTTTTTTTTTTTTTTTTACAGCTAACTAACTCTGAGCTTGGATATGACGGGTACAGGGCCTCCCATGGTTCCCAAATCCTCTTTATTTTTTTATTTTAGGTTCGGGGAGAGAATAGACATATGTTCATAAGCGTAATTAAGGCTTATTTTGTCTAACAGCGGTATTTTCGTGGGACACAGGTTTGAGTTCCAATTTAAAGCAATGAGGGATCTAGCTGCAAGGGCAATGTGCGATACGAAGGCCCTTTCATGGAAGGTAAGTTGAGGTGGAATCTCCAGCCATAGGTATGCCTGGTTCTAATGAGAGCTTTACGTTAAGTGATGCAACGAACTTTACCACCGTGGCTTTATCTCCCTGCAGTCCCACCAAACATAGAACATGGTACCTCTATCCAAGCCACATCGCCAACACACTGCCCATACTGTTTTATAAATGTGATTAAGTTTGTCAGGCGTGCGGTACCAGCGGTATACAAGCTTGCGGTGAGCCTTTATATGCGACAAGCATCTGGTAGTGCCGCGTAATGCATTTAATCTCTTCCCTGTGTCTCTTTCCCATTTTGTCACAAGAGCCATGGGGGTCTTAGCCCTGGGGGTCATTTGGGCATTATAACATCTTCAAAGGAGTTTGGGTCTCACTGGAGTTGTCCAGCACGAGGCCAACAAATGTTGTGTTTCCCTCTCGTCGCGATTGGTGTCATCCTTATTATAATCAACATGTTCTAGTAGTACAATTTTGATTTGCAAATAGTGAAATGTAAATTTTGATGGCAGTTGGAATGTTTCCTGTAGGGATGGGAAGGGAACCAGTGATCCCCCAGATATTAGTTGTGATAAGCTCCTGACTCCCTGATTTTCCCAGTGGTGTAGACAGTCACAGGGAAATAGCTCTCACAGCATCTATTGGCGCTAACCGGTGGAATTTGGAAGGTGAGTGCAGCTTATTGTGAAATGCATCCCAGGCGGTAATTGTCGCTTGTGTGGTCAGGTAGAGGAGGAGGTCCCATCTCGCAGGGGTGGAAGAGTCCACATGCTTGATAACAGTGAGTCTCCTGGCATATCTACCCATCCCAACAACCCACTTGATGCGTGGAGGTTAATGACCTGCTTTACATTTTAAAGACATATCACACTAATGGGGTTATTCAATAAACACTGTAAATGATTCTGACCACAATGGTAATTCTCATATTTACTGAAGTCAGTTCCCATCGAAATTTGGCAATTGTCAGATGCATTTGGTGTCTGCATTAAAACCTGTGCTTTCGCATGCGAACCCTATACAAAGTATTGCATTCATAAGATTTACAAAGCATTAAGAACCTAACTTCCCTCCTCACTGTAGTACAGATAGACCTACCTTCTTAATGACCGCTTGGACATACGACCAGCTCTCTATAGATTCAAGTAATTCCTTGTGCTAGAGAGCTGATCTGTGTTTGAGGTATTTTCAATCAAACATAGATTTGAGAAGTTCCCTGAGCTAGAGAGCTGGTCTATGTTTGAGCGAATTCCTTCAAAACCAGACCTGTTCTTTAGTGCAGGGAATTCCTCAAATCTATGTTCGAAAGAAATTTGATGCGGTAAGGCTTGGTTATCGCGCCAGTTTGAGGGATTCTAGTTTACTGACCTGATTGTAGGAATGGATCTCGGCCGTTAAATGAGGAGTGCCTGTAATAGTAGGTTGGTAAGTGGGCAATAAAAACAATACCTGTTACAAGAAAATTATTCGTACCATCAGAAATTTGGCTGACATCTGGCCCAAATTCAAAACCGTTCAGAGCATGAATTGCAAAATATAGACATTACTAAATAGTATGAACATTGCAGTTGAAGTGGCCCTGTGTGCAGCCAGATGGCTTTGCGCCATTAGGTAGGTAGCCATTCAGAGTTTAGAATTGATTGACAGTGAAGCTATGCTATATATTCATCCATACGGTAGAAGGTATAGGGATTTGGGCCCAAATTAGTGGCAGTTCCTACCAGAAATGAGATAAAACCAAGTAATGTTTGCCGATATTACCCACATGTTACCATATGAACCCTGAGCGCTGTTTCATTACACAGCTATACTGCTGCCACAGCTCTCGGTACATGGAACTGGAGGAATACATTGCTCTCCCTCATTCCCCTCCCCTCTGTCCGCTCCTGCGCTCTGCTTCCTGCTCGGGGGATCTGCAGCCATTCACACGAAGAGCTCCGGTCCGGTGACAGCAGCCGAACGGACACACACTGTACACAGCCCGGGTCTGCAGGCTCGGTCCATACAGGCTGCTGCCGGGCGGACATGGCCGCTGTCTGAGGGCATCTAATCTATAGCCCGGGGAGAAGGCACCTGGGGCTGAGCCAGGGTCTGTAATAGGCCGTGCTGGAAAACAACGGGAGGGACAGGGAGAGGCTGCAGCCTAGACCAGCTGGTAAGCAATGTTCATGGAGCAGCAGGGGCCAGGGGAACAAGCCTGGGGGCTCCCGGGGCCCCCACATTGACACACTGTAGGTATTGGTGTCAGGGTGACTGTGAGGTGGCTGTCTGGCTGTGACATGTGTCAGTGCTCGTGGTGGAATGTGGCTTAGACAACTTGCTGAGCTGAGTGGAACTTCGGAATGAGTGGGTTTGATGTAAAAACATATTTTTAGTTGAAATTGAGAATCAGATGTAACATTGAGCAGAAAACAGTGGTTATGTTTAAAAAATAAATAAAAAAAATACAGAAGAACTGGTAACTGGGCATGACGTTTACCTGCATGTTGAAAAACATGTTTGTGTCTAAACATATTTATAATCCGTGAATGGAATATATACATTGTAAGAATGTGCTCGAGTAGGCTAAAACATACATTTTACCGATCCTCTCGAACTGCAACTCCAGTGAAGCTTTGCCAGCCATGTCATGGACAATTTCATATTATCTCCCTCAGTGTGAGGTAAAAAAACTAAAACAGCCACATTTGGGCCCATTTATATTTATATGTGTACATTGCCCACTCAAAAACCATAATACAAACAATACAGGTATATTTTAAAAATAAAATAAACAAGATAAAATGATAGTGTTTATATTGATTTAAGTACTTATAAGATGTTCCTATTGGTCTATTCTAGTTTAATGCACTTTCTACACTACTAGCCTACTCCAGTTTACAGTAACTATGGTAATTTAGTGTGGCAAATGGCACTGTTTTTCCTACATTGAGTCACTTTCACTTTTCAACTTCTGCATTGCTCTAAATAGACAAATTTGGAAACATTCACATACTGTTTCTAGTATCACTATTTTGACATAAAATTTGAGATTTCTTCTTTACCGAATTACCCAGTCACTATTTTGTGTGTAAACCCAATTATTTTTATTTTGCATTGGACATTTGATTTCTGCCTTGGCATCAACTTTTTAAATGCTAGTTTAAGCAATTTATATACACTTAAAAAAAACAAAAAAAAAACATATTGAGAGTTTTTATTTAAAATTATGATTTTATGATAAAATTATAGTTTTTATCATAAAATTATGATGCAAATATCAGGCACTTAAAGGGACACCAAATAGTCACCAGAACCAATGCAGCTTAAGAAAGTTTCAGAGAAAATGCAGTGTTTACATTGCTGCTTAGTTACCCCTTTCGTGATAGTTCTTCCTAGTGGTATTCTGCTTCTACACACTTGGCATGGAGGCACTGAAAGTTCCCCATAAAGATGCATTCACAACAACCTCTCAATTCTCTCCTGTAGGAAAACATTGGATTGAGGTGATCATCAAGATTTATGATCTCAGCCATAGAGACAGGGCCAGCATTGGAGTAAAAGTGAGTTAAATCACCTTTTCATCTCAATTGGAATGGGTCGGGGACCTAAAGTGTCATACCAGGACTATAGTGTTAGAAATACGTGTCCTTTCTGTTTGATTTTCTCATAGAGAAAACATTGGATTCATTATTTCTTTATGAGAAGCATTGAATTCACAGAGCACAGCAATTGGAATGCATGCACAGTATATCTGCAGAATTGCAGGGGCCCGGAATCCAAAATAGTAAAGAAACACATCTCACTTTAAAAATAATCGATTTGTTTCGAAGTGTTTCATTTAACATGTGGAATAATGTGTTTTATTTAAATTTTTTTAACCCCTTAACGACCGAGGACGGTTCAGGACCGTCATCGGCATTTTTGCGTTGCTGACCGATGACGGTCCTGAACCGTCCTAACGGTCTGAGTTACTTACCTGATCGCCGTCGTTCCCCCGGCGGCGATCAGCATGGCTCCCGGTGTGGGGAGACTGCCTGCAGCCCAGACAGTCTCCCCACACTGGATTAGGACCCCTGTGGCCATGTGATCGCTCAACAGAGCGATCACATGGTCACAATAGGTGTCCATGTGTCTGCCTGCAGGGGGACTGCCTGTGCTGACAGGCAGTCTCTCTGCTAGTGTAAAATCAGTAAAAAAAAAAAATAAAGTTAATGTTAATAAAAAAATAAAAGAATTATATATGTGTATATATGATATATAGACATATATTATATCTATATAATATATGTCTATATATCATATATATATATATTGCCATACTAAGTGTATTTTTATATTCATATGTACTTATATTAATATAAAAATACACTTATAATTAAATTACACACGTGTGTGTGTGTATATATATATATATATATATATATAATAAAATATAAATAATAAGTAATTTAAATTAAATAATTTTTTTTAAATAATAAAAATTTAAAAAAAATTATATCTATATGAAATTTTATTCTAACTGTATTTTAAAATTAATATATATATATATATATATATTTATATCAAAATACACTTGAATTTGTATATATATCTAGGTATATATAAATAAAAATAATACGAAATATACATATGTCCATATACAAAATTAGATAAATAATTATATAAATATACACGTAGACTTCAAATATATAAATATGCATATATATTTAAATTCTACGTGCGTATTTATGTAATATTTTTACAGAATTCAGTAATTTTATTGATTGCAATTTGAGGGACCTGCCTGCCAGAGAATTTAATTTGCTTGCACTGTATTTTACCCTGTAACGTTCTACGACACCCTAAAACCTGTACATGGGGTTACTGTTTTACTCGGGAGACTTCGCTGAACACAAATATTAGTGATTCAAAACAGTAAAACATATCACAGCGATGATATTGTCAGTGAAAGTGACTTTTTTTGCATTTTTCACACACAAACAGCACTTTTACTGATGATATAATTGTTGTGATACGTTTTCCAGTTTTTAAACACTAATATTTGTGTTCAGCGATGTCTCCCGAGTAAAACAGTACCCCCCATGTACAGGTTTTATAGCATTTTTGAAAGTTACAAGGTCAAATATATGGGTCAAATATTTTTACATTGAAAATGGCCAGGTTGGTTACGTTGCCTTTGAGAGCGTATGGTAGCCCAGGAATGAGAATTACCCCCATGATGGCATACCATTTGCAAAAGAAGACAACCCAAGGTATTGCAAATGGGGTATGTCCAGTCTTTTTTAGTAACCACTTGGTCACAAACACTGGCCAAAATTAGCGTTCAATTTAGTTTTTTTACTTTTTTCACACACAAACAAATATGAATGCTTACTTTGGCCAGTGTTTTCGACTAAGTGGCTACTAAAAAAGACTGGACATACCCCATATTGTCTACTTTAAAAAAAATATGTACCTGTGGGGTGTTATTCAGAGATTTATAACAGATAATAGTGTTACAATGTCACTATTGATAAATTTAAAAAATGTATGTTTTGAAAACGCAATATCCTACTTGTACCTATAGCCCTATAACATGCAAAAAAGCACGTAAACACTGGTTATTTTTAAACTCAGGACAAAATTTTGAATCTATTTAGCAGTTTTTTTCATTCGTTTTTGTAGATGAGTAAAAGATTTTTCAAGTAAAAGTAAAAAAACATGTATTTCTTTTTCAATTTTTCATCATATTTTTTTTTTTTTTTCAATTAATTAAAATACATGAGATTATATAAATAATGGTATGTAAAGAAAGCCCCTTTTGCCCTGAAAAAAACAATATATAATTTGTATGGGAACAGTAAATGAGAGAGCGGAAAATTACAGCCAAAGACAAACACCACAAAAGTGTCAAAATATGCCTGGTCGCAAATGTACAACATCGCAAAAACAGTCCAGTCCTTAAGGGGTTAAAGTCTGTTTTTTAAGGAAAACTCACTTCCTATGCTGCATACTTTTCTTGATTTTTAAACATCAGAGCATGTAAGGATTGGAATAGGTAGACTGTTTTTAGCTTCCTTGTTTATATAATTGTCTATTGTTTGTGTGTGCACCACATGCAGAGTAAGGAAGACTGTCTCTTGAGATAGTGAACTGCAGACTGTGACACTTTTTTTTTTGTGTGGTTTCAATAGAAAAATACTACCCATTGACTAAACAGTGAACTGCCATAGTATGGCAGCTGTCTCTTTATAATTCAGGTCCTGTTATCCCTATGATCATTGGGACTGAGGGTTGGGGATAACCTAAAACTACTTAACTCCTAAACCTCTGCTTGACAGATGTGTATGGGATAACAACAGTTCCCAAAGTCCTGAAAGACACTCTCCTGAATGGACACTCTCCTATATCATATGTGCATGGGAGAGGACTGCATTCAACTGTAGGCACACCCAATAAGCAGTGCACAAAGGGACACTTTCCCGTTATGTAGAAGTAAAATTGGCAATATGCAATCATACAATAAATAAATGAACCACTTGCTAAAACAAAGTTGTCTACTCCCAAAATCTTTCTCTGTGAAGGGGTCAGAGGTCCTGCAAATGCCTACATATTCAGTTTTTGAGCCACAAATTGTCAGTATTAAAGGACCACTATAGGCACTCAGACCATTTCAACTCAATGAAGAGGCCTGGGTGCCAGGTCCTCCTAGTATTAACCCTGCAGCTGTAAACAGAGAAACTGCCATGTTTACATTGAGGGTTAATCCAGCCTCTAGTGGCTGTCTCCATGACAGCCACTAGAGGCGCTTCCACGATCCTCAATGCGAAAATCGCATTAAGGACACGCTGGACGTCCATGGGAAAGCAATGAGTAATTCAGTGCTGACGTTGGCAGGGGGAGGAGAGGTCACCAGCACTGAGGGAGCCCGGCGCTGGGTATAGGTAAATGGCTCAAGGGGTTTTAACCCCTTCAGCACAGCGGGTAAAGGGCTCTGAAGGAGGGGGAGGGGAACCTAATAACCCTATGATGCCAGGAAAACAAGTTTGTTTTCCTGGCACTATAGTGCTCCTTTAAGTTCATTAAAATTCTGATTTTAAATAGAATCTTAATCTTTATTGTGTGACTTAGCAAAAGTAAATAATTTCAAGGAGTGCTAATTTGTTTTGTAGACCCTTGGATGCAAAGGCAAGAATATCTTGTTTTGGAGAGTTAAAGCAAACTCTGTTGTCAATAACCTTTGTACCGTTGAGGTTATCAGAAATGTGTAATATATCTTTAGGGTGGCAAGTTTAATTTTCCTTCATTTCAAAAGCAATTACTTAAATAGTTCTGGTTTGCAATTGTCATCATAAATCATCTGCAGTTTTGTTTGGATTGTATAATTCAAAGTTAATTTAATTGTTGGGAATTGAAAGTGATTTCAATGTGAATTTTGAATTCAATACCAAAAAATCATCCAAGTCAGCTATATTTCTATTGCAGGTGTTTTGGTCTACACTGGAATTCACATTGAATTCCTGCCAGTTTTCTCTTTAGTAACCCTGCATGTGCTTTCCATTTGCTTTTGTGCCTTCTCTCATCCTGTATTGTACACGCTGAATCACTACTGGAATCTCTATAAAACATCCAATACATGTGATCACAGGTATTCATTTTAGATCATGCTAGATTTAAATATTTTGATTGACTGCATTGTACTGCAGAGAATGGCATTTGGTTGTTGATCCAAAATTTTTGTGTATTAGATATTATTATTATTATAATATTTATATAGCGCCAACAAGTTCCGTAAGGCTTTACAATGGGTGGAGAAACTGCAATTTTTATAAATGGGTTAATCCAGCCTCCAGTGGCTGTCTCTTGACAGCCGGTAGAGGCGCTTGCGTGCTTCTAACTGTGAAAATCACAGTGAGAAGACGCCAGCGTCCATAGGAAAGCATTGTGAATGCTTTCCTATGGACTGGCTGAATTCGTGCGCGGCTCCTGCCGCGCATGCGCTTTCAGCCGAAGAGGGAGGTGAGGAGGAGGAGAGCTCCCCGCCAGGCGCCGGAGAAAGAGGTAAGTTTAACCCCTTCCTCTCCATCCAGCCCAGCAGGAGGGGGTCCTTGAGGGTGGGGGCACCCTCAGGGCTCTATAGTGCCAGGAAAACAAGTATGTTTTCCTGGCACTATAGTGGTCCTTTAAGAGGAGTTTGAGGCTGCAACTGCAGCTCTTTTGGGTTTCGGTGTTGTTCCTTCACGGAATCCATTTCTGTACCTCCTGTACACAACCAGATGTCTCGTACGTCCAGTACCAGTGGTGTTGCTTCTCTTGGCTTTGGCGCTCCAGTTATACTTTCTCTTGCGCTTTGCTGGGTATCCACACTTGCCACAGGTGGATTTTTGCAGATGATATGCCTTAGGTCCACAGCGACGACACAGTGTGTGACTTGTTCCGGCGCTTGCTGAATGACAATTTCCCCTTCGTCATCTTCCCCAGCGGCCGATGCGATCGAGCGTAACCAGACAAGTTTGACGCACAGAAACCGAGGGGCTGAGGGCCCTGTTCAATGAGCTTACATGCTAGAGGGAGTGGGGTAAAGTGACACAAAAGGTAAGGGAAGTATTAGGGAAGTAGATTGGTAGAATAGTATTCACTGTAGACTTAGTATGAGGTTTTTTGGAGCTGTAGAAAGATCATTTTTGAAAGGTATATCCAAACATACACAGTAAGATAAAAAAAAATTAAAGGAACACTAAAGGCATTATAACAACTATGCCCTGAGGCCCCCCAGCTCTCCAGATCTAAACCCTAGATTGCCTCATTAGCTGCGAGCTTCAGCTGGTTTCTCTCAGCCATTGATCTAAGCCATGAAACTTTAGGCTTGGCTCAAACAGAGCGCTTCCATTCCTCTCACTGTCTAAACAGTAGTGCAGTTCCAGATATGATACATTATACTGTGCAATTTTTTTCTAGCATCAGGCTGTTTTAATGCTCTATGTAGGCATGTCTGTCTCTACTGGTTATCTTTCTTAACATGCATCTCTATGAGGCAAGTTCAGTGTCTGCATGCAGAGGTTGGAGGCACTAAATGGCAGTGCGGCACACTGGGCAGCACTGCCCCAGGAAGCACCTCTAGCAGCCACCTGAGGCGTGTCCAGTGGAGATGTCCCTAGGCTGTAATGAAAACACTGCATTTTCCCTGAAGGGAATAATTATACTCATCAGAGCAAATACAATAAGCTGTAGTTGTTCTGGAGACTATAGTGTCCCTTTAATTTTTTTCTTCCAGGCTTTCTCTGTGCTGACTGCCTGGTGCAAAGGACAGAGCTTCTAAAAGTGGACTGAGTTCAGATGGATGTTGCAGGATACCATATTTTGTTTTCTAGATTTATTTTTATTTTTCACAACTCACAAATATATAATATATATATATATATATATATATATATATATATAATTTATTTTTTTATCGAATATGTAATAAAAAAAAATACGAGGAAGTAACTGTGCCCCTGAATTATTATTAGTTATATTATACATATATATATATATATATATATATATATATGTATATGTGTGTATATATATATATATATGTATATGTATGTATAATTCTATATATTGAGATCTATTAAATCGAGGCCAATATCAAATGCACGGTCAAGTAGGAGAAAACAAAATAAAAATTTTTCCCTAGGAAATCAGTGCTAGTTTTTTATTCCAGACTGCCTTCACTTTACAGACTTTATTCAAGTACATTTTAAGTAAATATTGTTTTTAGACAAATGTCTCTTTCTGAATAGAGCAGTGTGTACTTTAATGCATCACTGTATGGCAGAATATGTTTGTGTCTGTCCTCATTTTGTAAACAGGAGGCGTAACCAGATAGAGGCTTGGAAATTTCTCTTTTGAGTCACATGAGTTGTTGGGATAAAGCTTTTCTTTTTATTTCTCAGATTACATGTCATGCCAGCTGTTGCCTGGGATGTTACTGAAGCACACTCTTTTATTGTAAACGTTCGTGTCCATATACCGGTAACCAGATTCCACTATCCTATAAATAATTTGCTGGATACAAAAAGCAAATGTGACACTCCTTTAGGTAATACAATTGTAATCCTGCGTGTATGATAATTTATAGAACTAACTGATCTATTTTAAAGACAATTTGAAAGAATTGCATCTTGGCAATCAAAGGAATAGGGAATAAAATCAGACATGGCTAGTCAATTGAACATAACATATGTTTAGATTTGTGCAAACTGTACCCAGACTCAACATACAGGGAAACTATAGGAGAAATATCACCCCTTTTTAATACGTTATAAAGCTAATGCTTTGAAATAATGCAAACAAAGTAAAATAAAAAAACACACATATTCCGTATTTACTCAAATCTAATGTGCACCTTTTATTGGCAAAATAAAGTCTCCGAAATTGAAAAGCACATTAGAGTTAATGATGATGTATGAAAAATAAAATTAAATATGCCTCTTTGTCCTCCAACTGGGCGCCTCCATCCTATTTCTCTGTCAGTTATTGTTATAACCTCTGTCCTTTGCACCTCTATGCATGTTTCTGTTCTTCATTAGCAATGTTTGCCCTGGCAAAGCTGTTCAACTGTTTGACTACTTACTTTGCGGGTAGGCATCTTGCCACTTCTAGCACCATAACCAGTACAGAATCATGTAGTGGTTAGGGTGATTTTAATCATGTAGTGGTTAGGGTGATTTTAAAACTGTAAAGTTACAAATATAAAATAATCTATTAATATTTCTCAAGTAAAATAAAAGTGCAATGTGAGTCAATAGAAGAGAAGTATTATTCCAATCAATATTTGGTGTAACAATTTTTTCCCTTCAAAACTGCATCAGTTCTTCACAGTTTTACACAGTTCTACAATTGCATACAATTTTGTAGGGAACTTGGGAGGTAGTTTGTTAAAAACATCATGGAGAACTAACCACAGTTCTGCTAATTTAGGAATTCTTTTTTGTCTTGTTCTGGGCTGCCAATGACATTGCTAAAGGTGGAGTCACACATTTAGCAGCAAAGCGCAGACTCCAAGCACCATAAACACTTGAAATAGCTCAAGTGGTCACGAGGTTTGAGGCAACCTTTCAGTTTTATTTTTTTACACCTTAGGAATACATATTTGTTAGAACTAAACATAAGATTACAAATTTGGAGTGACAGCCTCTTTAGAGTGCAAATGCTGTTCCCACTAGGCACAGTTCACTATATTTTGAACATTATCTTCCTTTGGAGAATCAATTGATAAAAGGTTTTTATTGTTCTAAATAGAAGCAGTCATTGGTATTGCATGGTTAGATAAACTTCAAAAGAATGACTGCTACAGTTTTCAATTACATTTAAAAATAATAATAAAATATTATATATCCCATGCTTTTGAAATTCCCATGTTTAGTCTAATAGTGCAATGAAATGAAACACTGTTTAGAGACCATGCTTATCAATAATACTGCCACAATGCTAGAGAAATCATCTGGAAATTATAGAATCACATTCTTAATATCTACACAAAAAGATATAACAGAAGGAATGGAAACCGAAAGTAAGAGTTGTGCGGTTTATGTGATTTTGTTTGGATAAAATATTATCGCTAGTTGTTGAGAAATAGTCATAAGTTGTTTAACTTGATCCACTGGTGGAACAGATAATCAAAATAACACAATTTTATGTTAAAAGAACACTCCATAGAAAGAAAAAAATATTAAAAAGCGGAAATGCTTTAGGTGCTTGGAGGAATTATGTAATATCGAAAATATGTCTTGGAGCTTTTAAATAACTTCGCTCCATAGCATTATTTGTTTTTCTGTAATGAGAATATATATATAAAATTATTTTACATGGGTGTGTTGTAGCTATAGAATTCTGTTGCATACAAAAATAACCCAACAGCTCATTAGAGTGAGCTATATTATTTTGCATGCTGTATCAATTTGTCTCACACACATTCCTATTTGTGTCAGGATTTATGATTTGAGTCAGCATTTCAATTTGCAAATGTATCATATATTCACATTGACATGAGAACTTATTACTATGGTTGTTTTTCTGTCTTGTGGCCGTCTTGTGCTCTTTGACCAGGGTTAAGAAATGTGCTATGTCTTGTGTTCTTACTCTAGGTTACTTCTCATTTTCAGCCTATTAGTAATTTAACTAAACTATACAAATATGTCTAAAATCCTTACATATGTAACATGATAACAGCTTTAATGATTTGTTCAGGACGTTCCTGACAACTGATGTTTGTAGTGCTGGACACCAGTCCTAAACAAGTCTTCAGTTTTCCACAATGGCTACATAAATGGGCATAGTCACATGTTCACACATTTTGTAGGAAGCGGATGGTGAGAACAGATTCCCCTCAGATAATTTTGTAACGGGGAATGAGTTGGGGGAGATCCCCAAGTCACAATGGTATAGCCACAAAGAGCTCTGTGGTTTAAGCATTGTGAAAACAGCTGATTGTCTTTTGCACATAACTTTTTTTTTTTTTAAATTCTTTATTTTTGTAGTGCAAGTTTAGAACAGCAAGCCCATGTTGCCACAACAGCAGTCACAGGCATAACATCAACATACATTATCTGACATGGCAAGTGAGAGAACTGCACAGTTTTATAAATTGAAGCAGAAAAGGTCCGCACATTCTATGTTTTGTTAAAATAACTGAATGATATATGAGCTTGATCTAGGTATGCTTGAATATAGTACTAACATGGTAACGTTAGAAGTAAACAGGTGATGGTCGCTAAACCGAACATAAACTTCGCCTAATCTGGGCGATTAAAGAGTTAGGGTGTAGTGTCGCCCTGCTAGCCAGTGTGGCCTCCCAAGGCTATGTGCCTCAGCTCGCTGAGGTCAAGGACACAGCGACATGAGTGGTAGGGCTGTGAGTGATAGGGTTAATCTGGGTAAGTGTAGCGAGCTCTTGGAAGCATGTATCCCATACCCCTAGCGTAGCTATAGTTAAGTGGCTAGACTGCGTGTGCTAGTGTGGATAGTAGGTATGCAATTGGGTTGAATTAACCGACATAATGTCAAGCTGTGATGGAGTGAACCACCCTGTCTTTATGAGAGGTATGTGCTATACATATGGTGTATAAATGGATTAGACACGGTGGGCGTGAGATAGCGAGCTTAGGCTACTTCATTGTGGCCCAAGGTGCGTATCACCACTGGAGTGGTATTCGGGGAGGTCACGGTGTTAAATGGGCTGTGGTGGAGGACCCTGGGTGTTGTTCAAACTGATAGTCCCCGAGAGTTCACACCTTTGTGTAGGTGAAAAAAGAAGAAAACGTCCCGGTGAGCAGTCCCAGGCTCAGAGTCCCGGTTCAAGTGGTGGCTGCCGCATAGGGTTCCGCTGGTCTTTGCCTTGGCACAAATTCCGGTGCGCTAGCCGAGTGTGTCCCGAGGCTGCAGCTTGTGGGGCCTCTCTGCGCTGATGCAGCTTCTAGGGTTGACAGTGGGAGGTTTAGCTTCTCTAATGCCTCTGCGGCCTCTTGTAGGTTCCGGGCCAGCACAGGGCCACTTGCGCTCTCTATGCTCAGGGTCCGGCCGGGTCCCCAGCGGTATCGGATCTGTTGCTGCCGTAGGAGAGAGGTGACCTGCCGGAGGGACCTTCTCCAGGACAGTGTGCCACTCGATAAATCCGCATAGAAAGAGAGGGACATTTCTTCAAAGGTGTATGTTGGCCGGCCCTTGATGGCGTCGAGTACTGCCCTTTTGTCTCTTGCTGTTTGAAAGCGGAGGATTATATCACCGGTGGCCGTTGGTGGGGCTGTAATCGGCTTTGGGATGCGAAAAATCTCATCCAGCAGGATCGTTCTTGCCACTTTTGGAGTCAGGAGCGCAGTTAGCAGTCGCCTGGTAAGGTGAGGGAGCTCTGCTTCAGGAATGGAGTCCGCGACCCCCCTTAGCTTC
The DNA here is from genome assembly GCA_933207985.1 of Pelobates cultripes. Classification (NCBI taxonomy): domain Eukaryota; kingdom Metazoa; phylum Chordata; class Amphibia; order Anura; family Pelobatidae; genus Pelobates; species Pelobates cultripes. The sequence continues at coordinate 106,491,050 of OW240915.1, forward strand.
AGGTTATTTTGGCGTCTCCTATCTTCTTGGGTGGCCAATTGTTGTGTATGGAGTGTCGCTTGTTTTTTCAGGTCGCTTACCGCTGCTTGCAGTTCCGCAATCTGGCTTGTGTGGTCTCTGGAGGTGTTTTCCACCGTTCCCAGCCGGGTGCACAGGCCTTGCAGGTCTTTCCGGATTGTTGCCACCTCCGTTGAAATTTTTTCATGGTGGGAGGCCATGAGTGCCGAGATAGCCTCCATGGTGACCGGCGTGTGGGTTGAGGCGGGTGGTCGAGGTTTCTCAGGCAGTGGTGGTAAGCCTGTTGGTATGAGGCTCCCTTCTCCCTCATCGGATGTCTCATCCGAGAAGTCTGTACATCCTCCATGCAAGGACTCCATTGTTGCGCTCGCGGCCTCATGGGCCTGTCTCCACATGTCCCCGATGTTCATACCCTGACGGGGCTTGTCGGGCTTTGGCTTCTTCGTTTTTCTGCCCATTGTTGTCGGGTGTGTTAAGGGCACCTTGGGGTCCGTTGGGCCGTGTTGGGCTTCAATATCAGCAGGTTTGTATAATTTTAGTCGGGAGCTCCTCGGCCATGCGACTATCCTTGTCCGTAGCTTCAAGAAAAGGCTTGCACATAACTTTTAAAACAAAAGTTAATCAATCCCGGGAAAAAACTAAATAATATTTAGTATATAAATCTCAATGAAAACATGCAAGTATTTAATTATGCATTTTTTTCATTGGGGGTATAACTAGAAATATCTTGCAGAGTTTGTAAACCCTCCCATTCTAATCCCACCCTAATATTCTATGGCTGTCAAATCACAGATTTTCCAATGCAGCTCAATGAGAAGTCTTTACCAGTCAGGTGCTCTGGACAATCGCTGCTTCTTGATCCAGCGAAACCATAAGATGGCACTGGAGCTTAGAACACACCGACCTATGGGGTGCAATGTCTGGGTGACTGCCAGGAGGAAAGCGCACAGCACTTCCACTGCTGCCAGTCACTCCATGTAGCATGGCTGCATGGACCGCAGATCAGGGTCACATCTTCTACCTGATCTTACAAAAAAATGCTTGCTGGTAGACTAAACAGCTATCTGTCAGAACAGAAAAAAGACACAGAAGATCCTCTGGTAAGCAGGCACACCAGAAGGAGGATTTCGGGGTAAAAGATCACAAAGAGGTGGGATGGGGCCAGTGCAGGGGGTGCAAAAATCTCCTACCTCTGGCTGGGGACTTGGATTTCACAACTCACCTCGCTCTCCCTGCAGCCTGCACGGAGCAGGTGCTAGGCAGTGAAGTCAGCCGGCCTCCTCTGATGATGTCAGAGGAGGGGGCATGACTTCCACTGCTCCCAGACTCCCAAGCGGTCTTCAGTGGAACTCCTGCCTTCAGCTCCTATCTGGCCTGTCCCACCTGACCACCAAGGGTAAGATTCCCCTACACCCAAGGTAAGCCTCAGGAAAGTTTTTATATATATATATATATATATATATATATATATATATATATATATATTCAAAACATTTTATTTATTTTTAGTTTTTTGTTCCATTTATTTTTTTAAAGCAGCCCCTGCCTTCATTATACCCTGCTCCCCCACAGTACTACCCCCCTCTACAGTGCCTGCCTCCATAATACTGCCCCAGCCTCCTCCTCTACAACCCCTGCCTCCCCCTCTACAGCCTGGCCTCCATTATACTGCCCTGTCCCTACCTCTACAGCCCATGTCTCAATTTGACTGCCCCTACCTCCCCCTCTACAGCCCCTGCCTCCATTATACTGCCCTTGCCTCCATAATACAGCCCCTGTTCCCCCTGTAGAGTCTCTGTCCCCTGCTCTACAGAACCTGCAACCATTATACTGCCCCTGTCCTCCCCTCTACAGCTCCTGCCTTCATTATACTGCCCATGTCCCCCCTATGCTGCCCCTGCCCCCCTCACAGCCCGCCCCTGCCTCCATTATACTGCCCTTGCCTCCACCATACTGCCCCTGTACCCCACTACAGCCCCTGTCCCCCACTACAAGCCCTGCCCCCTTTACAGCCTCTAACTCCCCTATTACACATCCCTTCCACTACAGCCTCTATTCCCCCGCACGCAGCCCTACCATCAACCTACTTCAGCCCCTAACTCACTACTACAGCTCCTATTCCCCAATTAGAGCCCCTAACCTTCAACTGCAGCCCTTGTCCTTCCCCACTACATCCCCCTACTACAGCCAAAACGGGGGCAGAGGGGGGAGACACACAGAAAAGGGCTGTGGGAAAGAAGAGGGTTGTATGAGATATACAAGGGAGTATAAGACAGACTAAACAGGAGATACAATACACTAAAGGAGGTAAGAAATTCAAAAGGGGGTTTACGAGACACCGGTGAAGATGCATTTTTGGGGGAGAGGGGAATGGGTGGCAAAATGCATCTTCGCCTGTGTAGCCAAAAATCCTTGCACCGACCCTGGATGGGGGGAGTGAAAGAGACACACAGAGGGGCCTGGGAAGAGACACACAAAAGGAGCTGGGGAAAAAGAGATACAAACTTGGCTAAGGAAGGGGAGAAAAACACAGGTGCACTGGGGGAGGGAAAAAGAGACTCACAATGGGGATGGGGTGTAATAAGAGACACACAAAAGAGGGAATAAGAGCCCTGTCTACTAATATAAACTACCAGGATGTAACAGAACCAGTTTTGTGATTAACAGTTAGGGATGTATACCAAAATGAAAAAAAATAGACTTTTTTTTTCCTACTAGCTAGTGTGTTTGGAGTGTGCTTTAGGTGTTTGGAATGTACTTTTAAATAGACTATGCAAAATCTGTAACTAATTTTTTCTTTTCAAAATTCTGAAATATGTATCTACAAAGTAAAAAATAAAATAAAAATAGAACTCAAATTAAACTTGCCTCATACATGGTGCACACCAACAAATATTGCACACTCCACTGGCGCTTAGGATGCTCAGGGCCGGATTAACATAGGGGCTGATGGAGCTGCAGCTCCAGGCCCAGGCCCAGGCCCATGGAATAGGCCCATTTAAAAAAAAAAAAATTTTTTTTTTTTTTTTTTTTTTTTTACACACTACTCTTAGGTTTGCCACCTGACTGTTATTTTAATGGCACAGATGGTATTTTTGAGGCTGCCTGGCTGTGACGGTATTGCAGTAATACCGGCAATACAAATGCAGGTATTTCCTCAGAATAAATGGAAATTACTCTGCAATACCAGCACCGGCCAGTAGGGGTCACTGTGTGTGGAGAGAGGCAGGGATAGGAAGTTACAGAATATCCCTGCCTCTCTCTGCTACTCACTGATCCGTGGAGGAGCAGCTACACAGCACAGAGAGTCCAGACAGCATCTCTACAGCTCAAGTAAGTGAGGGATAGGGGAAAGGCAGCAGGGACACATGGGGACACTGAGACACTAGGGGACACATGGGGACACTGAGACACTAGGGGACACTGAGACACTAGGGGACACATGGGGGCACAGACACTAGGGGACACTGAGACACTAGGGGACACATGGGGACACAGACACTAGGGGACACATGGTGACACTGAGACACTAGGGGACACATGATGACACATACACTAGGGGACACTGAGACACTAGGACACAGACACTGGGAGACCTGTGAACACTGAGACACTTGGGGACACTGGAAAACATGGGGACACTGGAAAACATGGGGACACTGAGACACTAGGGGACACAGAGACACTAGGACACATGGGGACACAGACACTGGGAGATTTGGGGACACTGAGACACTTGGGGACGCTGAGACACTTGGGGACGCTGAGACACTAGGGGACGCTGAGACACTAGGGGACGCTGAGACACTAGGGGACGCTGAGACACTAGGGGACGCTGAGACACATGGGGATGCTGAGACACATGGGGATGCTGAGACACATGGGGACGCTGTGAGACATAGGGACATTGGGAGACATTGGGACACGGAGACACAATGTCCCCCAGCCAGTGTCCCTAGTGTCCCCATGTGTCCCAGTGTCCCCATGTCTATGTCCACAACTGTCCCCATGTCTCCCCAAGTGTCTGTCTCCCAGCCAGTGTCCCCCAGTCTCCCAGTGTCCCCTAGTCTCCCAGTGTCTGTGTCCCTAGTGTTTTAGTGTCCCCAAATGTTTCAGTGTCTCCATGTCTCCCAGTGTGTTCCTAGTGTCTCAGTGTGCCTGGTGTCCCCATGTCTCCCAGTGTCCCTATATGTCCCAGTGTCCACATGTCTATGTCCACAACTGTCCCCATGTCTCCCAGTGTCGCCAAGTGTCTGTCTCCCAGCCAGTGTCCCCTAGTCTCCCAGTGTCCCCTAGTCTCCCAGTGTCTGTGTTCCCATGTCTGTGTCCCCAAATGTTTCAGTGTCCCCATGTCTCCTAGTGTCTGTGTCCCTAGTGTCTCAGTGTCCCCATTTCTCCCAGTTTCCCTAAATGTCTCAGTGTCCCCGGGTCTCTCAGTGTCCCCGGAATCCTAGTGACACGGGGACACACTGAGACATTGGGACACTGGGAGAAATGGGAACACAGACACTAGGGGACTGCGCGACATGGGGACACTGTTACTGTGATACATAGGGACACTGAAACACTGGGTGACTTGCGAGACTGAGACACTGGGAGACAGGGAGACACTGGGAGCAATCCATCTATACAGCAGAATCAAACTGTGAGTAATTTGGTGATTTTAAAGAATTTTCTCTGATGTCACTCCTTGTGATTTACATCACGTGATGTCACGCGTAACTAATTAATTATACAAATGATTACAGGACCACTCTAGGCACCCAGACCACTTCAGCTTAATGAAGTGGTCTGGGTGCCAGGTCCAGCTAGGGTTAACCCATTTTTTCATAAACATAGCAGTTTCAGAGAAACTGCTATGTTTATGAATGGGTTAAGCCTTCCCCTATTTCCTCTAGTGGCTGTCTCATTGACAGCCACTAGAGGCGCTTGCGTGCTTCTCACTGTGATTTTCACAGTGAGAGCACACCAGCGTCCATAGGAAAGCATTATGAATGCTTTCCTATGTGACCGGCTGAATGCGCGCGCATTCAGCCGCATGGGAGGAGAAGAGGAGGATCGGAGGAGGAGAGCTCTCCGCCCAGCGCTGGAAAAAGGTAAGTTTTAACCACTTTCCCCTTTCCAGAGCCGGGCGGGAGAGGGACCCTGAGGGTGGGGGCACCCTCAGGGCACTATAGTGCCAGGAAAACGAGTATGTTTTCCTGGCACTACAGTGGTCCTTTAACCCCTTAAGGACACACGACATGTATGACATGTCATGATTCCCTTTTATTCCAGAAGTTTGGTCCTTAAGGGGTTAAGGCTGGTATTTTTTTCCAAGAAAGGTGGCAACCTTAACTACTCTTCACATACTCTTGCTTAAAGGAGCACTAGAGGGTCAGGAAAACAATCATGTATTTCTGACCCTATTATGTTAAAACCACCACCCTGGGCCCTTCTTGCCTCCCTAAATATAGTAAAATATTACTTGTATTCAATTCTGCAGCTGCTGGCTCAGAAGTGGTGGTCTGAGCAAATTACAATACTTCCCCATAGGATTGGCTGAGACTGTCAACTAGGCAGATCATGGGCTGAGCCAGCACAAGTCCAACATAGCCCTGGCCAATCAGCATCTCCTCATAAAGATACATTGAATCAATGCATCTCTATGAGGAAAGTTCAGTGTCTGCATGCAGAGGGTGGAGACACTGAATGGAAGTGCTGCACACTAGGCAGTACTGCCCCAGGAAGCACCTCTAGCAGCCATCTAAGGAGCAGCCAGTGGAGTTATTTTCTCTGAAAACACAGTGTTTACTGCAAAAAGCCTGAATGAAATGATTCTACTTACCAGAACAAATACAATAAGCTGTAGTTTTTCTGGTGACTATAGTGTCCCTTTAAGTTTGGAAGCTTAAGAGGGATGTATGGGAACAAAACTTGTGTGCACTTGCTGACATTAAAGTTAGTTTAGGTAATGCAGACGTTGGTCTCTCTAACACTGTGACATGTCCCCTTTCTTCTACACTCACTACAGACATCTTTTCTCTGTCTCAGACTATATACCAGGAACTTCTGCCTGCTAGTAAGAAGGTAAGGAGACAAGTGGACCAGCGAGTGCTAGGGGACAGTCCTTAGAAAGAATGGAGTGAGCGCATCATTAGATGCATTTATGTCAAGCTCAAAGTGCTGCCTGTATAGTATGCCCTTAGTTGGACAGCCTGCAGGATTGGCAGGCAGCCTGACATGCATTCATGCCAGGCTGACCTTCCAATTCTTTGGACAAACATGCCCCTTTTTGGGCATGTTCACCCCTTTTGGCAGGCCTTGTCACGTGATTCGCGCCAGTGGCACACCCTTTTACCCTGCCCATTGTCTTCCTGCTTCACTGGACACTGCTGTTAGGGGGGTATGGATTTACTTGAAAGATGAAAGCATAAATTAGAGAGAAATTAGCATAGAGTATGTGTTTACTTATAGCTGCATCCTATGAGTTTCCCTCCAGCACCATCTCCATCAGATACATGAGGTATGATTGTTTTAGTGTTTTTGGTCGATAAGATTCCATAATTAGGCCCATCATAATTGTCAGCACCAGGCCCACTGTGCTCTTAATCCGGCCCTGAGGATGCTATTACAACTTCCCCAGTGAAGGTGATCCATTTTACAAAAAGTATTCTCTCTAAGGCAGCGTTTCCCAATTGGTGTTCCGCGTCCGCAAGAACAAAACTTGGGTTCCGCCGTGAATTGCCCCATCCAAGATGGCCACCGCTCCCTGCTGTTCCCAAATAGGCCTGTGAGCAAGATTGACTGCCAGTGTTGTGACGTCAGATGTCAACCACATAGTTGGCAAAGTACAGGTATTAAATAGACTCAGTAATGTGCAGCATGTGCGACAAGCAGGTAAATAATGTCTGGAATAAATGGTCACTAAGAACCGTTTAGCCGTTGATATGTTACTTTTGGTATAGTATTTTAGAGTAATTATTTAACATGCACCACACAGACAGCCTCTGGCATTTCCTTTTTTATTTTTTATGTTATGTGTACATTATTTTTTCACAGGCAGCTGGTAATCTCCTATTTATATAGGTTTAATAAATATAAAGTATTTTGATGTTGCTATAGAATTATAGAAACATGTCTGATTCTCTGTTTCAGTGTTAAAGTCATTTGTTCAACTGTTAAAACAGTTTTTGTTTGTGACAGTTGAAGCACCATAACCACTGTTTATCAGTATCCTTTGCAGTGAGGTAGTAAAATCTGTAGTACAGTGTTCTTTTTGCTCCAAGACCGACTCCAAATCCTACTTACATTATGTTCTTTTTAAGAGCTTTATAAAAAAAACAGCATCTATTGCAGTCAGGTAGTGAGATCTGTATTTTTTTCAGTTGAGAAAAAATTTTTTTTTTTTTTTTTATTACCAACCAACAACGATGAATTTGGACTTCTGGTTAAAACAAGGAACTATCGAGAAAAATACTACTTCTAACTGTTTGACACTTATAGAAACCGAGAAAGACGATACAACAAGAAATCAAGAAAACTGGTCCGAAATAGTTGAATCTACTGTTTCTCAAACAGAGACAAGTGTCAAGTCAAAGAAAAAAAGGAAAGCACACAATGCTACCCAATCTGCTTCTCAAACAAAGAAAAGAAAGTATGATGACCGTTATTTATCATTTGGATTCACAAGTGCCAGAAATAAAAATATTCCTCAAGCACAATGCATACTTTGCAAGAAAATATTGCCAAACCGTTTAGCACCTGCTAAATTACTCCGTCATTTTGAGCAAAACCACGCAGAGTACAAAGATAAAAACATTGGCTTTTTTTAAGCGAAAGCTTTAGGAGTATCATAAGATGAAACAGTTTATGAGCAAAATATTTAAAAATGATAATGAAAAAGCCACTCATTAAAAGCTTTGTGCTACAGTGCAAATTGTTTTGGGGGGGTTCAACGATGTTCTTCTACTATGTCAAAGGGTTCCACAGGAAAAATTAATTGGGAACCACTGCTCTAAGAGATCCAGGACAATAAAAGAGTTATATTCCCCTCCCCATTATATGGTATGGGTTGGTATACATGTAGTCATACATAACCAGGAGTGAAAATTTTGGTTATGAGTCCTACTGAGATGGCACAGTTTACTTTAATTTAAAAAAAATTAAAAATAATAAACCTAATACTGCAGTCAGAAGGTTCCAAGTAGATAATGTAATATGCTAAAGAATAGTATAAACTATAAAATTAACTTGTTAATATATGCCAACATAAACAAATATTTATGGAGCCATGAGAATAAAAAATAAATAAAAAGCAAAAACAAACAAACAAAAAAATTAAAATATTATTTATATATATATATATATATATATATATATATATATATATATATATATATATAATATGTAAGGCCTGTAGTTGTGGGAGGGGCTTGTCTGGTCTATAAATTCACAGGCATCCTCTTCCTCTCATAGAAATGCAGGAGACATTTTGGGCCGGTCGTATCGGGATAAACATATATATGTCTATGGTACCCGGCAGATCAGAGTCGTCTGTTTGCTTGTGGTTTTGCTACCGCTCTACAAAGCACCTTGGGAACCAGGTAGGTGCAGGGATTGAAAATTGAAAATCCATTAAAGCGGCACTGTCATGCCGAATCCCGTTTTTGGTTTTTTTAACCCCCCTCCCCACTCCACTACATCCAATTGACCCACTAGTCACCCTCAAATGCCCCTAAGCCCCCCACATTACCTATTTTTTAATCCTTATTTTCTGCCCCGATCTTTATTCAGGGAGCCGCCATCTTTGTGTGGGTAGGTGAAGTCCCTGTGGGACACGTCATCAGCCCACACTAGGCAGACACTGAGATTCCCGCACATGCCCAGTGAAACACCTGGACATGCGAACGGGAATTTCATCTATTCACTCATTCATCAGACAGACGAATGAGTGAATAGACATATCAGCCAAACAAACAAACACAATGTATCAGTGTATGTTTGTTCGTGCAACTTATTACAGGGAGGGAGCTACCGGCGTGCAGCTCCCTCCTTGTAATATGTAAAGATAGAAGCAGCAGGGAGCAGTGCTCCCCACCACTTCATAAGCCCCCCCAGTACCCCCTCTCACTCTATGGGGGTCAATATGACCCCCATAATAGCACAAGAGAGATTAAAATCTCCCAAATGCCCCTACTCGCTATACAGCGAGTAGGGGCATGTCTACTAAACAGTGAGCAGCCTGTGGCTGCTCACTGTTGAAAAAAAATGACAAATTACAATAAGGGGGGCGGACTTATTGTCCTCCCCCCCTCCCCCACCCTGAGCGGTGGGTGGGGGCCCCAGTAAAACAATAAGGGGGGGGGTACCTACTGTCCTCCCCCCCTGGCCCCCACCCCTGCGCGGTGGGTGGGGGCCCTAATAAAACAATAAGGGGGGGGGGACCTACTGTCCTTCCCCCCAGCCCCCACCCCTGAGCGGTGGGTGGGGGCCCTAATAAAACAATAAGGGGGGGGGCCTACTGTCCTCCCCCCCGCCCCCACCCCTGAGCGGTGGGTGGGGCCCTAATAAAACAATAAGGGGGGGAACCTACTGTCCTCCCCTTGCCCCCACCCCTGAGCGGTGGGTGGGGGCCCTAAATAAAGATATGGGGGGGGGAACGTCTGGCCCCCACCCCTGCGCGGTGGGTGGGGGCCCTTATAAAACAATAAGGGGGGGGGACCTACTGTCCTCCCCCTACCCTGGCGTGGTGGGGGGCTAGTAAAACAATAAGGGGGACCTACTGTCCTCCCCCACAGCCCCCCCCCTGGCGGTGGGTGGGGCCCTAATAAACTGTAAGGGGGGACCTACTGTCCTCCCCCTAACCCCACCCCTGGCGGTGGGTGGGGGCCTAAATGGCTGCAATCAAGGTGACTAGGGGTCCCAAGCCCCTAGTCACCCCCCCCACCCAAAAAAACTTATCCCCTACCTACCCCCCTCACCCTAAAAATAGTGAGGGGGGAATAAAATAACTAAACTGTAAAAAAAAAAATAAACTTACCATTTGACGTCTTATTTTTTCTAAAATCTTCTTTCTTCAGCCCCCAAAAAGGTCAAATAAAAATCCATTATACCCGTCGCACTTAAAAAAAAAAAAAAAACGAGCGCAAAAAAAAATTAATCCATGTTCGCCCTTCAAGGGCACGCCGCAGACTGAGCTCCGCAGGGCGGGTCAAGGCTTATAAAGCCTTGCCCCGCCCTGCAATTAGGCTTAGAACACTCTGATTGGTGGGTTTAAGCCAATCAGAGTGTTATGAGTAATTTTACACAGCGTGGGAAATTTTAAAACAATTCCCCTTATTGTTTTATTAGGGCCCCCACCCACTGCGCAGGGGTGGGGGCCAGGGGGGGAGGACACTAGGTCCCCCCCCTATTGTTTTATTAGGGCCCCCCCGCGCAGGGGTGGGGGCCAGGGGCCGGTCCCCCCCCCCATCTTTATTTCGGGCCCCCACGGGGGGGGGTATATTGTTTTGTTGTTTGTTTTTTTACAGTGAGCAGCTATATGCTGCTCACTGCTTACTACACATGCCCCTACTCGCGGTATAGCGAGTAGGGGCATTTAATTTACTAATACTAAGTAATCTTTACTTAGTATTAGTAAATGTGGCTGAAAGACCAATTTAGGTCTTTCAGCCTTTTAGTAGATAGCTCCCTGATACCGTGGGAATTAGGGAGTTATCTACTAAGCGGCTGCAAGATGCAGCCACAGCAATGAATAGGATCAGAGTTTCATTCATTAGAATGAAATTCCGATCCGAATAAAGTGCCGAATTGCGTTCTAAAAGAAACGAACAGACTGTTCTCATTCAGTTAGAACGCAATTCGGCAGTTTTGTGTAAAATGACAGGAAGCATTGTGGGAACACAGAGGGAAGGTAAGGATCATGGGAAAATTGCTCTGACCAGCGGAAATGAAGCACACTTTGCTCCTCCGCTGGTCAGAGCTGGTCAAGCGGAGGAATCCTCCATAAGGCAAAGAGTCCCTACTTTGTCTTATGATTTTAAAGAAAACTAAAGAAGACAGGAAGAAAAGAATAACAGATCCTGAGAGAGGGGGAGAAGAGGAAGAGATTGAGGAAAGGTAAGTTCGGCATGACAGTGCCGCTTTAAAAAGTAAGTGCTTACGTGCAAATACTCTTAGAACAGTAATAGGAAGGGAGTACAGATAAGACATAGGGATGAGCGTCATGTACACATAACAAATAAGTTTCAAGGTAAGAGAGAACAAAATGATTAGAGCAGAGACATCTTAGGTGGGGGCTCTCTGCTCCCGGAACTTAGACATATATGGTCTTAAGTGTTGTTTAAGCATCAACAATTTCCTGAGTCCAATTTAGCCAATTTTAATATAGGATATCATTATATGACACCTATAAGCTTGAGCATTGGAATCAAGATAAATTCTATCACAAATTCTATCACATGTGAACCTGCATTCTTTTAGTAGTATTTATTTTATCTGTTCATTATTTTTTCATTATTTGTGCCTTTCAATGGTATTAGATACTCTCATGGAGTAGGATCACAGACTCATTGGATAGTGGATAAGAGTAGAAAGATAGGGAAGAGTTTAAAAAAAAAAGACAAAGATAATTGCCATAGAATCCTTCTAATGAGCTGTCACACGCACTGTAAATAAAGTATTTACAGGCATAACTAAAGCAATTCAATTTGCCTGAGAAACTCTGTTTATCCTTATGCATGTTTGATTTCATTTACTCTGAAAAGTTTTTTAGATTTATTTTATTCTAATGCAGAGATGTGTTTTTATTTCAATTTTGCTTTGAATTTTTTTTCTTACTCTTGCCCCTGTACCTTGATACTAAATTTCACCTCTGTCCTTGTGTTACCTCATTGTTTTATTTCTTTGCAGAGATGCTGCACCCATATGGACTCATTCCCAAGTGATGTGAAAGGCGAGAGGAAGCCGTTTTAAAATTAAGACATGATGAACCATCAATCAGATGACGTGCCTTGTATGCAGAGCAGTCTCCTGGGCTCCCATAGCTCTGTGCATGAAGTCCAGTCAATCAATAGTGCGGAACTGGTTGCCAGACTAGAATCTTACGAAGGCTCTGGAAAAAAAGGAATTTCTGATGTCAGAAGAACATTCTGTCTGTTTGCAACTTTTGACCTACTGTTTGTTACATTACTCTGGATTATTGAGCTCAATGTGAGTAAATCAGAATTTTAAAGGTATATTTAAAGGAATACTGTAGTGCCAGGAATGCACAACTGTATTCCTGGCACTACCACTCCCCCCTCCCTCGTCCCCCTCCATGGTAAATAAAGGCTTAAAAGCCCTTTAATTACTTATCCAATCCCAGTACTGATGTTGTTCGGAGCTGGGGCGACGCTCGACCCCTGTCCCGCGATGAGCAGGGTGTAATGCGCACGTGCGGGCAAATGTCGCGCGTGTTAGACCTCCCTATTGGAAAGCATTGAATCAGTGCTTTCCCATGTGGAAAATCTGATGCTGGAGGTCCGATAACGGACTAAAGCTCTGTTTTAATTCATGAAGTGCCCTAGTGGCTGTCTGGTAGACAGCCACTCAAGGCAGACTTAGAGCTGCAATGTAAACATTACAGTTTCTATGGAGCACTAAGTGCAAAAGGGACAGTGCACCCAGACCACTTCAATTAGCTGGAGTGGTCTGGGTGCCTACAGTGTCCCTTCAAATCCATCTGTGGAAGCCTTTATCAGATCGGGTTTTCTAAAAATTGGATTGGACCCTCACAAAGGAGGCAACACCTTCTCTGTAATGTCAGTGAGGGAGGAGAGGTTAGCAGTGTGAAGGGATGCCTTGGCACTGGAATAATGTAAGTAAAACCAAGTTGTTTTTTTTTGTTTTGTTTTTTTTGCTCCTGGGGTGGACCTATTTAGAGCTAGTGGAAGAGACATTTAGTGTTAGCAATACAGGTTTGTATTCATAACGCTATAGTGTTCCTTTAAAGGTAAAATTTAGTGATCTCTTCTTTATGGAAAGCAAAACTACTTCTGTGATGCAGGTTTGCCCAGGGGCGGATCCAGAACCAAATCTCGGGAGGGGCACTGGTGGTGGGCTGTAGTATAGGGGTTTGGGGCTGTAGCGGGTTAGGGGGCTGTAGTAGAGCATCGAGGTATGTGTTGGGGGTAGGGGATTATAGTGGAGGGATGGGGCTCTAATTAGATGAAATGGCATTCACAGACACCTACACTGGCATACAAACACACACAAAGATACAAACATGAACCTACACAGGCATACACACATACCTACCCATACGCACAGCAGCACACACAGATACACATTTACAATAAACACATACATATACATACAGATAAACACACACACACTGGCACACGCACAAAGATGCACACACATACCTACAGATACATACACTATTTACACACTGGCACACAGATACAGCACAGCTTCCCTGTGGCCGCCACCCCTGCTCCTTCTGCGGCCGCCACCCCTGCTCCTTCTGCGGCCGCCACCCCTGCTCCTTCTGCGGCCGCCACCCCTGCTCCTTCTGCGGCCGCCATCCAGGCTCTTTCAAAGGCCGCCATCCCTGCTCCTTCTGCGGCCGCCAGAACAGCTCCTCCATCGGCCGCCATCCCTGCTCCTTATGCAGTCGCCAGCACACCCAGCTCTCTGCCTTGCACAACCCCCTGCCGGTCGCCCACAGGTAATATGTGTAATGCTGTCAGTGTATGTGTGTGTGGCTGTGCTGGCGGCCGCTGGAGGAGCTGTTCTGGCGGCCGCAGGGAAGCTGTGCTGTCTCTGCTCCCTCTGCCCTCACGCGCTACTGAATGAGACTGGGGCCGGAATAGGACGTTGCTTCCCTGCTCCTTCTGCGGCCGCCATCCAGGCTCCTCCAAAGGCCACCATCCCTGCTCCTTCTGTTGCCGCAAGAACAGCTCCTCCAGTGGCTGCCATCCCTGCTCCTTCTGCAGCCGCCAGCACACCCAGCTCTCTGCCCTGCACGACCTCCTGGCCGGTCGCCCACAGGTAATATGTGTAATGCTGTCAGTGTGTCTCTGTCATGGTATGTGTCTGTCTTGTGTCATGGTGTGTGTCTCTGTCATGGTTTGTGTGTGTGTCTGTCATGGTGTGGGAGTGTGTGTCTGTGTCATGGTGTGGGAGTGTGTGTCTGTCTTGTCATGGTGTGTGTCTGTGTCCTGGTCTGTCTGTCTTGTCATGGTGTGTGTCTGTGTCATGGTTTGTCTGTGTCCTGGTGTGGGTGTGTCTGTGTCATGGTTTGTCTGTGTCACGTTGTGTGTCTGTCTGTGTCACGTTGTGTGTCTGTCTGTGTCACATTGTGTGTCTGTCTGTATCACGTTGTGTATCTGTGTCACGTGTGTCTGTTGTGTGTGTGTGTGTGTCTTGTGTGTGTCATGTTGTCTGTATGTGTGTGTCTGTGTCATGGTCTGTCTGTGTCATGGTCTGTATGTGTCTGTCGGGGTATGTGTCTGTCGTGGTGTGTGTGTGTCTGTCGTGGTGTATGTGTGTGTGTGTTTTAAAAATAGTGTTTTTACTCCCCCTTTTTTTTTTTCACACGTCATGCTGGTCTCCCCTCAACTGGCCCTGCATTGAATCAATGTATCTCTATGGGGAACCTTCAGCGGCTCCAAAGCATGGAGGCCCTGAAAGTAGGTGCTGCACACTGTGCAGCACTGACACAGGAAGCACCTCTAGTGACTGTCTGAGTGACTGTCACTAGAGGTGACACTAGGAAGCAATGTAAACACTGCCTTTTCACTGAAAAGTCAGTGTTCACATTGAAAAGCTTGCAGCGACAGGCTATACACACCAGAACCACCATTCAGCTGTGTGTGTGTGTCTCTGCTAGTGATTGAGCTTGTGTTTTTATGTCAATGAACTTATGTATATCAGTGAGATTGTTTGTCTATGAGACTGTGTATCAATGAGCTTGTGTGTGTCAGTGAGATTGTCTGTGTCTGCATGTGAGAATGCTTACTGTATAATTACACGTTTTACTATGAAAGGACCAATATTATTTATATATATATATATATATATATATATATATATATATATATATCCACACACTGATGCACACACTGGCACATACAAAGATACACACATACATACCTACACATGCACACACTTGCACACACATACTGGCACACAGATACACACACACACTGATACACACCTAAACATACACACTGACACACACATTGCAGTTGACATATTATTAACCACCCCCTGCTTCCCATACATTTTGGTTCCAGGGAGGTGAATTCCTGGAGCTGGCTGAGGCTGATGTGATGGGAGTCTGCCTGCAGAGCTCTTTCTCCTCCCTCTTCCTCTCTGAATTTCTTCAGTTTTCCCAGCCTGTGTGGTCAGTAAGCTGGGAGGAAGCAACAGTCACTTCCTCCCAGCACTCTGCTCATATTAAAGGGGCTCGGTCTCTACAAAATTTAAATGGGACAGTGTCTGGTGGTAGGTAGTTCTGCCTACAGGAGCCGCTCTATTTTTCTCGGGGGAGGGGAAGGGGCAATTGCCCCGTTGCGCCCCTCCCCCCAGATCCGCCACTGGGTTTGCCCTGCATAGACACTGCACAGGGCAAAAATATGTGACACTGGTTATTGCATGATCCATAGAATGTCATAATTATTTTGGAAAAATACCATGCCAGCAATACCATATATGTTACATAGTGGTAAGTACTTCTTGGAATTTAGAGTTAAAATTCTAGGGCCTGTTAAAATCTATTCTTTAATTAATGAATGTCATGGTAATTGAGTCATTTTTTTCTGCTTGTTATTAGGATATAGTGAGCAATCTAGAAAATCATGAAATAGAGTTTTTAAAGATAATGGAACAAATGGAAATGTTTTAACCCAGAATGAATACATCTGTTTTGGGAGATGGGCAGTGTTATTAAAGGAACACTCTAGGCACTATAACCGCCACAGCTCGCTGTAGTAGTTATGGTGCCAGTAGTGCTCTGACTTCCCCATCAAGAGGAGTCAAAGTAAGGACCTTGCACTCTTGTTTCAAAAATGATATAATCACAGAATAAGCGACTGCTGTAACATGAATTGCTTTTTATCTTATTAGACGCATGGCATTTTGGATGCCTTACAGAGGGAAGTCCTACAGTATGACTACTATACTTCATTTTTTGACATCTTTGTAAGTATTTTTCCTAGGGTTTTAGATCTTATTAAGGTTCCATGCATGTTTGATTTTACAATATTGTGAAACATTTAGGGTTGCACACCTCCCAACAATCAAGAGGGGAGAAACGGGACACAGTGGGCTGAGCCTTTAGGGGCTGTCAACAGTGATGCGACCCACATCATTAGGGACGCTCATAATGGAAGGGGAAACCATCACCTGACAGCCTGCCTGGCCCATAGCCTTTAGGACTAATGATGAACTATGCTGCCTGGGTATAATTCCACTATCAGTGGCGCAGTCTTGCTTTAGTTCGCTAGTGCCCTGCATCTGTTGACACCAGGGAACTAAAATGGGACTGTGCCACCAAAAATGGGACTGTTGGGAGTCCTAATTTGGCAGGTCCCGGTGATTCCTGTCCACTTTAAAAGTGAAATCACCTCTATTCTTTTGTAACCTAGTGGGAGGCTCCATCTATAATACCCACCCCGTTGCCTGACGTCTGCTGTTCTTTTTGAGGCTAGACTTACTGAAACCTATC
The DNA here is from genome assembly GCA_933207985.1 of Pelobates cultripes. NCBI lineage: Eukaryota > Metazoa > Chordata > Amphibia > Anura > Pelobatidae > Pelobates > Pelobates cultripes. The sequence goes on from OW240915.1 coordinate 106,507,761, forward strand.
CAATTGTAATTCTGCATTTTTATTTACTAGGGTATAGACAAAATTTAATACAGAGCCTCTTTTATGGTAAGCTAATCCATTTATAGGTGTCATCTGATATATTCCCAGGCTTTAGCTATGAATGAGACAGTTGTATCACTATGTAGGTTGAAAAAAAGCAGGTAAATATGACTTTTTTCCATATGTACTTGCCTCTTCTAACTTATACGTTCCACACCCACTCCAGGGAAGACCCTGATCTGACCGATTAGTGTCCTATCCCTAGGAATGCTGGACAAGTGCATTTGGCATCACTGACAGATTTACACATATGCAACTGGAATATCTATTTACCTTGCAATAGGGGGTCGAGAGAGGGAGTCTGATCAGTGTGACCATGCAGTGAAGGCTCTGTTATTGGGTTTCAGTTTCCTGCTGCCACACAACAAATATTCTGTTTCTGTGGACTGGTCTAAAACTGAGATGGGTGGCAACGAGGGAGGTGAGGGGACTGAAAAATTCATCTAGCTGAGTATTTAGTGCATCAATGCAAGTTTATACTACGTTTGTAAGCGTTTTATTAAATAGTTTTCAAAGTTTTGCTTGATTTATATAGGTTTGCATCTTTGTCTAAAAGTGTTTGTTTTAAAAAAAATGTTTAATGCAAGTCCCTTTTAAAGGGTAGCGAGGTTTTAAGCTCCTTTTGCCTCTTCTTGTGTTTTCATTGACAAAACTGTACAGATTTTTATTTGTTTGTGTATTTCTAATTATGAATAATTCTGAGTAAACCCACAGCCACGAGGAGGTTGAAATTAACATTACTACTTTGAAGCATCCAGTTGTATTGACTAGATATATATGTAAATATATAGTTAAATTGCATACCATCTTTTGTGATTTGAGAGGTCAGCGATGTCACTCTGAATGTTTATAAACTGCAAGGGAGATGGCAAAACAGGTGCTATTTTGGGTGATAGACATTTTATTGGTTCCCATGGTGATTACTCATTATTTGAATATTTTCCACACAACAGCACCTGTCTTTGTCTTAATTCATTTTCCTCTACAGGGACTGAGAAATTGTGGGGGAAACGAATTCACAAATATCTGGCATGCAAGGGTTAGCAATCCTTTTCATAGGTGTACTACATTTTCCTGAAAGATAAGTCCTGCGCTCACACCCATCACTGAGCAGCAGCAAAGACTACAGTACACATCAGCCCCAATATATAGTAAAAACCAAAGAAAAACAAGTCACTTGCGCTTTCTCCTTAATCCCTATGTATTTTTAAACAAATGGAGGTTTTTTAGTTACCTCCAATGACCATGAGAGGATAAGCCCACCTGCCAAGTCAAGGCAGACCCCCCCAGGTGGGTCCTAACTCTAACCATTCACCATGCTTCCTTGAGCTTCTGGCAAAGATCTCTGATTAGACAGAAAGGGGTATTTTCTATATACACCCCTATATATTATTAACCCTTAATAGGGAACACATGAGATTGGCGGCTGCATTGTAACAAGGCTGAGTGATACAAAAATATATACTATATGGTTTTTACTATATATTGGGGCTGATGTGTACTGTAGTCTTGCTGCCGCCCAGTGATGGGAATGAGCGCATGACTTATCTTTCTGCATTTGAATCCATTTTTTGAATCACTCAGCCTTGTTACAATGCAGCCGCCAATCTCATGTGTTCCCTATTAAGGGTTAATAATATATAGGGGTGTATATAGAAAATACCCCTTTCTGTCTCATTAGAGATCTTTGCCAGAAGCTCAAGGAAGCATGGTGAATGGTTAGAGTTAGGACCCACCTGGGGGGGTGGGGGGGGAGTCTGCCTTGATGTTGGTAGGTGGGCTTATCCTCTCATGGCCATTGGAGGTAACAAAAAAATATCAATTTGTTTAAAAATAGATAGAGATTAAGGAGAGAGCGCAGGTAACTTGTTTTTCTTTGGTTTGTACTACATTTTCCTGTTGCCAGAAACAACAGTCTGTCATTTTACAGCTGCACAGAGATCTAATTTAACTCTGTTTATTTTCCACAGTTGCTATCAGTCTTTCGATTTAGCATGCTGATTATTGCATATGCAATGTGCAAACTGCGCCATTGGTGGGCTGTAGCGGTAAGTTCCAATTGGTTCACACTATAAAAAAACAACTCACAATGTATTTCTTTAGCAATATCTGCATAGTCATGTGTGAACTGTTTTTCTTTAGTTTTCTCTGATTTCTTTGTTCTTAATTTAAAAAGTTTGGTATAGGCAAATTCACTATATGTATAAATTTACTATATGGGGTAAAATAAATGACTTTGGTTTCTTTAGTTAACAAAAAATGCTCTGTCTGCTTATTCGTGTGCATGTGATGTGCTTAGCCTGCTAAAAATCTCACATTTACATTGCATCAGTAATGTGTGAACAGGAGCTTCATATTATGTCCTGTTTGAGGAGCAGGAAGAGAGGCAGCAAGTTGGTCAGATGCAAGCTATAGTAGTAAACATGTCAAATGGAGTTTATCCTCCTCAAAATGTGTTTTAAAGTTGGTCTCGTCTCCCATGCAATAAAATGGTGTAGAATGACTCCATAAGGTGCCGTTGTGTGTCTACATCAGTGATAATGTCTTTGTTTTATACATATACACACAGACAGAACAACGCTCTTATTTCTGTTGTTTTTGCCAAACACCTGCAGAGTGTGATCACTACAGAAAGTAAAGCAGAGAGACAAGATAAATGTACATTTAATAGTGCCAGGAGCTCTATCACAAGGCTGTAGCTGAATTCCTTTGAATGCCAACTAATTTGTTAGTGTTCACAGTGCATCCTCTGATGACAAGACAGAGCATTCCCAGTTATAGGTCTTCCTGGAACCAGCAGGATCTATCCCTGCTTGTGGAAAGCAGCTGATCATTCCTTGCTCTTATAAATGTTTGTGACCTTTTCTCAGAATGACCTCATTATGTGAAAATATCAAAAGCACAAAACGGTTCCTTAACTTGGATTACAGACCGATAGATCAAATTATATCATTTGTACTAACAGGGGCATTGCAAGCAAAATAATTTAGTATATCCACTTGTGAGCTTGCCTGAAAACACATGCAATTATATGTATTGTTAATTTAATCATATTAAAACCCACTGACATTTTTGGGGATTTTATGAAGACTGAAATCTGCTTGTGAATAAGGCCTGCCAAGTTTTTTATGTATGGGTTTTTTGTTTTTACTTTTTGATTAAACTGTCATTTTTATATTTTCCTTCTGAGTGATTTATTCCCACCTTTATAATCCAAACAATTATACGTTTAACATGCACCTAATTATAAAATGTATACATATAAATTGCAGTTAACTGGTTTTTGTTTTTTATAGATCACTACATCAACTACATGTGCCTTCTTGTTAGTAAAAGTAATTTTATCTAAGGTATGTTATTTTTTACTTAAGCATTCGTTTCTATTCGTACCTTCAAATAAAGTGATGCACATTGTTTGTGTTTTGATTTTAGCTCTTCTCTCAAGGTGCTTTTGGTTATGTCCTTCCTATCATGTCCTTCATTCTAGCCTGGATAGAAGCTTGGTTTCTTGATTTTAAAGTATTGCCTCAAGAAGCAGAAACAGAAAACAGTGAGTTAGTTTTGTTTTTTTTTCTTTAAATTTGAATATTGCTTTCATTGTAACCTGTATTACTTCATGTGGTCTATTTACTAACTCTTACATTTTAGCTGACGGGATAGATGCTTGAAATTCTGTCAAGATAGATTCTATTGGACACTGACTCTTCAGTAAGTATTGAGTGGGTGCTGTCCATACAGCTCATCACTTTGCTCAGTTGTCCTTTATTGGCTTCGTTAGCTGTTCCCAAGGGTCTACGTAGAGGAGAAAGAAAAGCCTGAAACTTGGTGAAAGGACCATTCTCACTGGCCCAGAGAACATGCGCATATGCAAGGGTGGGAGAAAATCTGGTAAAATATATATACATATAAAAATAATTTTAATTTTTATATTACATAATAGTAATAAAAAAAAAGAAGAATTAAAAAAAAAAGGGGTACATTAACTGATGCAGGAAGGCAGACAAGGCTGTAATAAGGGATGGAGGTTTTCTGCCGGCAATGGTAGAAGCTGATAACGTCTGTTGTCAGCTTGCTGTGCATGTTGACGACAGACATATTTTTTTCCAGATAGTTGACATTAGGCTGCCTAAATTATGTGTGCCCCGCCCCCTGGAACAAAAATGTGCAGAAATGCTTCACATACAGATTACTACTACCATGACCTCTTCTAAAAGCAGCAGTGGTCAAGATGGTTTGACTAACCCTTTAAAAGCTTGCAGGATCCATTTCACACTCACTAGGGTTACTTTTTCAATCAACAGTGGCTGGAGGCAATTGGAAATGTTGAGTCCTACACAGGGGTTGTAGCAGAATATTTATCTTAATAATAATAATAGTACACGGTTATGAAATTCACAAAATTGCAGAGTGTGTTTGAAAAATATAGAAACAAAATTGTTAGACTGCTAGACTCAATATTAATTGTTACAAAGGCCCAATGCCCCATGTGAACTAGCCCAAGTTGGTATTTTTTTTTGAATGACGGAGACCCTTGAAACAAGGGGATCCCAGAAGTAGCTGCTGAACTTAACAGAATAAATAGTATAGTTACCAGGTGGCAAGTAGAGAAAATAAGCTCCTGGCGACGGCGTGTATGCACGCTGAAACGCGCGTTGAGCGCCTTATTTGATTTATCTTTTTCTTTCTCACATTAGGTAGCACTTAGGTAGTTAGTATGTTTGATTTAGTTAGTTAGTATAGTTAGCCATTTATTATTTGGCATTTAGAGTTTTCTCTAGGCAGGCATTTTTTGGTCCTGGGGGTTTCCTCTGGACTTAGGGCTTGTCCTTAGTGGGTCTGCCCCTGTCCTCCTTTGCTCTCTTTTCTCCTATTCATGTTTGTATAGGCTCCTGTTTGCTTGCCTTTATATTAGTGGGGTGATTTATGTATTACACATATTTTGTGTTGCCTTATTGTATTTTTGCAACTTAGGTGTCCTAATTTTGGAAATATTTTCTAGTATGAATGCTAGAGTCTCCTTTCTTTTTTTGTTTTTTTTGTTAAAGGGACATTCCTTTGCTGCTATTAAATACAACTAGCAGTGGTTTATATAGGGTATACATGGGTATTTCTATTTATCCCCCTTCACCCTTTTATCCATTTACAAGTACAGCCCCCTCTTTTTCTCTACTTGCCACCTGGTAACTATACTATTTATTCTGTTAAGTTCAGCAGCTACTTCGGGGATCCCCTTGTTTCAAGGGTCTCCGTCATTCAACTATATTTATTTCTGGGTTACCCCCTATATTGTAGCTCTGAGGTAGGCTCTTTTTAAGACAGCTCTCACCAATTCACATCTTTTTGTGATTATGGGGATCTGTCTTTTCATTCCTTTTTACACTTTTGGTATTTTTTTTGCAATTGGAATGTCCGTTACATTGGACGTAACTTTCAGTTGGGTTTTCCTATTTTGCACAACAGGTATTATAGACCCAGTTAGTCAATCGGGTTATAGTGAGAGGTGAAAAAGAAACTAGTAAAGCAGGAAAGAGACAGAAAGCAAGGGTATGGAGATTGAGGGTATCATAGATTTAGAAAAGGGGGACAGAGAGAAACACAGTGTGAGAAAGGAATTGGGAAAAGGAAAAAAAAAAAGAGAATTGGAAACTGTCAGAGGTAGAAACAGGAGAGGCAGTCAGGAGGGGATATCTGAAACACACTCCAAGGCAGCAAACTTTATTTATTTCTAGGGTGATAATTCTTCCATGGTTCCTGGATGTAAATCTGTGTTAACTAGTACTATACAATATATTATAATAGAAAACTCAAATACTTCATAAAATATTCAGAATCCATATACTGAACTACTGAGTTAAAGGCCTGTATATGTGAATACGCTAAATACCTTTTAATAATACCAGTGACTAGAAGGGAATAACAGACTCTGTGCATATTACACCCATACTCTAAATTCCTCATAATGACTATATTATATGATCACATATAACCACAACCGTTATTAGTATTCTAACTTGTACTGTATTTTCTTGTTATGTTTACAATGCTTGCAGTAGGTACTTGATATCTAATTACATTGAAACCTGTTCTGTATTGTTTATGATTTACTCTGGCTAATGAGCTCACTATTCCCCTGTGTTTTTATTTTGTACCCAGTGAAATTCCATGGGATATGTAGTTGTATTTGTGCAGTGCTGTATCTACTTCTACGAGAACTGTTGCGTTATTTTAGATCAAGGGATCAATAAGCAGCCCTTAAGCTTTTCACATATTTTAACATGTTAACTCATCTAAAAGGAGGAGGGAGGGCTTCACAATATGAATGTGGTGGAGTTTATAGGACACCAGTATATAGAAGGGAAGTCAATCTCTACCATACAACATCTACCAAAGTTGACGTCACTGGTAGAGGCAAACCTACCCTGTACCAAAAGGAGACTCCAGGGGCCTAACCCTGAGTTATTTAGAGGGGAAAAAAAAGCAAACAAACACAGAGCATACAAATGTTAAAAAACAGATGTATCGAACTGAGTACATCTGGAGATAATAAAGTAGTCTATAGCAAATTATGGCATATATGAAGAAAGAGCTAGATATCCCTATATAGAAATTAAAAAATAGAAATGACAAACCCTGGATGATGATAATGTATCATGTATCTGTGAAAGCAGTACTATTGACAACTACTATGGGCTTTAATATATCAGGCTCAATGTTGTCGCTGCTATATTAAACTAATACATCAAACAGGGAAAAGAAAGAATACATATATTAAATAAAATTAAATAGCTACCACTGCAAGCGAAGCCTCTTAGTATAGCTCCAACGGCAGTCCCAGTCAATGTATAAACTTATACGTTGACCTCAGGGTGCCAGTGTATAGGGTATTTGCTGACACAAATTACATCAAAGGTAAATAGAGGCTATAGGTGAATATATAGTAAGAAGGGGTATATAGCATAGATATTGTGAAGCTTAGAATGCTCACAACATATCTATGAAAAGAGTATTAGCCAGAAAAATATATATGCTCACAACATATCTATGAAAAGAGTATTAGCCAGAAAAAAATATATATATATATATATTTTTATTTTTTTTCTGGTTAATATTCTTTTCATAGATATGTTGTGAGCATTCTAAGCTTCACAATATCAATGCAATATACCCCTTCTTACTATATATTCACCTATAGCCTCTATTTACCTTTGATGTCATTTCAAGGACGTGATGCTACTGGTGTTCACTGTATCCTTGCTACATGTTTCGTGCGCTCACTTCCTCAGGTTAAAATGACATAGATAGTCCAGTGACATTTTCTCCCTGAGGAAGTAAGTGCATGGCTCACGAAACATGTAGGAGCGAGGATACAATGAACACCAGTAGCATCACGTCCTTGGACTACCTGAGTGCCCGTACCACGATACTCCAGTTACTTAGTACGCACGCAAATCGGAGAGACGCTGAAGCAGAGGGACATGCACACCTAACAGGATCCACACCAAGTACAGCACAGTAAGCAATATTGTGATACACCGAAGGATTCCTGGGACATTTATTTAATAGCTTACGTTACAGTATCTTAAGGGATCCCTGAGATTGAAAAAAGCAATATATACATAACAAGCTGGATGAATATTGCAGGACTCTAGCCCACTTCTATACGCTACACATATGCTTATTTTGAGCTAGGTATCATATTATTTGGATATTTTTTATGCCCTATTTTTAGGAGTATGTGTATATATATTCATTCTAAGTATTTCTATGTTTTTTTTATCATTCTCAATAAAGTGTTTTATTTATATACAAACTCTACTTCCCTCTACGCTCATTTTGTTTTTTTATGTTATCTTGTTCTCCAGTATGGGATTCATTTAAATATCAGTATTGTTTCATTTAGAATTTAAATAAATAGAAATTACTTTCTCAAGGCACGGGTTCTTAGGAATTCTTTTTTGACCTGCAGGGTAACTTCTCCATAAAGGTTGAGAAACACTGATTTATAATTTCTTAGTCTTTATTAAATGTTCATATATTTAAGACATACATATACAGGTACAAAAGATATACGAAACATATACAGTTTTAATACTAAATTCAATTTATACAGTAGAGATAATCACAAACCGATAAGAGTGCAGAGAGAGTATACCCAAAGAGCCAAAAGAGATAATTGAATCGGGTCCTGAAACACTGATTTAAAGAACATAACTTCAGTTTCACCATTTCTCACTCAAAGTCAGAAGTCTTAATCCATCCTCGCATGACATCATGTGGTCATTAAAAACTAATTCTGTGAACAAATGCAATCACTGATAAGCACACTAACAGGGGAAAATCTGCCCCTACTATCAGAATCCTACATGCTACACATTCTCCCAATACCACTAGACCGATTCCAAAGCTCCATGATCATACTGATTCTACTTGCTGCCAAAAACATCACCACCCAATGCTGTAAATCCCTAGAACCTCCGTCTTTGAAAAGGGTACTGGAGAAACTTAATTACACCAGGCATTATGAAGAAATAACGCACAACATGCTACACACCCAACACATATTCACAAAAACCTGGGCACGATGGCAATTCATAGCTCACCTTATGGAGTAAACACTACCTCAGGAAATATCCCCTCAGTAGAGCGGGGCCCATAATTGATAAAGTGTCGGTTCTTAGCAGTATCTAATGTAGTTCTATGTATCTCTATGGTTATTTATGCATTTGTTCACCTTTTAAATTTCCCCCTTTATGATTTATGTTCTAAATTCATTAGAGTTACACCTGCTTACTGAATTGTTACTCATGAGACCGACAAAGACAATTCTGTAATGCTGTGCAGCTCTGTATGATGCCTACTATACAATGTCATCCCATCAATGTTGTAGCTTTATACGAGATAAGATGTTAATGTATTGTAACAATAAAATGTATGTATTTGTACTTTTCCCATTTACTAATGTAGACCAAATGATGCAAAAACCAATAAAAAACAATCACTGCAAAAATAAACTACTATTTCTGACCTTCATATTCTCACTTCAGTGTATACTGAAGTCTACTTCCTGGTTTATTTTCCATATTCCTCATTACATGTCTTTTTCTGTTATCACCATTGTCATTCTATCAACTTGTTTTTCCAATAAGTGTCTACCTCGTGAAATGACTCCCATGTAAATTCCAGTGTTTGATACCAGCTCCATACCCACTACAGTGGCCATTCCCAACCATGTAAATAATTCAACAGTGTTACTTCTTACTTGGAACTTGCCAGGCACCAGTCACTGCCACTCCTGCATGGCTGATCACTCTCAGCCAATGCCATGCACTACCGGGCTTAGTTTAAACAGAGAGCTCAATGTTTAGGTGATGGACCCCAACACCTATAACTCCAAGTGCGAGTGCAGCTCTTAAAATAAATAGAGACCCCTCAAATATATTGGGAGTTGATGTACAACATATTAGGGAAAAACAGCTTATTTATACAGTCAGGTGTATGCTCACCTTGTGTAGATCCCTATTTAAGTAACCTGCTCTAAGTTTTTAGGTGCTGTGTCAGATTTAGGTGTGACACTCCCCACTGGTACCAGGAACAAATGTATTTAAAAATCTAAATATGCAAAATTTACTCCCTCAGCTCCTTGCCAAAACGTGTTTTGCTTCGTGTCTTTCTCAATAGGCATGTTTAAAAGGCTCTAGAGAATGTGAGTTCTTATACTATACACACAAATGGTGTAAATGTTAAAAACAATATCATACTATTGTATTTTCTTTCTCTTTTTTTTAAATATGATGTACATGAGGGCTCAACAAATCCCAGGCGCCATGTCACCATGGCGACTAGAAATTTTGCCCTGGCGCCTGGAATTTGACGCTCTTTAGCTAAAGCAGCTGGATGGGGGAACAATGGAGCCGGCCTGTTGCCCTGGGTAACGTGGAGGCAGCAGGCTGGGGCAGCGTGCGAAGGAAGCAGTAATCTTCCTGCAGCTCCTCTCTGCTCCCTCGCGCTGTATAGTGAGGCTGGGAGCTGGAATATGTCATTCAAGCCCCGGCATCAGTACAGGGAGCAGAGAGGAGATGCAGATTACTGCTCCCTGGCACACAGGAAGAGAGAGCAGCCCCACTGGACCCCATGGAAATATCCACTCAACTCTCCCAAAGGCAGCACTGACACAGGTCTCTTTAGTGACTGTCTCCTTTACATTGAAAAGGCTACAGGGACAGGCTGTAGGCACCAGAACAACTACATTAAGCTGTACTGGTTCTGCTAACTATAGTGTCCCTTTAAGAATTGTATATTTCTTGTAAATTAAACTTCGCAAGTTTTACAAAAAACTGGCTCCCAACATTTTTAGCTTTCTCCTAGATTCCAAACAAAATTGTCAAGCCCTGTTGTACACCAACCCCGCTGCACTTGCACTTGGAGTTATAAGTGTTGTGGTCCATCACCTCACCATTAAGTTGATTTTTTATTTTGGGGGGTATCCACAGAGTGTTATTCAGCTGCTATTCACCAAATGTATTCACAAAGCGTCTATTGCACACAATTCTTTATTTTATTTGAGTTCAGAGAGCTTTCTGCTCTCCTAAAGGCAGTGACCTACTCCTTGCAGATCTCAGGAAGTCAAATCCATAGCAAACAGTTTGACTTACTTACATTGCTGTGCCAGGTCACTGCATGATTATCACCCTCAACTATTATGTTTCTTGATAGACAATGAAGACATAATTTGTCATTGTATGAGCTACAAGTCTAAACATACATATCTGTACTTTGTAACCTGTTGGATAGGTTAATAAAAACATTTTATTATTTGTAATATCCTTTGCATACATTGTCTAGCTGTATGTTTTTGGCACTACGTAGATTAATATCAATCGCATTTTATTAACCTTTTTTTAAGGGTTTCACAAACAAATTTATTGTCTTTTTTCCAGGGCTGAGGGTGATTAGGAGTGTATCTGAAAGAGCTGCCCTTTTGCCACCAGCACCCATATCTGAAGGACAATTTTATTCGCCACCTGAATCTCCAGAAGGTAGAGCTGATTATTTTGATTTGATTTTGTTTGTTTTTTCCTGTTACTTTTTAAAATAACATTTAACTTTTTGAAAAAAATATATATTTGGTGTAGATATCAGTTTGCATCACTTTTGCACAAACAAAATTTTTTATTTTTTTGCTGCAATTAACTTTTACATAAAATTGATATAAAAAGGTATTTCTGTCACACATAAAGATAAAATCTTTATTAACACCTTAGTGACCAGACCGTTCTTCAATTTTCTAACAGTTAAAGAATAGGGCTGTTTTCTACGGTGTTTGCGTTTAGCTGTAATTTTCCTCTTACTCATTTAATATAGCCTCACCTATTATATACCGTTTTTCTCGCCATTAAATGGTCTTTCTAAAGATACCATTATTTTCATCATATCATATAATTTACTGTAATTTATTTTATAAAATATGATGAAAAATGTAAAAAAAAAAACCCTTTTCTAAATTTGACCCCCAAAATCTTACACATCTACAACCGCCAAAAAACACCCATTCTAAATTGTTTCTAAAATTTGTCCTGAGTTTATAAATACCCAAAATACCCAATGTTAACATGTTCTTAGCTTTTTTTTGGAAAGATATAGGGCTAGAAGTACAAGTAGGGCATTGCTGTTTCAAAATATATATTTTTACAATGTATCAATAGTGACACTGTAACATCTGTCATAAATCTGAATCACACCTCACATACTTTTTTTTTTTTTTTTTTAAGTAGACAACCCAGGGTATTCAATATAGGGTATGTCCAGTCTTTTTTAGTAGCCACTTAGTCACAAACACTGGCCAAAGATAGCATTTATATTTGTTTGTGTGTTAAAAAAACAGTATTCGCAAAAAACGATTATGAATGCTAACTTTGACCAGTGTTTGTGACCAAGTGGCTACTAAAAAAGACTAAACATAACCCATTTGCAATACCTTTGGCTGTCTTCTTTTGCAAATGGTATGCCATCATTGGGGCAATTCTCATTCCTGTGCTACCATATGCTCTCAAAGGCAACATAGCCAATCTGGCAAATTTCAATGTAAAACTGAAAATCAGGCCTTTTATTTGGCTCTGTATCTTTCAAAAACACTATAACACCTGTACATGGGGGTTGCTGCTATACTCAGGAGACTTTACTGAACACAAATATTAGTGTTTCAAAACAGTAAAACGTATCAGAACAATGATGTCATCCGTGAAAGTGCTGTGTGTGAAAAATGCAAAAAAATTCACTTTCACTGACAGTATCATTACTCTGATATGTTTTACTGTTTTGAAACACTATTGTGTTCAGCAAAGTTTCCTGAGTAAAACAGTACCACCCATGTACAGGTTTTAAGGTGCTAGCAAATCAAATTCTCTGGACTTTCGGCCTGGGTTGTCAGGCAGGTTCCCCAAATTGCAATCAATAAAATTACTTAATTATGTCAAAATATTATATAAATATGCACGTGGAATTTAAATATATATAAATATTTATATATTTGAAGTTTACGTGTATATTTATGAAATTATTTATGTAATTATGTATATGGACATATATTTCGTATTTTTTAAAAATTTTATATATATATATATATATATATATATATATATATATATAGTTTCATTCTAAGTGTATTTTGATATAAATATATTAATATCAAAATACAGTTAGAATAAAATTACATATATAATTTTATTATTTTACTTTTTTTTAATATATATATGTGTGTGTGTGTGTGTGTGTGTGTGTATGTATATATATATAATATATAATACGTGTGTAATTTTACTCTAAATATATTTTTATATTAATATATATCTTAGAAAGCATGATAATTGCATAGGTGTGCCTTAGGCTGGCCACAATAAATTTATTATTTTCTCATTTTTCAAATATTGATGCACTTATACATTGCTTATTCTCAAATGTTAATTCATAAAAAAATGTACAAAGTATTTTTTATTCCCTCTTCACAAAAACAACTGCTATTGTAATAAACTGAGTAAATAGATAAAACATTCCACAAGAAATTCACAATAATCTCAAAAAATGCAATTAAAGGAACACTACAGTCACCAGAACAGCTACAGCTCATTGTAGTTGTTCTGGTGTCTATAGCCTGTCCCTGCATGCTTCTTGCTGTATATACTGTCTTTTCAGAGAAAAGGCAGTGTTTACATTACTGCCTAAGAACACCTCTAGTGGCCACTCTTCAGACAGTCACATTGATTCAATGCATCTCTGAGGAGCTGCTAATTGGCCAGGGCGCCAATTGGAAAGCATTGTGATTTGCTGAGTTCATCAATTCTGAAGATGTTGGCAAAGGAGGCGGATTGGGGGCAGGTACACTGCCAGAGCCGGCAGACCTGCACGGCGCTGGAATAAAGCTGAGCAAAATCAATTTTAAGGGGAATAAAGGTGGTGCAGCCACTTAAATAGTTAGTTTAACATTATAGAGTGAGGAATACACATTTGTGTTGCTGACCTTATAGTGTTTCTTTAAGTAAAAAGGACATGTGGCAACCCAAGGACAATCAAGTGTTGCTATTGGGTATCTACGGCGTAATTGTGCAAATATATATATATTGTGCAACATCACAAAAAATATATACAATGAGGCAAATGTGTTTGGTGAAGAAGTGGCTGATACAAATCAGTTCACAAAAATGGAACTCTATGCATAAGCTCATCTATGAACAAAGTCAATAGCAGAATGTACAAACGCATTTATCAGTCTGTGGGTGATTTACAACATCTGTGAGCATTACATGAATACATCATTTAATAATGACATAGCTTTATCAGCTGAATTATATTTTATTTATATATATATATATATATATATATATATATATATAATATGATTAATTTTAATAGATTTACTCTTTTTGGTGTATGTATATCAGCAAGTTTGTTACTTACAGTAGTGCACTTTATTGTTGTTTTTTGTGAGAGGGTGCCACCTTGTGGATCTTGTATTACATGTAAGAAAAATCATACATAATTTTAGTATGCCGCAGACAATCCCAATAGCATGTTTCAAAGAGGATATATAATTGTTACTGTGCAGTTTCCCAAGGCCATATAAATTCTACATGTTCATAACAGACCTCATTATGACTTTTCCGTCCGACCAGCTTCTTTCTTCAGTCCATCGTCGCAGATAGCGTCCAGTGACTCACAAAATCGTAAGTCGACCTACCCGTTACGCCAGGCATCAGTCACACGGCATCATTGTCGGGTCAGGTCCTCACTTTACGGTTGTGTTCGTCTACTTTTCATTCTTACTGTGGCATGCTTCGTGCACGTCTATTCGGTTAAATCACATTGTCTAAGCATTACTTTCTCCGTTCAGGCATTGGCAAACTCCCGAACGGGAAACTGTTTTGTGTCATTGCCTATCATAGTTTCACTTTTCCTGTCATACCAAGCTCACATTTTCTTTTCGTACAATTATCTCCTGAACGGGAACCCAAGTTGTCATACCCTGTGCATTATAACTGCTTAAGTTCGTGCGGTCAAATCCCCCGACTGGGATCACTGTTTTGTTCCATTGCCTGTTATACCAAGCTAGTAATTTTCATATATACATGTAAGCTCACAAACGGGCACTGCGTTCGGTTTTCTGTCACTACACAAACTATTAGCATAGCTCACGAACGGCATTTCATCATGCCTACACTGACCCCTTTCCGGTCACTCCGGATATCGCAGGTTAAACTTACATCATGAGTTAAGGGATTTTACCAACACTTAAGCTTACTGACCCCTACCGGTCCATGGCTATAACAGCGGTTTCACATAGCAAATAATAATTTTCCTACCAATAAAATTACACATAATGTTTTAACAATAGCCAGTCACTTTTCATTTTTACATGTAACCCGTACTTATTTTCATGATCACATATACAGAGAACACTGCTCACAACACTATTCTCCCTAGAAGGAGGACATACGGCATACAATTGTCAGAACACTTTTTCTTCTACAAACATGTTCATGCTGCACATATAAGTGTTAAGAATGGTACATATTCATTTATCCATTATCACATACGGTGGTTAAAGCAGTTTATAGGTTATGGTCCCTTGCTTTTATTTTTACATACTTCACATATTTGGATAAACTTGGTATTTTCCATATCCATTATGTCATATGTTGTTTTATCCATTTAGGTTACAGGTACTACTAAACCTATACGGATTTTAGTTTCAATACCATACTACCAGCTACGTACACCTGCTCACGTAGTATTCCCTAAAATAGTTAGATAACAAACTGGCAATTAGGGATTTTAGGATCCAATAGGTATTGTCCTTTCTCTGCATTACTCTGTTCGGTTAGTGGTCCCGCGAGGCCAACACCTCGCCTCACACTCGGAGGCATACACCCATTGGGCTACTCATGAGTTAGCCGTCTCGCATTGTATTATAGAGAGGGCCTCACCTGTCACTCCCTTTCCTATTTTTCTGGTTACAGTCACCGAGAGGCCAACATCCTGCCACTACGTTTGGTGGCCACAAAAATCCCCTCGCACCAACGCACAGAGCCTCTCAAGCCACTTGGCAACTAGCAGGGCCTCACCAGTCACCAAAACCAAGCTTTAATTGTTTCGCATCACAGGTTAGTCAGCAAGCCAGTACAAGTACACATAATAATTGCTATCTTCATTGTTATTTAAGTATGTCTCAAGAAGGTGGCGAAGAATTATCTCTTCCTAGCACCCCGGCTAGATTTGACACACCTTCACATAGAGGAGATGTTGCTAGTCCAGCATCAATCAGATCCTGGACAATCCCATACATTACCACCGAGCTAAGGAAGCGACAAATCCCCTACCCGGCCACAGCATGGAAAGCGGAACTATTCAAACTTCTCCACACATCAACAGATAACATGGAGGCAGGGGAAGGGCCTAGCAACACCAACTCAGGTGACATCCAGGCTATGCTAGCCTCATCCATGAACTCCATGAGTAAAGTAAACGACATACTGGCAAACCTCGGTCACCACAGCCCTCACAAAGGCTGGGCCTACCGCTAGTGTAGAACTCACACCAACTGAACCTCGGGTAGCTGGGTCAATCAACTCTTCCGGCACTCAGGACGTTAACCCTGCACATATGATTCCAGCGCACATTAAAAAAGATATCCTGCACAATAGAAACCCTCCTGCTCAAGCTACTGCCTTAGGGCATCCCTAAAGGAACCACCAAACTGATTTTCTTCATATAACACACAGAAAATAGGTGGAGCAAGTGGTGATAGTTAAATAAGAAATTTTCTTCATACTCACCTCAGCCTCATTACTAATAGCCAGAAAATGGAAAACACAGCTGACTCCCTCAATTGCCGAGACAGCCACTTTGCTCACCACAACCCTCGACTACGAGGCGATAATATGGAACCAAAATAGAATAGGGTCAGACAACGCCACAGCGAAAGAGATGTGGACAACATACTTGCAAACTCATAAGACCACATAAGTCACCCTCAGCCCCATAACTAAGATGTACGCCTACATAAGGGACACCGATGCATGCGGACTACGAACCGCCATGGGCACAGTAATTTGAGGACAGCAACAGCAAAACAAGTACCAAGTTAACCCCGGTTATACCCCACTTCATCCCCTCCCCCGCTGGCTATCTCCACAGGCACTCATAGCAAGCACCCCATTGACAGCAGGTCATACAAGCAGCAGCAGTCACCAAAGGCCAAATCAGATATACAAACGAGGCCAGCTGCCAGGGTACATAGTTAAATACACCTGAGGTTAACAATGCATTAATACAAAGGACGTATATAGATATCCCTGTTCACATGTCACATATGTCACAAAGGCAATGCCATATAGACGAGCGCACACGCAGAGCGGAGATAGCAATTGTACCGCATGTAACATGTATGCTATGGTTCCAACGTGTAAAAGGCAACAACACTGCAATACTCCTCCCCTGTTTTCCTTTCTGTACCACCCAGTTATGAAATATGACAAAATAAAAATTATCAAATTGAAAAAAAAAAAGATCCTGGAAGGTAAAAATGTCAACTTAGCATCTCTGCTAATTGCCTCCCAGGATATTGTGGAAAACAAAACATATATGTATGATGATGTATCTGTGGTGGTCAGATCCAGGGATTCCAGGTTAAACCGGAAACTGATCATCCCTGAGTTTGTTTTGGCATTTGGGATATATAGAGATGTGATTTGTGCAGTGTACCCTAACAGAAGGGAATAATTTGATTTGTTTATGCAGAAGCTGGTAGACCTAGGCAACAAGTATGGTGGTTCAGCTTTTTATGACTATCATTATCATAGGTCATTTTCAATCAAAGTGTCTGGCGCTCTCTCCCAATTCGGCAACAGAATCAACTGGAGCAGGCTGGATACAGAGATTTTTTGCAGACACTTTGCAGGTCTTAAAACACCAGCTTGTGCATCCTGCTCTTCCACTACCCACACGACAAATTTTTGTCCAAGCACAGCGGACGATCACTCTCAGGCTCCAAGCACTAGCACCTCTGGTAAAACGGAGAGAACTAACAGCGACAAACTAGGTCGTCCCATCATTTTCTTTGGCAAATCCCAGATTTGCAATAATTTTAACGTGGGTACGTGTAGCTTCAGTGCATGCAGACTATTGCATATATGATCTAAATGTTTCAGAACACATGCAAAAACCATGTGCCCCAATAAAATGTACCAAAAACCGTACTTAACGTGTGTCAACATTCATGCTTTGTCAGCACTACTGACACATCACCCTTCCAGACATTTAGTAGATTTTCTTATATCTGGATTTTCAGAGGGGTTCCATACAGGCATCATAGATATGCCCTCAGGGTATCTAGAATGCCCTAACTTACAGTCAGCACAACAGAACCCAACGGCTGTAGACTCACTCATAGCCCAAGAACTGGCAGAGGGGTTTCTATTTGGGCCTTCCATTTACTGCATGGCACACAAACCCCATTGGGATTGTCACATGGAAATCTTCCCTCAAACAAAGACTTTTCATAGATTTATTGGCACCTCACACCTCTGCTACCCCAAGTCTCAACTCCCTCATTTCCTCCGAGGGTTTTTCCCTACAATATGCCACCATAGATCATGCCATTACAGTTATCACCCAAACAGGGGTCGGAGCCTGGTTGAGCAAGACAGACATCACCAATGCTTAAAAACTTCTACCAATCCACCCTACACTCTGGCATTTACATGGCATCAAATGGGCAGACAATTACTATTTCTTCTCCCACTTAACCTTTGGGTCAAAGAGTAGCCCCAAAATTTTTGACACATTTTCCCAAAACACCAGATGCCCCACAGTCATACATTATCTAGATGACTTTTTGTTGGTCAAAGAAAACACCTTTCCCCCCCAGAAGCCTAAAGGAAGCGATTAGTCTGTTCAACCACTTGGGCGTCCCAGTATCCCCCAAGAAAACTGAAGGCCCAGACACTATCATTACATTCCTGGGCATACAACTTGACTCCGCATTGATGCAAGCAAGCCTACCACAAGAGAAAATAGCAAACATTCTCAACAGCATCAATCACTACATCATGCTGGGTACTTGCAACCGCAAGGAACTACAATCTCTTCTAGGTTCCTTAAACATTGCCATGCGCATCATACCACAAGGTCAGGCTTTCATATCCAGACTTCATTGTCTTTTTCCACACTTCCGATATGACGACCATAGACTGTCCCTAGATATTCAAGGCACAGCAGACCTGCACATGTGGAAGAAATTCTTAACTGCGTGGAATGGTAACAGCTTGTTCCTCCCAGGATTGTCTGACATGTCACCAACCATATGGTCAGACGCGGCATCTACCACAGGTTTCACAGCAATCTTTGGGGACGAATGGTTTTGGGGTAGTTGACCTAAAGAAGTCCAGGATTTTCTCTACCTCAGTTTTTTTTTAGATCTACCCTATTGTAGCAGCTGCTGTGACATGGGTTCATTCATGGTCAGGGTCATCAGTCCGTTGCTACTCCGACAACCAGGCCACATGTCATATCATCAACAAGGGCCGCTCATCAGATTTCTCAGAATTCACTTGGTTGGCCGCATGTCACAATTTCTTCTTGGTTTGCTTTCATGTGCCAGGCATTTGTAACACAGCCGCTGACAGTTTCTCGATTCAATTTTCAGGCATTTCATCAAGCACTTCCTTCAACTGCTCAAGCAGCCACAGCCACTCCTTCATTCCAGCAACTAATCATGGATTAGACTTAATTGTGCAACACAGCAGGGATCTGTCCAAATTAGCACTGTCATCCAATACTCGCAGGACATACAACAGAACCTTCACATTATTTAAAAGATTTCTATTAGAACACGACATATCCCAACCTTTTGTCATGACATCTATCCTGGGTTTCACTTCTTTTTGCCATCTTAAACTATAACTATCTTACAACACCATTAAATTATATTTGACAGACATTCAACACCACATGCTATCCCTATGGCCTAATAACCAAAGCTTTATGTCATCATATCAGATAAAGAACATACTCAGAGGCATTCAGAAATCGGTTCCCCCACGTACCTCTCATTACCTATAGATAACAAACTTTTCCAATCCCTATCTGACCTATTAGATTTAAAACCATTTAATTCTACCACCAATTCGGTCATTAAAGCAGCTATGTACATAGCCTTCTACGGTTTCCTCAGGCCAAGAGAGTTCACTACCATCACCACCACTCAGACAGATTTCTACAACGATCCCACCTACGCAAACACATGGACCATTATATACTGGCTCTACCACAGTCCAAAACAAGTCAACACGCACCACCAGTAGAAATCACTTATTATCCTACCCACAATAAATGGTGTCCAGTTGTGGTCCTAGATTCCTACCATCAAAATCCTACCTCACTATCATCACAAAATGTATTTGCACTACAAGGCTCTGTACTTACTACCGCTACTTTCATGAGATATATCAGATTCCTGTTAATCATGCTAGGTCTCAACCCTTCTACCTACTCGGGTCACTCCTTCAGTATAGGGGCTGCCTCCACAGCCTCCAGCGCCAACATACCAGTACATATTATCAAATCACTGGGGCGATGGAATTCTTCCGCTTACACAAGTTACATACCCAAACCAGTACAGGAAATTAGAAATGCATTTAAGGAAATGTCTGGTTAATTTGTATGTATTGTTGACTGAATTAAATCTTTGATTATTCACTTTTGCCCTCTTTATTTACAGGCCTACCGTATCGTTGTTCTCGGAACACCACAACTGACTTGCTCTTTTATACTATCCTATGCTTATACTGAAACCTTACTCCATATACGGCTATTTGCCCCTAACACAAGTATTAAGGCTGTATGGCCCGTAATTGTGGAAGGCGCTTAAGATTATACACTTACCTATATGAGGTACACCCCTTACCTGGCTCCATACCGTTCGAGGTCAGCGTCTGAATGACCCTCCCACCACTCCTAATTCTCAACACTTTTTTCTTTCTTTCTAATTATTTACTTTTCTTTTCTTACTCCTTGGTGGGCCCTCTTTATTTACAGGCCTACCGTATCGTCGGTCCCGGCACACCACAACCGACTTGCTCTTTTATACTATCCTACGTTTATACTGGAACCTTACTCCATATACTGCTATTTGCCCCTAACACACATATATATATATATATCTAAAAAAGAAAAGTAATTCCTGCACTCACGCTGAATCTCCCTTTATGACCGGGTGCCAACCATATACAGCCAAAGTATACAAAAAAATATAGATGGATGGTTGCACTCACGGTTTTTCAAGTAAAAGTCCAAAGTTTATTGTTAATTCATAAAAACTGCGATCGCAGTTTTTATGAATTAACAATAAACTTTGGACTTTTACTTGAAAAACCGTGAGTGCAACCATCCATCTATATTTTTTATATATATATCTATATATATCCTTTCATTCTAAGTGTATTTTGATATTTATATATAATTTAGTAATACTAATTATAGTAAACATTTTCAATTAATTCAGTGTTGGGAGATCTGCCTGATAACCCAGGCAGTCCCCTTGCAGGTACCAGTCATGTGATGATGATGACATCGTGATCACATGGCGTGGAAGGCCTACTTGTCAGCCAGTTCACTCGATCGGGAACGCTTTGGAAGGTAATTACCGCGACTCCCTACAGGGCTGCAACACAATCCTTAGGGCATACTATGCGGCCCTAACAGCGGTAAGGCATAATACACCCAAACACTATTGGATTAATATACTTTTTTGATTGTTTTATATATTGTTTTTAACCATTACATGGAAAATTAAGGCACATCAATTTTTATCATTGCAGTCCTGATATCTGAGCTGTCAAGTATAATTTAATATTTTAATATACTCTTTAAACAAATGGATTATAATGTTATTTGTATTGTAGGCTGCTAATTTGGTGACCTATATGGTCATCTATTTGCATGCATCTAAAATCTTAAGACCAGTTAGTAGTCTAAATTGTAAGATAATTTAAAATCGAACAAAATAGCAGTTGCTCTTAGCTGATAACAATAGTTATGTTGTGTTTTCTTCTGCATACTTATGGTTTTGTACATAAATATAGGCAGCTGTAGGCATCAGTTGATTCTAAGAATCATTTTGTGGAAACTGTTGTGGTGGCAACAGATGTTAACTACATTCGATCTTGCCTTTAGCTTTCCCAGCAAAAGCAAACTGCCAAGCCACTGTACATCCCCTAATAAACTAAGGTTTGAATTAATGATTCTATGAAGGAAGTAATGAAATTTGTGTTATGTTTTGTTTTTTCACTTCAAACAATGTGTTTCTAATCAAGCTTTGCATATGCTTCTTAATAACAAGATATACCAGAAACTTCACTATCTATATTTAATACATAATTTTTTGATGTTGGATATTTTAATTTATTTTAATTTTTTTTTTTGCTACAACACAAACTATTAAGGCCATAATTACTTAGTAAAATATTATAACCAGCACCTGCTTGGCCTTTAGGGAAAAATACTTATCTCTACAGATAATTACATGATTTTGCTATTTCATGACAAAAAGTCATGCTTTTATGAAAGACACGGAGGCGAGTATTGCTTAACCCTTTCTTTACTGTCCACCAATAGCAGCAAAGAATACAAACAGTAAGAAAAAACAGTAGCCATAGTGATAGACCACTCCCATTCCCAAATAATTCCTTTTTCTTTTGAGATGCGACACCAAACCAGCAAACAGGAACCAATGAACAGTCCAGAACACAGCAGAACAAACCATCCTGAAATCCAGCCGGATACCAATCAGGCACCATCTGGAATGAAGAACCGTCAACGATGAGGAGCCCATCACAACACCATCCATAGATCTCCAGCCAACGTGGTGAAGCCTTGGGAAGAAGTGAGGACCTCTTAACAGCACCAACAGCCCAGAATCAACCTGTGAAAACATAAAAAACAGGAGCCCAACCGTTAAATCGGTACTTAAACCAATTGCGCATGCCAATACATAAAGTATAGATATACTGAAACAACACAGTGTCCATAGTGTCAGACAAGAAAAAACAACCACCAGGCAAACATAACATTAACAGTTAAGTTGCACATAATAGGCAATACAATACTGAGCTTAGTGCAACACCTATCATCCCCTGGAAACCAACCTGAGAGATAAACAACTGGGGGGGGAGGGGGGATAAAGTGATAGAGAAGTAACAGGGTGGGACAATACTCTCCTCCGCGTCTTTCATAAAATCATGACTTTTCGTCATGAAATAGCAAAATCATGTAATTTTATGTCAAGACACGGAGGCTCATATTGCAAGTTTAAAGCTGATCAATAACAGAAGAGAAAACATGTGGCGGAGGTCGAAAGTAAAATTCTCTAAAATTGGATTTGCGGGACCAGTCCGCAATCCTCATCAGGTCTTCCAGTTGTGCTCCCAAAGTCACTATAGACGTGGCTGATGCCCCCCCCGCAAGGAGTGGGCACTAAAGATGGATGTATCCACGCCGGCCAGTGACATCACCCATTTAACCCAACGAGCCAAGGTAGTGCTGGACACCGGGGCAAAGGGTTGATGAATCGAGAGAAAGAGCTGAGAGGATGAGACCGAATGATGAGCATTCGTTCGAAGAGTGTTGAGGGCCCGGAGGTTAACTGGGCGGATCTGCCCGCCCTTCTTTTCTACTAGGAAGATGTTGCTGAGGACCTCTGTAGGGGACACGGGGCCCGTTCTATCGCCGCATTTCGCCTGGAGGCCCGACAGCTCCTCGTCTCTTAAGGAGCGGTCAGTCCCAGAAAGTACAATAGGTCGAGGGGGAGGAATGTGACACGGGTTGTCGACCAACTCTATGTGAAACCCCCGCACTGTGGTCAGGACCCAGACATCTGAGATGATGTTTGACCAGGCTTGGAAAAAATGACGGAGTCTGCCCCCTACACAGATATTGGAAAAAACATGAGGTAGATACAAGTTTACCGTAAGGGCGTCTGGAACCGGAGTTCCCTCTGAAGCCTCGGGAGCGCCATGGTCTTCCACGAGAGGGGAAGAAAGGGGACTGGTGTCTCGTCTCCTGGAAGGATGGTCTCTGATTGTAGGAGCCTTGTCCCGATCAAAGGGCGTGGTAATTAGACCAACTGGACAGACAGCCCTTGAATCTGCCGGCCCTGGTAGAGACCCGTCCCTGAAATACCCTCTTCATAGAGGATTGAGCTTTGTCCAGGGCTGTAAAAGCACCCACAAAGCGCCCCATGTCCTTTATAAAGGATTCTCCAAATAACAGGCCCTGGGCGTCTTTCCCCACCTCAGTGAGATCGAGGTTAGCGAGTTTGGGCCCAATTTTAAAGAGATTGGCTTTACGCCGCTCTATAGACAGGGAGGTGTTCACGAACTGCAAGGATTTGTGAAGAATATAGCCGAACGGCATGATACATTCATGAAAAAAACAGCCGAACAGAATGGAGAAAACAGGCGCAAAGGGCGCCAAAATACAGGAGAGGGAGCAATGGAGTCACAGACAGCCAGAAAGAGATAAGACAAACGGAGAGATAAGAGCAACAGTGGAAGCTCAAGTGATAGGGGTACAAATAATAACAGCCTAAAGAAGGTCTTGAACCCTGGGCTCAAAGGATAACACACAAATGTATAATCCACAATAGTAAAAAAAGAATATAAGCGTACAATATATGGAAAATAAAGAGACTACAATCAATAATGCAAATAAAAGCATAAATAACAATAAAGCAATAATGAGATTACCATCAATAATGCAAATAAATAGCATAAATAACAATAAAGCAATGATAATATGGAAGAAATTAGTCATGTATTTATCTTTGGTAGCAGCAAAGAAAGAGGAATTATGTGGGGAGGTGCTGGCTATTATACTGGAACTTGGTATACGAGTGGTCTATCACTATGGTTACCGTTTTTTCTTACTGTTTGTATTCTTTGCTGCTATTGGTGGACAGTAAAGAAATATGAGCCTCCGTGTCTTGACATAAAATTAAAGTATACTTTAGGCATTTGCAACATTGTAGCATTTAGAAAGTGTCAAAATGATGAATCTTCAGATGATGAATCTACAGTGGTCTGCTTCTACATGCATCACGACTTTTAGCAGAAATCCAAATGTAGCTAGCAAAAATTGTGACTTATCGTTTTCCCAAGTTTTATAATTTTTGGTATTCATATAATAGCACCATCTTTACAATTTTAGAAAGGTAATAAGCACCTGCTCAAATGAGCTTACAGTGTATGAGTATATGAGGTAGGTGGATGTATCTTGCTAGATCTCATGCCCAGGGCCACTTACTGGTAATGTTATCTGACCAGTATTCCCAGTTCTAAGACAGTGATGTTACCACCGCTGTAACCAGCTAATATACAAGTCGTTTTTTTCTGTATCTATGCGTTTTTTTACTTGAAACATAGTAAATAGCCTCCAGGTTGATATTGTGTTTTTTTTTTTTGTTTTTTTTTCAAGTCTTGATTCAAAATGTAAAATGTCAATAGCTAAGTGTAACCTAAATAGTCATGTTATGTTGTCACAATTGCAGAGGAAAAACAAATTAAAAAGAATCTTTAATAGTATTATTAAACACAATATTCTATGACTTATAATAGCCATAAACTAGTGAATGCACTTTTATTTTTTTCTATTTTTTAGAGTCCGATGAAGAGGTGGAAGAAAAACAGGACATAGAAAAGCCTTTAGTGTAACAAAATGTGATTCCAAAGGTAAGTAGGTGCATGATATAGAAAGTAGCATATTATGGGGACAAACCACAGAACCTTGACTGTTAAATTCATTTATAGACCAGACATTTAATTCACTGTTTTCTAATTATATCAGAGTTCACAAGTTGTTATGAATTGTGCATCTATTTGCATCCCAGCCTCAGATAATCTGGAAATGTTGCTGTGCAAACCCACATAGTATTGCTGAAAATCTTTAAAGTGGTTTGGTCTTTACACATTATATCTACCACACCCCCCTCCCTCCCCCCACATTTAGTCTGTCTTCATTTAAAAGTACATAAATAAAAGTATGAATGCATTGCATATCACATTGTTTCCTGTGTTCTTTAGCATGTTAACCTGTGTATGCACAATGTAATTGACCAGTGCATGTGAGCGAGAATAGCATTGCATAACAGGAAATGGGTAATCTACCAGCATCCATCATGATTGGCAAATAAAACAGAAACTTGCTTTAGGTACTCCCATTGTCAAAGATCATATGGTACCCAAGAACTAGTAGGTTCTGTTTTATCTTGTGTATATATAAAATGAAATGAGGTAAATTTAAAAACCAAAAACAAGGGACAAAAAAGGATAAAAAAAAATAAAAGTTAAAATCCCGCTTTATAGGCAAAATCTCTATTGAATCAGAAGTGGTTCATTTTTATGAGCCCCTACAAATTAATCCTAAATAGAAATTATATGGGGTAGAAGGCAGCACTCTCCATTCATTTTATGTTCCCTGTGCTTTAATTAGAATGTGATTTTTGAAGTGGTAATGTTTGCTTGCTTGCAGCCTTACTGAAGCATCATACTTGAGATTACTGGATTCTGTCTGGTGGACTACTGCAAACAGGAAGCAAAACAAATTAAAGCCATACTGATGCACCACACAAATTATTCTGCCGTAGCTGTTGGAATTGGAAGAGGACAGCCACTGAGTAGTCAGTAGTGACTAACTATGTTTGTCTGCATTGAATCATAATTTAATATGTTCTATGAGATTGTTCTATAAATTCTATAAATTAGAGTGAAACTATGTGAAAGATACCTTAGCAGTCCATGTAATCTGTTTCTCTCCTGAGAGTCCAGTGCCTTCATGTTTATTGACTATGAGAAGACTACTGACTTTGGTATGGACAAGACTGACTACTATGTCTTCTAATAAATAATGTGAAGCTGTTGGATTTTTATTTTTAACTAAAATTAAAATGTTGCCATCTGTGCAGTTTGCATACCTGAAATGAATCTATGTATAAAGCAAACTGAGGTGAAGCTATTTTTTTTTAAACTTGCTATCATCCCTGGAATGTCTGGCGTTTGATCTTGGAATTCTTTATTTATTTATATCAGGATGAGGCAATCTATAAAGGAAATTAGTGAGAAGAATGTGCAAGCTTTTTTTCTTGCAGACCTACGTGAATGCTGGTTCCTACATGACTGTTACTGCAGTTCTTCTATACTTGGCAACCACATGAATTCAGATCTTTGTCTCTAAGTAGCCAGTATCAGTAGCTTTGATGGGCTATAATAAAGTAACTCCTAGTTATGTTTGGGTTTCTTTCCCACTAAATATGTGAGTGGATCTTTCGAATTACTCTCTCTCTAGCCCATCTTTGCTGATTTAGGAATGCACTTTAAATGTGGTGTGGCAGTGGACCATGAGAACTGCATTTTAGTATTGATTAGCAAAGTATAGATTAAAATGAGATGAAACTCTACTTGTTAGATGCATAGTCAATCTTAAAAAAATAGTTTAGTACAGTTTCCATTTTCTTGGAAGGGGGTCTATGAAATAGATACTTAAGACTAAAGGATCACTATGACATTAAGAATACAAATATCTATTCCTAATGCTACCATGCCCTAATCACCATTTAGGTGACTGGGACAGCACTGCCAGGGTTAAAAATGGTAATTTGCTTATCTTTTCTTCCTTGAAGTCTCCTTGATGAACCCCGCATAGGAAAGCATTAGGAAGCTTGTGTGCATGCGTGGCAAAATGCTGCGGTACGCCTATCAGATGGTGGCCTCTCTGGGTTTTACTCTGCTATTTCATAGAAAAGCCTCTAGTGATTGTCAGTATGGCAGCCATCAAAGGCTGGTTAACGTTGCCATGAAAACATTAGCATTTCTGAACTCCTTTTAGAACACTGTAGTCAATACAACCAAAAATGTTGCATTAAAAATAGATCATTGCTTTTAATATACTTACTTCCCTGCAGGCCCCATAAATGTGTCATTCGTTATTTTCATTCTTATTTACATAAATTGTGAAATATCTTTTCTAAAGTGTGTGTCACTTTCCTGAAGATTTGAAAGTATGCAAATTTTCATACAGTCGGTTTACATTGTATGTGTAAATTTGGTGGGCCAGATGTCGTGCTTTGAGTGGTCCCACTTTGATATTCACAGCAAAGAAAATTGTAAGTTTAATATGTTTTTGTAGGTTATATGCAGTTTTTCCAAAAATGCTTACTTTGCACTCCTTATATAAATATAAGGCAAAAAATCTGGTCAGGCAAGAAAAGCATCTGGCTATATCAACATTGAGATCAAACATATTGCCCCAGTTATGGCAGCTATCTTCTGGACTAAACTTGTCAACACTCTATATTTTAATTCATTTTTTTGTTGATTCAACACTGACTGTTCCAAAGAAAAATACATTGTTTCATATATTCTATACTGTTAGTCAAACATTTGTAATTTGTTTTGTTTGTGTAACTTGAAAAAAAGATTGTTTTTGTTTTGTAACTGTTTGTCCTACATTGTATTGCCATCTTTGTAAGAAGAGAGTTGGTTTTCAGAGAATAGATGAAACAGACACAAGAAATTTGTGACATGGGTCTTAGAAATATTTGAATTGTTTTTAATTGAGACTGATTCTGTGTTTGAATGTCCATATTTTAAGGATGGCATTTAAGAAATCTATTAAAGTCTGTGCTCTGTTATTTTTGTAACGTACATGAATGACACAGGGCTTGATGTTTATTAAACTCTAATTCACCCTGCTCAGTTTTGCTGTTGTACAACTTTTATATGAAGCATACAATTCCCTCAGCGTTCAGTAAATTTTTATATACAGGGTATTTGCAGATAATGTATCAACCACTAATTTTAAGATCCCATATGGTACTAATCTCTCTGTATAAAATGCATAGTTTGTTTAATACATAGATTCACACATTGATGGTGACTGTACATCTTTTACACAAAGTTTCTATCCTATTTATACCTCGACAAGCATTTTATATAATGCAAGGTATATAATCAAAGATAGTACATTGCTGCTTACCGTTAACTCTATGATGTATATTATAATGTATGCAGTATTGCTAATGAAATTAACCTGCTAGCGGCAACATATAATAACAGAGATACTTTTTTTTTTTCCCATTTGTTTTCTGGAAAGTTGAATTTCTCGTGCAAATTATTGGTTCCATATAATGGTTTAAATGTATATTGTATGTACATATCTATATGTAAGTTATACGATTAAATGAATAATGAAATGCTTAATAAATGAGCTGTTAAAATTATACTGTGTGTATAAAACCTATTAAAGAAATACACTTCATTGAAACACTTATGTTAAAACACACACAATGCATGTGTCTGAAGGTAGTACATATAAATGTTTTATAAACATATGGGAGAAAAAAAGCTAAATGGTGTTTGCAGGAACCAACTTAGAATATTCAATATACAGCATATTACTATAAGCGGATCTGTTATTGTTTGATGGTACAGCCCCCAGCTTCTTTATAGCCCACAACCCCTGAAAACCATTTCTAGTCCCGAGAGCAGTGCGGCTTACCTTTTCCAATATTGTGCCAGTCCTGCTGGATCTTATCTCAAGGCGTCGTCATCTTTGTGTTCTTAAGATGGCGGTGCCAGGAATCCCATACTCTGCCCTCCCTTGGGCGTGAGTGTCAAATGACATGCACACCCAAGGCTTCCAATAGGCCTGTGTTGACTCTCGCCACTAGCCAAAGAGGCGCAATACTGGAAGGAGGTGATCACAACCATTGACAATGACTGCAAAGCGTGAATTAAGTTTGTCATCAGTTATGCGTAATGAAAAAAAAAAGTAAGTTTGAAGAAAAAAAAAAAACAACCAAAAAACAGGGTGTGGGTTTGGAAAAAAAGTGACTGATCTGCTTTAAATATTCAACTTTGATTTATACAAGAAAGGTTCATCATTGTTAGTTAATCCCTTGAATGTTTTCTTTCTGTGGATTTCTTTAGACAAATCGGCATATATGTTGCTTTGTAGAGCCAAAATGAAAATATCAGCCTTGTTTTACTTTTAACTTATTCTCCCGTGCTTTAGAAGCCAAATCAGGTTTATTCACTAAACAGTCAATAGTCAGAATGGATCTGCAAATTTTAGACAATAACTGCTGAAAACATAGGTGACTCTTTCCAATCCAGCAATACTCTCCAATTTGTGTTTAGTGAATGACCCTGAACATTTTGCATTTTTTTTTTCATTCGTAATCACAATTCTAAGATAATATTTTAATAACCCTTGTGAATTTAAGAACTATGGTATCTCTGTGGTACCTGCTTTAGTATATTACATTTAAATGATTTTACTATTAAAACTTGAGCAACACTGATGTAGTCTATAGTTCAACTCGGATATTATTAAAACACACCAGGTTTTGAAGCCCAGGTGGAGCAAAAGCTAAATTGAACTGATTGTCTTCCAAACATTGAGTTTCCAGATCATAATTTAGTGAATAAACACACAGTGTTTATCCTCTAGTGATCTATTGTGTGTGTGTGTGTGTGTGTGTGTGTGTGTGTGTATATATATATATTTATGTGTGTGTGTATATATTTGTTTTTTCTTATTTTGTCTGTTAGTCAGATATACATCTCTACTATTCTCCTAAAATAAATGTTACATCTCTGTGTACATAGTGATTTTTTTTTTCTAATGGTTTCCTGTATGTGGCTTGGTTAATAATGGTAAATAACTGTTCCACTCCCACACACCTCTGTGCACACTATTAAAAGCACCACAGCATATATTTGTGGCTTATATGTCATCATTTAAAGGAAAACAGGTTTGCACTAAGGCTCTAGCAATGATGCACAAACATACATGGACATGCCCATATGTATTTCCTATATGAGATGCACTCTTTAATTTTTATATATGTTTTGCATATATACATAGTAGATGTCTGTGCATTGGAACAATTTGGTTTAGTTGATCATACAGTAATTTCAGGAAAAACAATTAAGAAGAACCAAAAGGGCTCAAAAGTGGCACATCAATGTACTGCAAAATTTCAATATTACATATACATTTTGCAGTACACTGATGGGTGCCATCCGGTTTGCACATAAAGTTAAAAGAAGCAACCAACAGAGGGGAAAAAAGAGGAAGAACAGTAAGCAAAAAAACTATATATATATATATATATATATATATACACTCAATACATTGTTAAACACAGCTCTGCCTACACCAGTCAAGTCACAAAATGTGCTTTTCCCACAGAAATTTCTTATTTGCAGTGATGTTACTACTACAAGAGATTCTGGGTGGGCATATGCAAAAGAGTGCAACAAAGAATCATATATATATATATATATATATATATAATATGATTTTTTTTTTTTTTAATTCACATATCAAGTGAGAAATGAACAATTAATATTCAACATTTTAGTGGCTGTCCCCTAACCAATAGTTATTTATTTTTAATGGTTCTATGGAACTCTGAAATACAAAACCATTGAAACTTGTTGTCCATTGTCTGTAATATGGCAAATAGGAGTTACAGAAGTCAGATGACCCACTGATTGCCCAAGATTTGAAACCCAAAGTTTAAAAGCAAATGCACAAGTCTAATACATACAGTTGTTTGGGTTCAACTGTTTTCTACGTGTTTCAGTTTGATATAAAAAAAGAATGTTACATTAATATGATTCCTGCAACTTGAGATGTCATCATAAAATAGACTTAACTAATTTTTTTTTTTTTATATCAAGAAATGGTCACATCATTTAAAAACCGAAGAAGAGTAATATGCACCTGATGAAGTTAAATTAAGTTTGACCACACAGAAGTACATAACTGCCAAGCAGAAAAGTTTTAAATGATCATGGTCCAACATAGACCATAACAATTGCAGTGGAGAAAGATGGTGCTATCTCAACAGCTAATTTTGAGAAGTGCAATAATTAACCATTTCAAATAACTTGTACTATAATAATACTTATTAGATAATCAGTGATGGTTTTATTATATTTTTTTTTTTACTGTTTTTCTTTTCCTTTTATCACAAATCTTCTCTAATATTTAAAGGAGCACTATAGGGTCAGGAACACAAACATGTATTCCTGACCCTATAGTGCTAAACCCACCATTTAGGTGACTTGCCCCCCACTTAGCCCCCTTAAAAGGAATTAAAACTCACCTAATTTCCAGCATTGCGCAGGTCTGCCTGCACTGGCCCCCTTAGTGACTTAATCAGAGTTGCTGATTTTAAGCCAATCCAATGCAAAAGCATTGGATTGGATCATATCTGCAAGGGGCGGGGCCAAATGCTGTTTTGGCCAATCAGTACCTCCTCATAGAAATGCATCTATATGAAGAAAATTTAGCGTCCCCATGCAGACCGTGGAGACGCTGAACGGCAGTGCTGCCTATTGTGCAGCACTGCCCCAGGAAGCACCTACAGTGGCCATCTGAGGAGTGGACACTTGGAGGTGTCCATAGGGGCAATGAAAATGCCCGAAGGCAACAATTATTGCAATCTCATGCTACAATTTTTTTAAATATTTTTTTTTTTTTACATCAATATGTGGCATCGCTCCGACCTCGCGAGAAGAACCCCTGGGAGCTGCTGGCTTGAGCTAGCCCAGGTCCTTTTTTCATACTTTTAAAATGTTTTCAGAAATCTGTTTTTGTTTTTTTTGCTTTGTCAGTGTGGATTGTAGATTGAGGTAAAAAATATAATAAATAATTTAAACAATTGTAGCGTAAGGCTGCAACATAAAAAAAATGAATACTTTCTGAATGCTATATATGTGTGTGTGTGTGTGTTTCTGCCTTATATATCTGTGAATAGTAATGAATACATACAGTTTTATTCCTTTGTTTCATATTTAAATCTATTTTTATGGTTCAATATGTATTTTTAAAGAAATAAAGTCTTCAATGAATGACATTAAATGACACCACGTACAATATATCACAGCATAAAGTAAACACACTGTATGAATATGAAAAACAGTTTAACTTGATATATTTAATAAGATATAGGTAGCAGTTGCACACTAATTACGTGAACCTATACGATAATATTCAAATACAGAAACATATTTCTAGCGAGTTTACAAATTAAAAGTAAATAGAAATTTACTTGAGCAGATGCAGTACCAAATAAAAATCACATTTTGTTATCTACCATTTTTCTATCCAGAATTTCAGAGTTTTCATTTGTTAAATCTGGCCAAAAGGTTTTTTTTTTTTCTATTTGTATTTATTTTTAATTTTAAATGTTATTCGTCATATGTCAATATAAAAATAATTAAATGAACCTGAGGCACAGAACAATTACTTAATGTAATATATTTAAAAGGAAAATCAGAATAGATTTTACCAATTAAAAATAATAAAGAAAATAAAAATGAGTTAATGTTGCAATTTACGTTTTGGCATGATTAAGGAGTTAAAGGGACACTTTATACACCGTAACCACAATGGTTTATTGTAGTTTTCATGATCCAAGGTGGCTATAGTTACAGTCCCACAATTTTTTTGTCAAAGTGTTTTCAAGTAGTTCCTGGAATCCTACCACGCACCCCATAAAAAAAAAAAACTATATTAAACTAATTAGAAGGCATGGAAGCATGACTTGAAGCAACCCCTCTGGGAATGAGAGCCAGGAAACTGGGGGGGGGAGCCTAATCGATAAGGGGCATCAGCAGGGCTGTAGCATTAGGAATACAGAGCAATTTACTACTTATTCATGCAGCTCATTAGATATTTTAATCTACAGTGGAAAGTTTAAAAAAAAAATAGCTAATTTAGTTATTGCAATAAAAGCTATACATTCAAAATAACCTAAGCATTCTAACTCATTTCAGCAAGTAATGATATTAAATGGTTTGTATTTGCTTTTGTCTTCACAAGGAGATAACAAATCACGCTGCAAACTTGTACGTCAAGACCAGGATAGGGCAATACAAAACACTCTTCAGGAGCAATAGAGTATAGGTGATATAAGCAGCCTGGTACGTTGTTGGTTTCAAAAGTACGTTTCCTGTGAAAAGAAAAAAAAGAGTTGTAATGCATACGGAAATAGTACATTTATATGTTTAGAAGAAGCAAAAACATTGTTGGTTGGGTTTTTTTATTTATCTTTTTTTGTTTTGTTTTTCTAGCAATGTAGTTTTTAATAAATTTTTATTTATTTATTTTTCAAGTCAATGTAAAGTGATTAAGAATGAAAAAAAAGTATGAAGAAAGTTTTGACACTGTGGATATTGACTGTGTTTTGGTTCATTTCAATACAGATTTTTTGACTGGATGGGATACATAGTGTTGAACTGCATTTAAATGTCTGTAGAATAGACACCAGGTACTTTGCATTACATGGATCTATATATACAAACAGATAATTGAAAAATATCCATCATACCATAATGACTCTATATGTCCATCAGATTATTAGACATGAACCCTTTGCGTTATGTGTTTAGAGGAGTATAAGCTACCCCTCAAAACATGATCCACCAAGGATCAAAATGCACAATATCGTCAAAACACTAAGCAAAATGCTGCGAGTTTACAGGTTGCACTTTCTGGAGTCTTGTGCCTAGAAGTGTGATACCAGAGTACCAACCAATCCTCGACAAAAAATATAATACTAAAATCGCACAAATGAACGAAAGACAGTTTCAATTTTAATTAATACGAACACATTGGTGTCATGCATGTTTTATAAGTAAGTAATGCACCCTAAAATATCAGTGTGAAAACAGACATGGACTATGAGATGTTAATCAGATTCTTCAGAAAATGCTTGGAAAAGATGCAGCCTCTCCAAGTAATTTTTTTCCTGCACTACCTTGTGAATTATAAGGTTTGGTTATTTTTTTTTGTAATAAGTATAAATCCACCTTGTTTCTGTACCAAACAGGCTTACATCACATTAAAATTCATTTACCCCCCCCCCCCCCCCCCGACACAACATTAATTAATGCTCCTCAAATCAGGCAGTAGATTATCCAATACATTTTTTTTTTTTTAAACAAAAAAACATGTCACATTGTTATTTACCAAAATAACTGTTATTTCTGTTAGGACAACTTTCCGATTGATAGTCAACATCGATGCTTTTCTTCTCTGTACTTGCTGTAAAGGAAAGCAGTCATTCATTAATGCTTTATATGGTAAGAAATCTTAATAATATAAATGCATGACTAAATGTGAACGCTGGACTTTTATCACTACCAAAATTTCATATAACACACTATATATACACCATATATAATCCACTTTATGAATAGTGGTATGCCAATGTTTTTATGCTTTTAAAAACGTCCAAACTTTATTGTGTATATATATAAATATATATATATATAAATATATATATATATATATATATATATATATATATGCATGTATGTGTGTGTGTCTATATATATTATTCTAATTACATGCTTTCTCTTTTGTCTGGCTTATTCTGGTTATTCCCTAAACCTCTGTATCTCTCATTCTCAGAACCATATTCTGCTACTTATGACACAAACATCATCACACATCTGTATATTATCATATTGTCATAAATATGTGACTGTGTGTATTGATTGTATGAACAATGTTATACCTAAGTGTGTGTATACATATTCAGGAATGTTTTCAACTCTTTTTTTTCTAAATTGATTGCAGTTTATTGTTGCATCCCTAGTATTTAGTAATGCAATGTATAATACCTTTACTTTCTCCAATATATGTTGATCCCCATTGAGTAGGGGTAGTAACTCCTTCATGCTTGTACTTGCAGTAAAATCTCTTGCCATAGTCAGCTTTGTCTACTGTGATCCAGCTTGTCAATGAGTAGGTTTTAAGTTGATCATCCAACACTATATCTCCTTGTTCTGCCTCTAGATCAGCTGTATTTTCTTCTTTGTTCCAGACCACCTTGATAACATCTGGGTAAAAGTTCTGTATAACACACATGTATATAAGCTTGCCTGTCTTCTGTACTTCTTTCTCGGACGAACTCAGTATGGTTGCCTTGGGTTCTGAAACGCTCTGGCTGCCTGAATATATAAAAGATGAAAGTTAAACAAATGTTTTGGTGTTTTTATTGGTCTAACTCAGGGTTAGAGGAATATTCTTGTCGACATTACATTTTAAAATGAGACATGATAGTTTATTGTGTGGACTAATGGTATATGGGATTTCTCAGCTTCATATGATATAGCACAACATTCTGTTTCATAAATGGACTAATTTGTAAAGAAGGACATTTAGGTAATTTGTATTCTTTAAATTATCCTTTCCCTGTGACAGCATATACTATTTATATTTAGACCCTGCAAGTATATCTTTGATGTTAGTATTTATTAAAGGTGGGTATCTTATCAACAAATGATGTGGATGAATAGCCGAGCTTAAGTTAACCCCTTAAGGACACATGACGTGTGACAAGTCATGATTCCCTTTTATTCCAGAAGTTTGGTCCTTAAGGGTTAAAGGAACACGCCAAGCAACATAACCACTACAGCTCCCTGTAGTAGTTATGGTGCCAAGAGTTCCCTGGTTCCCCTATTTTAAGGAGTCAACCATATTTGAATGCACCTTAAAACTAGCTGCATGCTGCAGTGTCAGCGTACATGCTTAACCCCTTAAGGACACATGACATGTATGACATGTCATGATTCCCTTTTATTCCAGAAGTTTGGTCCTTAAGGGCTTAAGCAGCTGCTCATTTATTTCTGGAAGACATCCTTAAGGACGCATGGGTGTGACATCAAAATGGTGCTAATGCTTATATATATCTTTATGGAACACAATGAGAAAGTAGAAACTGACTTTGAGTTATGAGCTCATTGCACAAGGAGCATACAATTGTATATATATTTTTTTAATATAATTTTAAATGATTTAACACTGCGGTGCATTCAAAAATTATTTATGGTCTCAATTAAAATATGTGAAGTACAATAGACCGATTT
The DNA here is from genome assembly GCA_933207985.1 of Pelobates cultripes. Lineage (NCBI taxonomy): Eukaryota > Metazoa > Chordata > Amphibia > Anura > Pelobatidae > Pelobates > Pelobates cultripes. Next base: position 106,544,312 of record OW240915.1, read on the forward strand.
ACATTGCAGTATATTCAATTCAATTAAGTGCCACCTAGTGACTTGCATCCTCAAATCAGGAATGACGTGAATATTAACATATAGGCTTTTTTATTTGAGTCCTACCTATGCTAACACTAAATGTGGCTGCATTCAGCTCAAAATCAGGACATCTAATACAAAACCCTACTAACTAATCAACCCAAATAAGAAGCATAAAGTAGGTGACTTCACTGTAACAAGCCTATGAAATGCAAGAGCAAAGAAAATCACACACAATAGCTCTGTGCTAAATCTTTTATCACTCTCTGTGCACTCAAACCCAAGCCAAAACGTACCATTTTAAATAAGAGAGGTTTTAGTTTAGTTTTTATCACCATGGAGTGATACAAAATAACTCTGTTATTTAAAAATGTACATTGGAATTATATTTTTTTTCTTTATAAATATATAGTGCTAATTTATATTAAATTAAATTTATATTAAAAAAAAATGTATTTCTAAGTATATACAAACTGTTTACAAAGCACATAAGACAAACAATTAAATGGACCTCAGAAAGTTTTAGATGATAACATAAATGTATTAGTTCTGAATATCATGTCTAATGAAAACTGATTGATACGTCTAAATTGTTGAATGTGACAATATAATTGTGGCCTAAAATAAGAAATGGGGGGAGGAGGGTTGATTAAACAGGTCACTTTTCTAATATTTGATATAGCTCATTTAGCTCTTCACAAAAAAATGGATTTGGTTATTCCAGACCAACTTACATTAGCATTTGGCAACTGTTAAAATCTGATTAATCTCTATATTAAAGGGACACTATAGTCACAACTTTATACACCAAAACTGCTTCATTAAGCTAAAGTAATTTAGGTGACTATAGTGTTCCTTTAATCAATCCGTATAATATCAGACTAATTTCCTTCATCTTTCTACCCAATTCTCCTGACACAGAACAGAAGAATTGCTTTTTATTTTTGTTTTTTACTCACAGCAGGAAATTAAACAGATTTTCGTTTACAACTTTCTTGCAATTTGGTTGAGTTATTTTCAAATCCAGTTCATTGCAACAATGAAATCCATCTGAAAATAGTAGGGATCCATTTGTCTAAATGCGATTTTATATTGCTTATAGCGAATTCCATAAAAGTGAAAGGAATTCTTTTAACTAATTTCTAGATGGTTCAGCTGAATGGAGACCAACTTTGCTACAGCAAATTCAGTGTTTCGTGAATACACCCAATCATAAATAGTATATATTTATAATTATAAAGAGTACATATTTCCTTCCTATGTAAATAACATAAAAAAAGATTTAAATGCCAAACCTTATCTTTTATTCTTATTATACTTTGTCACACACCAGCCATAAAGGGGGTACTTTAAACACCATAATCACTACATACTATTTGAGACTAACTGCGCAACAACGGTCTGAAGCCTTTAAACTATATTCACTACAATGAGGGATACATAATGCTTAAGTATTTATGAAATGGTGAGTTGACATCAAGCTTTCAAACTTGATGTAAAATTAACCAGCTTGGCTATTTTGGGTTATATTTTGTAAGGTTATCATCAGCTGATCACAACTCACACTTTAGTGAATTAAATCCCAATGATCTCTTAAAGAATCCAAAAATGCAAAAAGCACAAAACGAGATGTGAATCATATGCATATGTTGTAGACTAATGTAAACTGTCTCCTGTATTATTGTGATCAGAGAAGAAGGATACAAGATAGCACTCCAGTTACTGGAGAGTTTGCTTTTAAATTGGAATGTAATTGCCAACCAAATAACTACATAAATTAATTGAAAACTTGAATTTTGGAGACTGTTATACAGGTTATACAAAGGTTTTGTCCATACTTGGTCTTTAATATTTATTTTGGTTCTACATTTAGTGCCAGCTGATTTATGGTTAAATGTTAGCCTTGCATGCTCCCTTCCCTCGTTTTCATCATTAAAAATAATCCCTTCTCCTTGATAAGACAACCTATATCCCTCCCAAAGTCCAGCATGCAGATCAATGTGCAAAATATCTTAACATATAACAACACTATAGTTAACAGTATATTACATTATAAAATCAAGTTAAATTAACAAAATTTAATATTTTTAACCCCTTAAGGACCAAACTTCTGGAATAAAAGGGAATCATGACATGTCACACATGTCATGTGTCCTTAAGGGGTTAAACTGTGTTTAATGCAGTTTCTTTATCTGCAGCCCTACATATTATAGTTAATATATATATATATATATAGAGAGAGAGAGAGAGAGAGAGAGAGATTGATATGTTTTAGAGTTCAGAGAAATGCTACTAAACTCGTTCATGGATTGCAGGGTAAAATTTACTAGGAAAGGTTAAAAGATCTTAACATGTATAGCTTGGAGGAAAGACGAGACAGGGGGGATATTATAGAAACATTTAAATACATAAAGGGAATCAACACAGTAAAGGAGGCCACTATATTTAAAAGAAGAAAAACTACCACAACAAGAGGACATAGTTTTAAATTAGAGGGACAAAGGTTTAAAAATAATATCAGGAAGTATTACTTTACTGAGAGGGTAGTGGATGCATGGAATAGCCTTTCAGCTGAAGTGGTAGAGGTTAACACAGGGAGGGAGTATAAGAATGTGTGGGATAGGCATAAGATTATCCTAGATATAAGAGAAGGCCAGGGACTAATGAAAGTATTTAGAAAATTGGGCAGACTAGATGGGCCGAATGGTTCTTATCTGCCGTCACATTCTGTGTTTCTATGTTACTATCTTAATTGAAATAAAAACTATGTAGAATATTATATCTTAATAATTTAATCAAAACATTATTTAACATTATAAATAATGACATTTGCAATGCTAAATAATACTTGTATTTTAGGATACCATAACTTATGTATATATATTTATATATGCTATGCTATAGTAAGCACAAAAACGTAAATGTGTTACATTTATAAATGCTTGATTTAAAAAAAAAAATTAACAAAATAATTCCTTTTGTGTGTGCGTGTGTGCGTGTGTGTGCATGTATAGAAACACGTATAAATTATGTAGAAAATTATATATATATTTTCAATATAATTTATGAGTGTGTGTGTTTCCTATATGTATATAACAACAATAAATTATAAATAAAAAGTTGTTTTTTTTTGTGTGTTTTTTAATTTTTTTATAATCAAGCATTTATACAGGTTTAAGTTTTTGTGCGAACTATCTAGAAATAGGACAAATTGAGATTTTGCCATCATTTTACTTACAAAAGTAAAATATACATAGAGCTAATTTTTCTTACTTACTTTGGAAATGCTTGTGCACTAAAATCTAATTCCTTGCACCACAAAAAAATGATTTGTTAGTTTATATAATTACAAAATAAATACAGAAATCTGTTAATCATAATGATAAGGATTAAACAGGATTTAAAACATATTGAAAACTATAAATTCATATTAACAGTTGTATTATTTTTTGTAAAATTATCAATACCCAGTAGAAAACTCTAATTATCTATGCCTATTAACTACAAGTATACTTTTATTATTCAACTGAAGCTGATTCATATTAACAAGAAATATATAAATCCCCTTTTTCATTAAAAAACATACAAAGAAAATCCAAATTTATAGGAATGTTATATGTGTGACCTTTTATTTAAATTGTGCTGAAACTAATTAATTATGAAAAATAAATACTAGTTAATTATATGTGTGTGTCTATAAAAATATATAAAATCTCAGAATAAAGAAAAACACATTAAAAGAATTAAAGATTTTCCTGTCAAGCACATTTAATGTGATTTATTGACCTACTTACCTATGCAGCTGTCAAATTTATGTATTTCAAACTACTTTAAGTGCATCCAGTGGTTTAAAAACATACACATTTTTAAACTTTTAGATAAGATTTGGTTATTTGCCCTAGTTACACATACATATAGTTTATTACTGTTATTTAAAGTTATGCACTTACTAATCACAGAAAGTTTTGTCCCAGTTCCAAATCGTTTCACACTGGCGTCCTTGCACAGTGGTGATTTTCTTAGCAAAAACTGTATTTCTAATAAAATGTTCAACTCGTTACATTTTGTCTTCTGGAAGTATTGAAGTAATTATGTTGCCATTTTTAAGATGTTATTTTATTATTAGGATTTTAACGACTGTTTAAAAAATTCACCATCAATACTTAGATACCCGAAAACTAATAATACTATTAATAGAAAGTGGAATGTGAGTTTACTTTTAACGGACCATCAGTACAGTTATACACCGAGCGAAGATATGGTAAAAAAAATATCCTTGACAAAAAATTGCACTTTCTTTGATCTGGATGTGCATTTAAAAGTTTTATATCAAGTTAATCTGGTTCTTCAGAATATTTTATCTGGTTATGTCAAAGAAAATGGAAAAAGTAAAATAAAAGTTTAGTTTTGCTTGTAAAGCTGTCTTCATGCTCTCCAGGATAACAGACTACTATTCCAGCACTTATCATACTGATAATAAAGTTGAGCATGATTAGCAGTTGAGAGGTAAATATGCAACCTCCACAACTCCAGGTGCTGTGGCATACCAACAACAGATGTACTAGAAACCACTTATCCCTGTCTGGGAGGTAGGAGTGGGCAACATCTCAACTGTTGCTGGGATGCTGATCACGTTGTAATCAGTCAGTTTGCTTATTTTGGTTAGCAGAAACTGCAATTAGTAGGAGCTGCATGTGTTGTACTTGGTCTTCAAAATAAAAAACATATCACATTTGACAATTCAATGGGTAGAATTACACTGACCATAGCTTAAATAAATAAATCAATCAATAAATAAATACATAATGTTATATATTTAATATATATTATTGTTGGGGGAAATTAATAAATTACTACTAATAAATATTCATCAGAATTATGCCAGTGGTCTGCCAGTACTGGGCTTATAGATATAATAGTTTGATCAATATAGCATGTTTCATAGTAGAAGTCAGGCATGCTATAAAATGTCTAGACATTTTGGACTGGCATTTACAAATTTACAGTATACTATATTACTATATATACACACGTTTAAATATGAATTATGATTTATTCCCTTTATATATATATATATATATATATATCACTGTTTAGTTATATAAGAGTTTAAAGCTGATGCTGTGTAATCTAAATCGCAGATTGCCCACCCCTGTACTAGACTAATAATATCTTCGAGAGACCTTCCTTTGGTTTACCATGTCCGACATGTAAATGCATTTTTTCATTTAAGAGAAAACAAAATAAACAAAGAGTTAAAAATTGCATTTGAATTTTCGATGCAATTTTGAACAATTCTCTGTTATTGCAATATGCCTCAAGTCAATAGAGCCTTACAAATATGCAGTCACTTCTTACCGTAGGGCTAGTTACAAATATTATGTGACATGGTACAAAAATTGTATATTGTATTCTAATAACATTATATAACATTCATCGAAGAGAACATTCGGCAATTTAACCCATAAATACCTTTAAGTTCAACCACATAATTCTAAACAAATTAAAATCTTTATTTGTCAGTATGATTTAATATATTATGTAGATTGAATAGCTATGTTTTAATCATGCAATTTATTGGAATAAATATATATTTTTGTAATCATTCGTGTGTAAAATGTTATATTAATGAAATAATTAGATTTGCATAATTTGATTATATGACCCTTAACACAATTCTGTCTAGATAAATCAAATACGTATCTAAAATACATACCTACGTTTAGTAAAATATGTAACTAAATATTAAGGTACTTACTTGTAATAGTGAGTTTAGTCCCAGATCCAAATACTTTTATATACCAATATGTATCAGTATTTACACTGTGAATCAAGCAATGCTAAATACCCCAAAACACAGTTGTAAAAAGCTATCTGCTTATGGACAAAATTGTTTATTGCTGAGAATTCAAATTTGAAATGTAAGACCAAAACAGCTAAACTTAAAACATAAGTGACATGGCTATTTATAGCAAATGAACTGTTTTCACCTAAAACTTTGAAATTTCCTTTGACATCCTAACAATTCACATTTTAGTGAATAATCTTGTGTGGTTATAATTGTAATCGTGGTTTGGTGCTCGAAGTTTGGGAAATATTGAATTTAAAGAAATAACGCTCCAGCACTCAGTAATTTCATATGCAATGTGTGTTTTATTCAGCCATCCCAAATGGCAGGCAGCTTGTTATTTGCACTGACTTAATAAAACACACATTACACCTGAAATTACTTTATTTATTAGATTTATTTTTGGATTCTGTCCTTTCTAAAATCATGCCTCACCCCGTTACCCGCCTCACCCTGTTACCCCCCTCACCCCGTTACCCCCCTCACCCCGTTACCCCCCGGCTGTAGTCTACACTATAGCCAATCAACAGTTTAGTAGATCTTTCCCCTTTACAAATTTTCTCATCTCCAAATTAATTTCATCTAACCATTAGCTTTTTGCCTAGAAATTCCGTACCCATAGAGAGAGATTCTACTGGGGATTTGGCGTTTTTATTATTTTAGTTCCCCACGTAATGATTATACTCAGCAAACAGATAAAACTGCTGTTCAAGTGTTTCATTTTGACAAAGAAAAATAAAGCCTAACAAGTAACTGACTACACAGCCAACTGGATAATCTGTTGCTAAATTGTGTCTATTTCCTCACACCCTATTTGAAGTTTAGTATATTCCAAACAATGACCTTATTTTTGTTCAAATACCATATTAGGGATCTCTCAATAAGGATTTCCCTTACTTTTCATTCATGTCCTTGGAGCAGGGACCTTAACTCATGGCACAGGTACCAAACAAATTGGAGCTTCTATGGTGCCCATCCTATGTACCTAGTTTCAGGGGAATATTGAAAACACATATGTTTATGGCTTCTTCTTTTTTTTTTTTTTTTAAATAGTAAACCTTATAAACAATTCATGGAGAATGATGATGTTCCATGACAAGGCCCCATAAACGGTATATTTAACCAGAGTATTTATAGGGCAAAGGTAAAAAAAAGATTTCAAGATAGAGAACATGACTCTCAGTAATTTTCTTCCCTCTGCACACACAGTTTTTAACCTTTCGCCATGCATTCGTGGTCCATAATAATTTCACATGTCCTTACAAATTATTTACACATTTGAAGTGAAATGAATAATTTTTTATTTTACAAAATGGTTAGAAAATGACATTTGTTGGTAAAATAATCCAGATAATATTAGGTAAGTGTAGGTTTAAGTCAAAACGATGGCATTGGTTACATAGTTCTGCACAGACAATATAAGCAAATCCACTAGTTGATATTACCTCCAGAAAGGAAAAAGATAAAAATATTCTACGAGAGTTTAAGTTGTGTGTGCGCACCTACCTTGGCAGTCATTAAAATTGCCTCAGTGATATTGTCATCTAATTGGTCTAAACTTTAAGAATTTGATTAAAGATTTTCAATATAAATGAAATGTCATAATTTTAATGTATGTTTGATGCATATTAGGGAATTTGTATTATTATAATTGCTAATTAATTGAGAATATTCTGTATTTGTAAAACAGAACATGGAAATAACATGGAACAATTCTTACGTGTAATAATAAAAACAAACATTCTATAAATACAAATACTTACCTGTAACAAAGAGTTTAGTTCCTGAGCCAAATACTTTTATACCTTAACCATCCACTAGATTTGCATAATATGATTATATGACCCTTAACACAATTCTGTCTAGATAAATCAAATACGTACCTAAAATACATAGACTTGAGCAATACACAATACCCCAATGCACACACATACTGCAGCTGTTTATAACATGGATATAATTAACTCTTATTAACATTGTTAGGACACACACTAGATCTCCATGTAGCTGAGAGGCTAATCATGTCAAAATTATAGGTCAGTGGTTAAGCACATGAGTTTATTTAAAAACAACCCAACAAGTCATGGGATCAGTCAAATTCAGATGATAGAGTCTTGTGTCCCACCATCTATAAACTTCACCATCCACCACTGGTGCAAACCACTTCTTCGTCATTATCAGGGGGTCAAAGGGGTGCATTTTGTTACAGCATAAGAACATTCAAACTAGAAATTCCCATCTTCAACAAGCAACCTGGCTCAGTTTCACGTGTTGATGTATAATGAATAGTTGACAAACTATTTTAATAGATAGAAGTGACTTGAACTAATTGAGTCTCTTTCAAACAAACTGATTTCAGTGAAGACTCAACTTGGAAAATTTTGCACAATTCTCTGTTGTAGTTTTTAAAAAATGCTGCCACATCTGACCTTATTACTAATTTCATATATTATGTGAAATGTGTGGCATTTCACCCAATTATATCCTTTAAATTCAATCACATAATGCTAAACAAATTAAAATCGTAATTTTTTTCAGTATGATTTAATATATTATGTAGATGGAATAGCTATATTTTAATCATGCAGTTAATTGGAATAAATATTTATTCTTTAATCAGTCTTCTTTAAAATGTTATATAAAAGAAATAATTAGATTTGCATTATATGATTATGATATAAGGCTTACAACAATTCTTCCTAGATAAATCAAATACTTACCTAAAATACATATTTAAATTTAGTAAAATATGTAACTAAATATTAAGGTACTTACTTGTGATAGTGAGTTTAGTCCCAGAGCCAAATACTTTTCTATACCAATATGAACCAGTATTTACACTGTAAATTAAGCAATGCTGAAAACCCCAAAACACAGCTGTGAGCACTCTTTGCATTATGCATTACATTATTTATTGCTAAGATTTCAAATTCTAAATGTAAAACCAAAACCGTTAAACCTAAAACACAGATGAGATGGATATCAATAGAAATTTAACTATTTTCACCTAAAACTTTGACATTTTCTTTGAATTCCTGACAATTTACAGTTATAATTGTAATGGCGGTTTTGTGCATTATTTGGGAAACATTATTTGAGATGGCTTAATAAACCATACATTGCACCTGAAAATACCAAGTGCTGGAACTTTATTTTTTCAATTACGTTTGGATCCTTGGAGCATGGACCTTTACTTAAATGGTGCCCCTCCTATGTACCTAGTTTTTTGTTTTTAGAAATATTGAAAACACACCTATCTTGGCTTCTTTTTTACTAACTTAAAATCTTAATTTTTTTTTCATTTAAGAAGAAAAAATAGAAAAAAAACTGTTTAAAAATCATATTTTCTGTTATAGCTGAAAAAAAATGCTGCATCATCTGACCATATCACTATTTTCATATATTATGTGAATATAATAACTGTATATTGTATTCCAATGACATTCATTTCTGTACTGATCAATTATCAAATAGAACATTCTGCAGTTTACCCAATTATATACTTTAAATTCAGCCAAACAAATAAAAATCTTTATTTTTTAGTATGATTTATTACATTATGTGATGGTATAAATATGTTTTAATCATGCAGTTAATTGGAATAAATAGATATAGATAGTTTTAATCATTCTTATTTGAAATGTTATGTAAAATAAATAATTAGATTTGCATTATATGATTATTATATAAGCCTTACAACAATTCTGCCTAGATAAATGAAATACTTACCTAAAATACATATTTAAATTTAGTAAAATATGTAACTAAATATTAAGGTACTTACTTGTGATAGTGAGTTTAGTCCCAGAGCCAAATAGTATATACCAATATGTATCAGTATCTACACTGTGAATTAAGCAATGCTAAATACCCCAAAACACAGTTGTGAAAGCTATCATCGTTATGCACGAAATTGTTTATTTCTGAGAATTCAAATTTTAAATGTAAGACAAAAACTGCTAAACCTAAAACATAAATGACATGGATATTTAGAGCAATTGAACTAGTTTCACCTAAAACTTTGAAATTCCCTCTGACATCCTAACAATTCACATTTTAGTGAATAATCTTGTGTGGTTATAATTGTAATTGTGGTTTGGTGCTAGAAGTTTGGGAAATATTGAATTTAAAGAAATAACGCTCCAGCACTCAGTAATTTCATATGCAATGTGTCTTTTATTTAGCCATTTACCCAAATGGCAGGCCGTTATTTGGAATGGCTTAATAAAACATATATTGCAAGCATACATATAAGTTTTATGTTTGTCTTGTTTTGTTTTCATTTATTGAATGTATATTGTGATATTTAAAAAAAATACAGTTAAAAAAAAAGAAAAAACATACATTGCAGATGACATTACTTAGTGTTGGAGCTTTACCTATTTGATTTACTTTTGAATCTGTGGAGCATGGACCTTAACTCATGGCACAGGTACCAAAAATCTTGGAGCTTCAATGGTGCCCCTCGTACATACGTAATTTTTGGAAATTATTGAAAACATACTTAACTTGGCTTCTTTTTTACTAAATCTAAACAATATAAACACATTATGGAGAGTGATGTTGTTTCATGATAAGGCCCCATAAACTTGGTATATTTAACTATTGTGTTTATAGGGTAAAGGTAAAAAAAAGATTTCAAGAATGGGAATATGTCTGTCGGTAATTGAATTCCATCTGCACACACAGTTTTTAACCATTTCATCCTGCGTTTGTAGTCCCTAATCAATTTATATATCCTTACAAATTTTTTACATTTTTGAGCTGAAATAAATAATTTTTTTTCTTTTACAAAATGGTTTGAAAATTACATTTGAGGGTAAAATAATCAAGATAATATTAGGTAAGTGTAGGTTTAAGTCAAAACGAGGACATTGGTTACGTAGTTCAGCACGGACAACATAATCATAAAGTTGCATTTTGCATATTGGATATTAGTTGATATTACCTCCAGAAAGGAAAAGATAAAAATATTCAACTTCAATTAGTCTTAACTTTAATAATTTGATTAAGGATTTTCAATATAAACAAAGTCATAATTTGATTATATATTTGATACATATTAGGGAGTTTTTAATATTATAATTGCTAATTAATTCAGAATATTTGGCATTTGTAAAACACAGCATGGAAATAACATGAAACATTTCTTACGTGTAATAATAAAAACATACATTCTGTAAATATAAATACTTACTTGTAACAAAGATTTTAGTTTCTAAGCCAAATACTTTTATACGGTTACCATCCACTATGAATTAAGCAATACACAATACCCCAATGCACACACATACTGTAGCTGTTAATAACATGCATAGAATTAACTCTTATTTTTTAATACACAAGAGCTGTCTGAAACTGTTAAAATGCTTCTCTCTGAGGAATCTCTCTATAAACATTTTTAGGACACACACTAAATCTCCATGTAGCTGAGAGGCTAATCATGTCAAAATTATGGGGCATTATTAGGTCAGTGGTTAGGCACATGAGTTTACGTAAGAACAACCCAACAAATCATGGGCACAGTCAAATTCAGATGGTAAAGTCTTGTGTCCCACAATCTATAAACTTCACCATCCACCACTGGTGCAAACAACCCCTACCACTCCTTTGTCATTATCATTATAAATATAATTTAATATATTATGTAGATGGAATACCTATGTTTTAATCATGCAATTTATTGAAATATATATATTTATATTATAAAAGAAATAATTAGATGTGTATAATATAATTATTATATAGCCCGAGATAAATCAAATGCCTAGATACATCAAATACTTACCTAAAATACATACCTACATTTAGTAAAACATGTAACCAAAAATGAAGCTACTTACTTGTGATAGTGAGTTTAGTTCCAGAGCCGAAAACCTTCATATCCCAGTATTCACACTGTGAATTAAGCAATGCTAAATATCCCAAAGCACGGTTGTGATTGCTGTCTGTGTTATGTACTAAATAGTTTATTGCTGAGATTTCAAACTGAATTTAAATGTAAGATCAAAATAGCTAAACCTAAAATATAGATTACATGGATATTTATAGCAATTTGGCTATTTTCACCTAAAAGTTTGAAATTACCTTTGAATTCAACTTAAGTGAAAAAACTTGTGTAGTTGTGATTATAATCATGGTCTGGTGGTAGATGTTTGGGAAATATTGAAAACATACTTATGTTGGCTCCTTTTTACTAAATTAAAGGCTGATAAACAATTTATGAAGAACAATGTTGTTCCATAAGAAGGCCCCATAAACTTGGTATATTGAACCAGTGTGTTTACAGAGCAAAGGTGGAAAAAAAAATGAATGAGGCTATGTCTGTCGGTAATTTTCTTCCCTTTGCACACACAGTTTTTAATCCTTTCACCTCTGCCAGAGGACACATAGTCCATAATCATTTCACATGTACTTGTGAATTTATGTTTTTAAACTGAACTTATATTTTCATTTACACAATTGCTAGGAATGTAGATTTGTGAGTAAGGTAATAAGGTAATATGGTTAGGTAAGTGTAGGTTTAACTCAAAACTGTATCATTGGTAGTTATGGTACTTTACATAGTGCTGCACAGACAATATAAGCATTAAGTTGCATATTGGGTTAAAATCTGCAAATCCACTAGTTGATATTACCTCCAGAAAGGCAAAAGATAAAAAAAATGATCAACTAACATTTAAGCTGTGTGTGTGTGTGCACCGACCTAGGGACTCATTAAAAATTCCTTTGTGATATAGCCCTCTAATTGGTCTAAACTTTAATAATTTGGTTAAATAAAGGTTTTCAATATAAACAAAGTAATAATTTTATCAAATATGTGATACATCTTAGTGAAGTTTGCATTAAGTTATATAATGTCATATAAGTGGTTTGGAGACATTATAATTAAACATGTGACCTGTAATAGGAGCTTTGCTAATTAATTTGTAATATTCAGTATTTGTAACACAACATAGTCATAATAATAATAATAATAATAAAGACAAAGGTTTTATAAATAAAAGTACTTACTTGTAATAAAGATTTTAGTTCCTGAGCCAAATATTTTAAACCAGTAATCATACACTGTGAATTAAGCAATACACAATACCCAGAAGCACATGCATAGCTGTTGACACCATGGATATAATTAACTCTTATTTTTTAATATGTCAGCTCTTTGAAAATCTTAAAATGATTCACTCTGAAGGGTCTTTCTATGAACATTTTCTAGGGCATCCATGGTACTAAGGAGTTATGATTATATGTGTAATGTTATAAATAGTAGCACCGATCTCTATGCCATGCTACTTCTACTAGGTTCTTAACTATTGACTGAAGTAATTGGGGCATAATTTACACCCGTTAGACGTCCATATAACTGAGAGGCTAATCATGTCAAAATGATTGGGCACTAGCTCAGTGGTTGAGTACATGAGGTTGAGTGAGAACTAACCAACAAGTCATGGGCACAGTCAAATTAATATAGTAGAGTCTTGTGCCCCACCATTTTTACTTTGCTTCACTAGTCATTATTATTGTCATTATTAGGAATTTTGTATGAGAACATCAGAAACATTGAACCAGAAATCCCCAGCTTGAACAAGCAACCTGGCTCAGTTTTAGGTGTTGATATATAATAACAGTTGACAAACTCTTAGACAGTAGAAACTTGGGCACTTTGAGTCTGTTGCAAACATATTGCCTTTAGTGAAGACTAAACTTTCCCCAAGTTAACTATTTGACAAGACAGTATGCAAATAAGTGTCAATTTAAAGTAAATATATTTATGTAATTATGACTTTGAGGGAAATCTCAGGTTATTATATCATATCATGTATATATGTAAATGTAATTTTTCATGTGAGATTAAATACAGTACAAAAATTACATTTGCATTTTCAATGTGTTTTTGGACAATTCTCCACTACTGAAAGATTCTTAAGGTCAATACAATATAGCCTTGAAAATATGCTGCCATTTCTGACAATATTAATAATTACAAATATTATGTGGAAAGGTGCAATAACAGTATATTATATTCTAATGTCAATTATTTCAGTACTGATAAATCATCAAGGAGCATATCCTGCAATTTCCCCTATTATCCTTTTAGATTCAACCACATACTGCTAAATAAATGAACATATTTTTTTCAGCATGAATTACTATATTAGGTAAACGGAATAACTACAGTTTAAGCATGCATTTTACTGGAATAAATATATTTGTTATAAAATCAGACTTCTTTACAATGTTATGCAAAAAAAACAGTTAGATTTGACATACATAAGTACTCGATAGCCTCTGTAGCAATTCTTCCTTGGTAAAATGAACACTGTCTTTAAATTCAGGTACTTACTTGTAACAGTGAGTTTAGTCCCAGAGCCGAATATTTTTCTGTATCTATACCCACACTGTGATTTAAGCAATACTAAATATCCCAAAGCACTGTTGTTAACATTGTCTGCCTTATGCAGTAATGTGTTTGTTTTTGGAAAATCAAAGGGAATAATAGCCGAACTTAAAACATAGTTGACTTTGAGATGTATTCCAGTTTGGCTATTTTCACCTAAAAGTTTGAAATTCACTTTGAATTCTTCGCAACTCACACTTCATTAAACAACTTGTGTAATTGTTATTGTAAGCATGGTTTGGTAAATAACATTTTTAATATATAGAGAACATAGTTTTGTCTGCTTATTTTTATTGAATTCAAACTTATCAACAATTGAATGAGAAAAGATTGTTCCATAATATGGGTCCATAAACATCGTATATTCAACCAGTGGATTTATAGGGCAAAAGTAAAGAAAGACTTCGTGAACACGGATATGTCCTTACAAATTGGTTACATTTATGAGCTAAAATCATTTTTCTTATTTCTATTTTTTTTTGAACGGTTAGAAGATTACATGTGTGGATAAATTAGTTAATATAATGCCAGATTTGCAAAATCTGTGAGAAGTTTAGGTTTAATTCAAAACAATGACATTGGTAGGTATGGTACTTCCCATAGTGCATCAATGATGATATCAGCATAATGTTGGGTACAAATTGCAAATCTATTCGTTTACTTTGCCTACAGATGGGAAAAGTCAAAATATAGTAATATTTCACTAAAGTTTAACCGGTGTGTGCATCTACCAAGGCAGTCATTAAAAATGCCTCAATAGCAAATCTAATGAGTCTGCACTTTAATAATTTGGTTAAATTAAAATTTTAAATATAAATTAAATTTTTTTTTATTTAATATGTATATATATATATATATATATATATATTTATAAATGTATATACATAACAGTGAAGTTTGTATTATTGCATGTAATATCATGTAAGGGTTCTGGAGACATTATAATTAACTATGCAACCTGTTATAGCTGCTTTCATATTTAATTGTAAACATTCTGTATTTATATGTGATGCATAATATGGAAATTACATGGAATTCTTGTGTAAAATAATAAAACATTTCTGGAAAAAATGTACTTACTTGTAACAAAGATTTTAGTTCCCGAGCCAAAAACTTTAATCCCATACACTGTGAATTAAACAATACACAATACCCCATTTCTAGACAAGTCCAGGATATGTGGGAAGCATTTCTAGACAAGTCTGGGATATGTGGGAAGCATTTCTAGACAAAAGGAACCTCAATAAAGACTTCTTTTTATAACCCTTATGATAAGCTAAATTATGCCAATTTGATAGGGTGGTAAAATTGGAAGATACACATGGACATATCATGTAGTCAATTGTATCTTTACCTATTTTTACCATATATCCCTTTAATGTTTGGGTTACCTACTCCACTCCTTTTCTTTTTTTTTTTCTTTTTTTTTCATTTTTAACTATGAGCTGATTATTTACTTTCTGCACTAATCCATGATAACATTGTGGTCTGTTATTTGATAAAAACGGTTAGATTGAAAAAAATATATATATTTCTCTGCATTTACACAGTTTAGGACATAACCGGCATTAAGATTTGCTGTGTATATATGTAATTTTATAGATAGTATCACAGATCTCTATCCTATCTACTTGGTTCTTACCTATTGAGTGAGGTAAGTGGGGCATAATGTACAGCATGAAGAACGGGCTTCCTTTACGCACACTAGACCTCCATGTTGCTGAAAGGCTAATAATGTCAAAATTATGGGGCATTAGCTCAGTGGTTGAGTATATGAGATTAAATGAGGCCAACAGGTCAGATGGCACAGTCAAATTCAGGTTGTATAGACTTGCGCCCCACCATCTTTAAACTTCATCAGTCACCACTGGTGCGGGCAACCCCTACCATTCCATTATATAGGGGCCTAAAGGTTTCACAGGCTGATATTTAACAAATATTTGACAAACTCTATTTTTGTAGAGAAGTAATTTGTTGCAAGTAAATAGCTTTGAGTGAAGATTCAAGTTGAAGAATACTTGTAGTAGGTGACTATTGTACCTGACAGTATGCAAATCAAGCTGGTGCGGTGCAATTTAAAGTAGATATACTAGACTAATCATGGCTTTTTTACAGATATTTCTGGGCTATCATGTCGGCAACATGTCAATTGATTTTTTTATTTAAGAATACAAAAAGAGAAAAAATGAAGTTTCAAACATTTTATTTGAATGTTCAATTCATTTTTGGACAATTCTATGTTACTGCAGGTCAATGTTACGTAAAAAATGTGCTGTCGTTTGCTTCTTGCCATATGGCTATTTCCAAATATTGTAAGAAAAGGCATAACTGTCACTGTTCAATCTTTGTGGAGTAGATTTTGCTATTTTCCCCTGTATTTCCCTTGAATTCTACCACATAGTGCTAAATAAATTAAAATCTTTATATTTTTGAGCATGATTACATAAATTAAGTAAAATGAATAGCTATGTAGAAACCGTGTTGGTTATTGTTATAATATTACAAAATCAGTTTTTAAAATAGCATGTACATTAAATAATTAAATTTGTGTTACATGAATATTATATACCATTTAACAGTAATTCTGTCTAGATAAAACAAATAATTTCTATAAAATAAAGGTACTTACTTGTAATAGTAAGTTTAGTCCCAGCGCCGAATACCTTTATAACCCAACCATCACACTATGAAATACCCAATACTAAATATCCCAAGTCACAACTGTAATCACTGTCTGTACTATAAAAAAAATGTGTTTGTTGATGGGAATTCAAAGTACATTTCAAGTGCAAGACCAAAATAGCCAAACTTGAAATATATATGACGTGGAAATGTATTCCAGTTTCTCTTTTTTTAAACGAATTATAGCTTTGTTGGGGAAAAGTAACATCCCCAGGACCTACTTGGAAACAAGTGTAATCTGTTTCCTGGTTAAATACTTTATTATTATTATTTTCTTTGAATTCCTGACATTTTACATTTTAATGAAGAATAACTCTTTGTGGCTGTGATTCTAACTGTCGTATACATATTGGCTTCTTTTTGCTCAATTAAAAATTTTAAAATAACTTATGGCAAAAGGAAGCTGTTCTGTACTGAGCATGGCATATTCAACTAATGTATTTATTTGTCAAATGTAAAGTATTTTCTAACTGAATAAATATTTTTTCTTTTAGAAAATTAAACATATTGCTATATATATGGTGAGGTTTGTATTATGACATATAATGTATATATTACCCACATAGGGGTTCTGGAAATATTGTAATTAACCATCTGACCTGTAATTGAAGATTTAGTGATTAATTGGGAAGATTCGGTATGTGTAAAAAGACAACATGGAAACACGTTTTACATGTAATAATTAAAACATATATTCTGTAAATAAAAGTACTTACTTGTAACAAAGATTTTAGTTCCCGAGCCAAATATTTTAATCCAGTAATTGGTCACTGTGAATCAAGCAATACACAATACCCCAAAGCAACTCTAACTCTTATTATTTTTAATACAATCCAGTTCCATTAAATTGTCAAAATGCTAATTTCCCAGGGGGTTTCCATATAAACATTTTTAGGAAATTAACTGCATTAAGGGGTGCATACTGTCATGCCTAAATACTAATATTTTATAATACTGCATAATACAATTATGATCATGCTCTTGACTTAAAAATGTTCTACTACTTTAAATTTGTAGCCATTTGGTTTAACCCCTTAAGGACCAAACTTCTGGAATAAAAGGGAATCATGACATGTCACACATGTCATGTGTCCTTAAGGGGTTAAACTTAACTTTTTATCACTGTGTACAGTGTGGGCGAGCCATATTGCACAGTACAGGACTACAATGTGAATTATAAGTCCAAAACCAGATAATGCATGACTCTGTCTGCCGAGTTAGTAAGAATCACACATCCAGGCTGTAGTAGCCATATGGCTGCCTGGAAGTCTGGAAGTGTAGGATTAGTGCTAGCACAAGGTGAATCAAACATATACTTGGAGTGCAGGATTTGATGGGGTGATCTGTTGGTCCTACCCCCTCCTGTTCAGAAACAGCTCCAGGCCCATGCTTATGGAACAGACCCATTGAAACTTACTCTTCCTGCTCTATGATAATGTGCAAAGGGAACTGAAATGGAAACTTGGTTCAAAGATAGAAAAGAGAAACTCAGATAAGTTATGTATATTATTAAAATCCTCCAGTACCACATCCACCAGATACAAGATACACTTTGGAGCTATGGCTGTGTTAGTGTGTTTTCTATGGCTCTTAAACTATACATGAGGGTCAGATGTGTTATCTGGTGGGTACAGATCAGTGTTAGTTATCCATTATAGCCTGTCTCCCTTTATGGACTGAATGGATGAGAGCTCTACCACTAGATGATAAAACTATAGTGTAATATCTGACTATAGAGTAAAGAATATAGATAATTTAATATCACTCAATTGTTTAAGAGCTGTAAGAACACTATAGATAATAGAATTGTAAATGAAACAGCAGTGAGGGAGCATTATTTAAGAAATTCTAGTACATGCTGTGTCTCAGTAATTTTGGTATAGATGTATCCAATAATGAGACACTTATACTTCTCCACCCAGAAATATGTTTGTTTGTGTTTAAACAATTTTTTGTTTGCAAATTAAGTTCTGGAATATCCTTACCAATTGAAAAGTGGTCTGTACAAATTTCAAATTCTGTGTTTATTTTCATTTACAAAATAAATTCTATAAAGGAAGGCATCTGGGACACACATAATTTATCTATTCTGAAATGACCAGGATTTACATATTACAGATAAAGAAATCTACACTGTGCACATTTCAAAAGTAGATTAGGTGTGCAATATCCCATGTATAAAATTAGATTTGAACCATATTGGGGTACTATGATGAGATATTGGTCAATGTGTACTATGTCCCTATGACCATGCACGTCCACTTATGATTTTTAAAATAGTATTTTATAGGTTAATAGCTTAGTGATGCTTTAATTGAAATTGACACTACATTTAATATTGTAATAGATTGCCAGCATTTACATAAATAAATAATACATATATGTAGGAATGGAAAATTGAAACAGATAAAATATGTACAAAATATACAAATAGATTTTCTTATCACAGCTGAGCACTAAGCAAATAAAAGTAAACTTTAAATTGCACATGGAAAAAAAGAAAACACAAAAAGGTCTGCTAGTTAAACAATTTGTTTCTGTGACTAGAAAACCAACGCACAATGCAAAATAACTATGTGACATTTTCTATATGAATAGATGGTTAATAGCAAGATTACTAGCTAACTAGGTAAAAGCTAAGTGTGTGTTTTATTTCCATGTAGATGTATAATGTTGCACATTCGATTAAAAAATAGAATAATTCTGTAAATAACTATATAATATAACATGGAAATACCCTACAAGCATTATGACAATAAAGGTACTTACTTGTCACAAAGAGTATAGTTCAAGAGCCAAACACTTTTTCAGGATACAATGTGACTTAAGCAATTCAACATACCCTGAGGCACCGACGTTGACACTGTGGTTATAACTGTTAACTGTTTGTTTGTTTTTTATTCCTTTTTTTTTTTTTTTTACATTCTTTATTTTGACAGTGCTAAGTTTAATCAACCTATATAGACAACATGAAAGATCATGTAAGATCATAGAATGCAGCACTTTTTATAATATAAAGTAGATTGAAGAGTGTGTCATGTAGTGAATAAAATGATATAACAAAATAAAATTCAATCTGAGATAGCTGAAATCACAATACATGACATACAATGAGAGATCCACCAGTTAGCCTATATGTTAGGCTCAAGAAGCTTGTCATGGCAGGCAGTTGAACATTTGAGGGAGGGTGTACTTGTAAAATATTAAAATAGATGTGTAGAAAAAAAGAACATATATAAAAACTCATTATTTACTCCTCTAACTTTTAATAAAGAATTTCCTCCTGGCCTAGAGAAAGGTTTAGTAGAAAAAAATGTGTAGAAACACAGATTAATCATTATGTTGTCTCTTTGAAGAGAAATGGCAACTTTGCAGATTTATTATCACCAGTGGAGAAAATTTGTTGGACACAAGAGCCTTAGATTAGACTGATTTCAAAATCAGTGGATTATAAAAATTATGGAAAATAATTCAATGACCAAACCTTAATTTTGTTAGGAAATGGGAAACAGAATGTAACACACATTTTACAGATAAACAATGGAATAAGATTGGTATGCTTTCACATAAATGTTCATTTTCAGTGCCAATTCAAGAGAATTCCTTTAAGATTTTGATGAGGTAATACCAAGTTAAATTACATAAAATTCAATTAAATATTCCTGAAATATGCTGGAGATGCCTTAAAGAAAAAGGTACAGATTTACACATATGGTGGTCTTGTCCACTCCTATTCCCTTTATGGTAAAAACATGGGAGACCATGACATTGAACTAACTCCTTTATTAATATTGATTTATAACACAAACAACTCAATCAAGACTTATGGGAATTCTCTTACAATTAGAATGTTAAACACATTTTTTTTATTTTCATCCCAAATATTGAAGACAAATACAAGCCCTTCAATAAATGAATTGTACAGTATGTTCGATGAAATATATGAAACATATAATTAATTCAAATATGTGAAAGAGCATAATACACAATAAAAAATGGTTTCCATGGCATGATTACAAAAATAAAACATTAATGGCAAATAATTAGCTATATTTGTCAGATTACAGGAAACTTCCATACTTTAGAATCAGGGAGAAGCAATAATGAATAAGAAATATTGGTTAGAGGGTGATGGGGAGGGAAGAGAGTAGTGTGGTAGTGTTGTATGATTGTTTTTATGGTTTTGATTTTTATTGTTCCTTTTTTTGTTGTTTATTTTGTAGTTTTTTTCTTGATGTAATACTGATATTCTTTTTTGAAATTATAAATGTTTATTTGTATTTTTGTTTATTTAAGTTTGTAAAAATGTGAAACAACATAAAGAGATATTAAATAAAAAAAAAGAAGTGAGGGAGCAAGAAAAATTGAACTAAAACTTAGAGAACTGTAGACAACTGGTAGACTAGACAAAAAATTAAAAGTAGGCTGTTGAGCAAGGTGGGAAACACTGAGAGGGAGACAGCACCATGTCATATAATTTCAATACAAGGCCCATTTGCTGTCCCAGATCCTACATCGTGTGTGCAGGGTAGAGTCCAGAAACAGTCACTTATCTACCCTAATTCATGGACTGCATTGAGGGTTTATATCCCCTATGGCTCCCTGCTCAGGAAGAGGTCGGTGGCCCTTGGCTCCGCTGAGTCCTGGTCCGGTGCTAGGCAATAGAGAGATTGATGTACCCACTCCTTGAGTTTCCTCCAAAAGTGAGCATGTCAAACGCCAGACTGAAGCAAACCTCCTGCTCTTTTGAAGGAGGTACCAGAGGCTGTAATGAAGAAATAGCAGCCGCCATCTTGAGGCACTCAGGTTATCTAGCATTGTTTGTCTTGCTCACAATCTATGAGTGCCCTCAGAATGTTGCAGATTGCTGAACTGGTGAGGATTCCCCTACCAGTCCGGGGGGGGGAAGGGCAGTCATATTGTCAAAGAGCGGGTAACTGGCTTCATTACCCACCTCGCCGGAAGGAGCAGGCCTCAAGTTTTGTCAGCAGTGATTACCCTTGGCTTGCACTTAAAGCTGCTATCAGGACCAAGAGGGAGATGAATATGAGTCATTGAAGAGCCAAGGGTCTCATTAGAAGGCAAGTTCATGGGAGTTTATTTAGGATTCTCAACAGTCAATGTTTCAGTTCACACACACACAAACACAGCACCCTCACACTGCCCTCACACAGCACACAGCACACTAACAGCACACACACACACGCAGGAACTCTCATCAGGACAAAGTATCACATACATTAACAAAATCATTATATATAGGAAGAAACAAACTTCCAAATCACCAGCACCTGTGTGTGCACGTTCCTCCTCCCCTCCTTATGTCTGCATATTCCCTGGGTCCTCCCCCTATGACGTAATGCCGTGTATGCTGGCGAAAACTTTGCTATAGCAATGAAAATACACAGAGTTCTAAAGTCTGGCATTAATCCTCTCGTTCCATGAGAACCATAATGTACTTGGTTTTTAACACGATCACCCCATCTGTAACATATACAGAGAATAGTGGCAAATAAAAAAGGTATCTTAGTGCAAGCTAGGTAATCGATCACCCATCTGATTGATTGCTATTAAAGTGTATAAATATATGTGCATACAAAGTGCAAAATGCATTATTGGATGCAAAACATCTCAAATTGCTTGTGTATAGATAGAAAGTGCATAGTTATGACTAAATAATATGCAATCTCATAAATGGTTGATCTAAAGTTCGCAAAGGGAAAAAAAGGGGCTATGCCGTGCAGGATCAGTAATTGTTACAGACGCTCTACAGACTAGTAATGGTTCTCTTTATTTTAAGTTACCGAATGCCGTTCTCTTCGGTACCCTTGTTGTTTATACCCAATTACACAAACAATCAGGAGCCTATATTCGTGCAGCCAAATTAAAACCACCCAGGCCTTGGCGTGTGCCGCCACTTAACATTTCTCACCTTTCAAACAACCGAACGGCCGACCACGGGGAACTTGCGGTTTGCGGTTAACCACAAACGTAATTGATTGCCCCAGGGTGTCCTCGTTCGTATACTACTTCACCGTACTCAAACTCCCGAACGAGGACCTCCCTATACTCCGGCGTGTGTTCCCAATCAGAACGTTGGAGCTGCGGTTAACCGCAGGCTAATTGCTTCTTCAGGGCGGTCTGCGTTTGGTCCACAAAGGGCTGAGACAACCATCCCTGGAGTGGTATTCGCACCACAGACTACCCGTCTCTTGATCCAGGGGTTTTGGAGCCAGGTCCCGCTCGCCTATTCCCCAACAGAAAACATGGCCACCATCTCGTGTTCGGGACAAAGAAACACGAAAGGACTTTGTATGCAAAGGACTGTCTCTACCGTTCGTGAGGTCTGAGCACTATTCACCTATCTGATGCGTTCAGACCTGAACTATCTAATGAATGGTAGAATGTAGGAGATGCCTTATACAATGTTATAAATATGTATTTTTATGCTGTTTTGTATGTTCGAATAACACGTGGGATTCTGGGCACTTGGAGATAATTGAATTGCCCTAACTGTTGAAATCATTATCTCCAAGTTGGGCGGTGACTATTTGAAATGATACAGTGGACTGTTATTGGTCAACTGTTTGTACTGTTCCTGTATCCCATCAGGTCCAGAGGGGGCTGTCCCTGGACTTGAGGTTTTTTCATAAATAGCGATGCCCAGGTGTCATTAAAACCAGTTCTTGCTTGACCTTCAAATCGCAGCCTCGACTCGTTTTGTGGGGAAAAGGGTATCCTAGCTGTACTAGAGCTAGTGGGATTGCTCTACATTTACAGGATTCGTGGAGGCTTACTACCGAAGCGGCTCTTCTCTCTCTCTACCTTGGGGATCCAGCCCAGCCTATCCAAGCGGTCCAGCTTCCAGCTAGCCTGGGGGTAACCGTAACAGTAATCAATTAGGGAGGGGGATCCTTGCTGCCATGTGCCATCCCTGGTGCTTCAGTGCAGAGTGAACTCTAGCCTCTGGGGCTAGAGTTCACTCTCATGAGATCTGAGCTTTGCCACAGCAATGCTCACATCTCGCGAGATGAACCTGGGGGAGCTGCTATCTAGAGCTCCCTGGGTCCTCTTCCCTCCATGTTGCTGTGGGCCGGTGAGATAGATCTTTGATCTCCCCACTGGCCCATGGAGGCTTAGAGCAGAGCCGGTGCTCGGATAGCGCCGGCTCTGCATGAGCCGACAGGGGAGCTCCTGAGACCTCCCTTGCCGGTCTCAATCCATAGGCTTAATCCATAGGATTTAAGAACATAAAGAAGAACAAAAAATACAGATATACATATGCATATATAATACCATGCTGATACTATAATTTAATTTAATTTGATATCCTAGGAGACTATGTACCGTGCCATAAAAATTAGAGACCCTTTATATTAGTAAACATATATATTTATTGAAAAGATATGTAAATTAGACTTGTGCCGGTTGAAAATGTTGGTACTTCTGAAACACTTTGGGAAAAAAGGGTATCTGTATTAAATAAAAATTAAAAACAGGAACTGACAGAACATTTTAGAATAATTCATTGTAATTTTTGCAGAGGCGTATCTACGGTCTTTAGCGCCCTTGGTGATAAGCTGTATCAGCGCCTCACCCCCACCCCCCAGTCATGTTCCACAAAGCATGACTCCTATATAAGTGCTCCACCATGTAAAGGGAAGCAAAAGAAACAGATCTAGCATTATATTTTGTTTCCTAATCCTCCCTGTTCCATAAAAAAAAAAATATAAAAAGGAATTGAGGTTCCTGAGTCCTGACAGACACCCAAAGCCCTCCCCTCTATATAAAATCTTTGCAAGAACTCATTCAAACCCTCCTATCGGCTAGTGTACATATCCAATAATGCCAATGAAAATCATATATTTACACACACATAATTATACTTGTATGATGATGCTGATGTGCCAGAGGAATGCTTGTCACCATATTGCAAGCATAGTACAGACACATCACACCTTATCACAAGCACAACATAGGTAAAGATCACCTTATTGCAAGCACATTTGAAGCAGGGTTATAAATCAGTCTTATTTACAGATACAACTGATTTATAACCCTGCACAGGGCAATATATACCCACAGTATGTACACAAGGTTATATCTCACACACTGTCCTGATATATACTACATCCAAAGGGCAATATATAGGCCCCAGTATGTATACAAGGTTATATGATTTCCCTGTGCATGTGGTATATATCAGGGCAGTGTGTGAGACTTAATCTTGTGTATATACTGGGGTCATATATTCACTTACACCAGCACAGAGACTGCACTCACAGGACTTGCCCCAGGACTTCTAACAGCCTTCTGCACGCAGGAAGAAAAAGATGCCGGAGATGAGACTTCCGGCGGCAACAAAGGAACCATTGTCAGCTAGAGTGCTCTCTCACACTCTTGTGGTTCCATCTGCATCCGGCCACAGCTAGACTCTATAAGCCGCCATGGCAGAACTCTTAAAGGATGCATCCCACAGCGGCCCCAGGGCAGTGCAGCCCACCCCATATTACAAACAGGAGTATTTATTGGTGTCACTAAATTTTTTTTATAACTAACAGATACCTTGGTTGTGACTGATGACCTCTAAGTGTAATGGCTACCGTTTGTGTGTAATATATTTCGCTGTCTGAGTGTAATGGGGACTGCACATGATTTATTGGGTTGTCTGTGTGTGAGAGGAATAGTTTGTGTGATGATATTGAGCTGTGTATGTGTGATGCAAACTCTGCTAGCATTGGGCTGGCTGTGTGCGATGAGAATGTGTGTGCTCATTTTATGCTGTCAATATGTGATGGGGAGTACTTGTGTTTGTGACGGTTTTGAGCTGGTTGTGTGTGGTAGGATTAACTATGTTTGTCTTTGTGTGATAGTAATAACCCCTTAGGCATAGATAGCATCCTGTAACTGTTCATCTGTGCTGTCTGTGACCTGTATAAAAGTTGGTGAATCCTAGACTAATGCAAACTAAAATGACTATATGTATTCCTGGGCACATATATATTATTTACTCAAAAGCTTCACCTCAAGTTACTTACTGTTGTAATGTCACTGTCTTGAGTGTTCGCTCCGCTCTCAGTGGCGTCTCAAAGATTACATTTTAGGGGGGGCACACGGTGGGCCAGGGACAAAAGTAGGGGGGCACATTTAACCCCACCCTTGCCACAGTTTGAACCCGCCCCTGCCATGTTAAGCCCCACCCCTGACACAATTTGTATTTTTTTTTTATTTTTATAAATAATCCCTGGTGGACAATTCATTATTTTCCACCAAGGATTATTAAATAACAAAACA
The DNA here is from genome assembly GCA_933207985.1 of Pelobates cultripes. NCBI lineage: Eukaryota > Metazoa > Chordata > Amphibia > Anura > Pelobatidae > Pelobates > Pelobates cultripes. The sequence goes on from OW240915.1 coordinate 106,570,555, forward strand.
CATTTCCCTTGATACAGTCCATACACACACACACAGACTGGTGAGTCCTTACACACACAGAGACTGCTGAGTCCATACACACACACACAAACTGCTGAGTCCACACACACACAGACTGCTGAGTCCATACAAACACAGACACATAGACTGCTGAGTCCATACACACACACACACACAGACTGCTGTGTCCATACACACACATACTGCTGAGTCCATACACACACACACACACACACTGCTGAGTTCATACACACACACACACAGACTGCTGAGTCCATAGAAACATACACACACTGCTGAGTCCATACACACACACACACACACAAACACACACAGAGACTGCTGAGTCCATACAAACACAGACACATAGACTGCTGAGTCCACACACACACACACACACACACAGACTGCTGAGTCCACACACACACACACACACAGACAGCTGAGTCCATACACACAGACTGCTGAGTTAATACACACACACAAACAACAGTCCACACACACACACAGACTGCCGTCCATACCATACACGCCGAGTCCACACACACACACACACCACGAGTCCATACACACAATACTATCTGATAACAGACCGCTGTGTCCGCTTACACACACATACCGCTGAGTCCATACACACACACACACACCGCTGAGTCCATACACACACACACACACACACACACAAACACACACAGAGACCGCTGAGTCCATACAACACAGACACGGACTACCGAGTCCTCATACACACACAGCATGCATATGACACACACACACACACACACACACAGACCGCTGAGTCCATACACACACACACACGGCACACACAGACTGCTGAGTCCAAACACACACACAGACCGATGAGTCCATACATGCCACACAGACTACGAGTCCATACACACACACACACACAGACCGTTGAGTCCATGCACACACACAGACACACACATGGACTGCTGAGTCCATATACACACACAGACTGATAACTCCATACACACACACAGACAGACTGCTGAGTTCATACACACACACACACAGACACACACAGACACACAGACTGATGAGTCCATACACACACACACACACAGACTGCTGAGTCCATACACACACACACACACACAGACCGTTGAGTCCATGCACACACACAGACACACACATGGACTGCTGAGTCCATATACACACACAGACTGATAACTCCATACACAGACAGACTGCTGAGTTCATACACACACACACACACACACACAGGCTGCTATGTCCATACACACACACACACACACACACACACACACAGGACCGCTGAGTCCATGCACACACACAGACTGCTGATCCACACACACACGACCGGTTGAGTCCACACACACACAGACTGCCGAGTCCATACACACACACAAACCGCTTTAGAGTCCATATCACACACACACAGACTGCTGATATACACATCACGACAGACTGGCTGAGTCCACGCACACGATCAGCTTGATGTCCACACACACACACACACACACACAGACTGCTGAGTCCATACACACACACACAAACTGCTGAGTCCACACACACAGACTGCTGAGTCCATACACACACTCAGACTGCTGAGTCCATACACACACACAGACTGAGTAAATACACACTCACAGATTGCTGAGTCCATACACACACACAGACAGAGACTCTGCTGAGTCCATACACACACAGACTGCTATGTTCATACACACACAGACTGCTGAGTCCATACACACACACACACACACACACAGACTGCTGAGTCCATGCACACACACACACACAGACTGCTGAGTCCATACACACACAGACTGCTGAGTCCATACACACACATAAACTGCTGAGTCCATACACACAGACTGCTGAGTCCATACACACACACACACTGCTGAGTCCATACACACACAGTGCTGAGTCCATGCACACACTGCTGAGTCCATACACACACACTGCTGAGTCCATGCACACACACACAGACTCTGCTGAGTCCATACACACACACAGAGACTGCTATGTCCACACACACACACCAAGCCTACCTGTCACTGGAGGCTGTTGCTGGGGGTCAGACAGCCATCTTCTGCAGCAGCATTGTCTGGCGGGGGTGGGGCTTATGTACGGGAGGCGCGGGCTTGGTTTGGGGCGGGGCTTGTGCCGGGGAGCCTGTCAGTGCTCCCTCCGGCCCCAGCATCTCTCCATCCCCTCTGCCCTGCATTCCCTCGGGCTGTCACAGACTGTTACAGTCTGAAGGAATATAATTTAAACACATGGCCAGCAAGTGGGTGGCATTTGGGCGGGCCCAAGGGGGGGGCACAGCATGATGTAGGGGAGGCCATGGCCCCCTCTGGCCCCACCTAGCGATGCCACTGTTGAGGATTAGGGATAAATGTTCATTTTATTCCCAGATTAATGGACAACTGACCAATAGAGGGAAAAAATAGTAAAATCTATACTTCCAAGTAGGATTCATACAAATACAGATATCAACTGATTTCAGTTGTTTTTGAAAAAGTGCACTCTTGCATAGAACACTTGCTTAAAGATAGCGTGCAGAGAGTAGTTGTAAATGGAAAATG
>OW240915.1:106574674-106603284 GCA_933207985.1 Pelobates cultripes
TTACTCTATGTATGGGTCCAGGTATTTCAGAACACAGTTTATTCAGTAAAGATAAAGATCAAAAGTAAAAAATAACAGTGTTATATATACATATATATGTGTTTGTGTCCGGGATCATTTGCCGAACTTTACAATAAAGCAAGTCAATTGTGGTGTTCCGAAATATTGAAAGATTATAAAAGGGAGAGATGGGTTCCAAAACACGTAGCAGAGCAAGCTTGGGTGGGGGAGTTCCAGGAATTCTGCCTTCTCTTTGTGTTCGAGATGATGTGCCGAGGTATACAATAAAGGATTAATTATACCAATATTAGCAAGTAGGTTGTGGTGTGCGAAACTGATGTGCGGGGTAGGCCTGAAAAAGTGGGCAAAAATATTAACAGTCCTAAACTTTTAACTACATAATAACAAAGCTCTGTATTGTTAAGTGTACTTGAACCTATATTAATACTGCCACTGTACCTGCATTGTGTGATTGAACGTGTTAGTAATAGTAAATTAGTAAATTAGTAAAATAATACCGTAACCATATTTGAAAGAGAAAAAAAAATTAGTGGGAGCAATTGTACATTCACATTCAGGTACCTGTTGACCTCCATTATTCCAAGTGGCAAAACAATTAAGCTAAATTGGGAACCTAAATTGTTGCCAAGTGGCGATGATAGGCTCTACCTATGATTTCACTTGTTGGGTAGGTTTGCCACCAATCGTTGTGACGGAATGTTGGCCTCTTGCTGAGGATTAAAGAGATTTAAAATGAGTTGGCCATGACAGGTGAGGCCCTCACTGCTTTGCCAAGAGGGCAGAGACGTGAGGCAATAACTATGATTTGGCCCAAGGGCGAATAACTCCTGGTTGTGAATGGAAGTTGGCCTTGCAAGCAGGGGTGTAACTAGAAACCACGGGGCCCCAGTGTGAAAATGGCCCCCTTCCCCATACTTCTACCCCCTAACCCCAACACCTCCATGTGTCACATTCATGCTCCCCAGCCTCTTCATGTATTTTATTCATGTCCCACAGGGTGAGTGTGGCATGGTTGGGGGGAATGAATATGGCAGAATTGGAGGGGTTCATGTGATAATGTAAAAAGGGGCTGGTTTGGCAGAGTGGTGGATAATGATTGTAACAGTGCTAGAGAAGGTGAGTGTGCTAGGGTGAATATGGTAGAGTGATGGGAGTATGGCATAGGTGAGTGACAGGATTGAGAGAGTTTTTGTGAGTGTGGCAGGGCACATACGGAGCCACATACACACAGACACACATACACACACATACATGCAGAGACACATACAGGAGCATACATACAGACACACATATGCAAACATACACATGCAAAATGTTTAAGTCGCCCTCCAGTTTCCTACCTTTCAGGTGCAGAAGGATGACTTTCCCTGGGGTCCAGTGGTGGCTCAGGCTGATGGGAGTCAAAGTGGGAACTCTGACTCCCTCCTCCCATGCGGCTCTCTATGACCAGGGCAGTCACTTCCTCCCAGCCTTTGACCTCATCACAGTGGGCCCAGTCATGCTATTAAAGGGCTGCAGGGCGGCCGGACCACCGGGAGTGATGGTTACTTAGAGATGGGCTCGAGATGAGTATGGATACTTGAGATCGGTCCTACTGGAGTGGCCAGAACAGTTGCATTGACCCCCAAGGTATATAGTGAGAAACAAAGGAAAGTAATTACAAGATTGTAGAGAAGTGGAAAAGCAGTCGCAAGCCTGGAGTCAAGCAGGTATTATGTAGAAAGGCATAGTATAAACGGTAATAATAAAACAGTTTGAAAATAGTAAACTAAATTGTGTGTGTGCACACCTTTACATGCATAGACACCCCAACCAATACAAACATATTATCTATATGTCCAACCCATAGATATGCACCCAAACCTACGTGTACACATCCACCTATAAATATATCTGTGGCTTCACCAACCAGTGGCGGACTAAGGGGGGGGGGGCGGTTCGCCCTGGGTGCCACCAGGTATGGGGGTGCCATGACCCTGGTCTGAGGGCTAATGGGGGATGTGTAAGCTGCACCCCATGGCAGCTGGGGTGTCGCACAGCTCACACATAGAGCCTAATTGCTGAACTAGCCGCACGGAAAGAAGAAGGTGGCGGAGCTATGGCCATTTGGGGGCAGGGCCAATCCGCGAGTGGGAGCGGGACTTAACACAGCCCTTACCCGGTGCTGTTATTGCTGCACATGGAGGTGAAGCAAGAAGAAATCCCTGCTCCTCCACCTACCAGGCTCCAGGGAAGGACTTCAGGCCAGGGAATCCACTCCTCCAGCCCACACTGTCTGTAAGTGAGTGAGTGTGTGTGTGTGTGTAACTGTCTGCCTGTAACTGTGTGTGTGTGTGTGTGTGTAACTATCTGAATGTAACTGTGTGTGTGTGTGTGTTACTGTCTAAGTGTGTGTGTGTGTAACTATCTGCCTGTAATTGTGTGTGTGTGTGTGTGTGTATGTGTGTGTGTGTGTAACTGTCTACCTGTAACTGTGTGTGTGTGTGTGTGTGTGACTGTCTGTGACTGTCTGTAACTGTGTAACGGTCTGCCTGTAACTGTATGTGTGTGTGTGTGTGTGTGTTATTGTCTAAGTGTGTGTGTGTTTAACAATCTACCTGTAACTGTGTGTTTGTTTGTGTGTAACAATCTGCCTGTAACTGTGTGTTTGTTTGTGTGTTACTTTCCAACTAAGTGTGTGTTTGTGTAAATGTCTGCCTGTAAGTGTGTGTGTGTGTGTGTGTGTGTGTGTGTGTGTGTGTGTGTGTAAAACTGTCTGCCTGTAACTGTGTGTGTCTGTGTGTGTGTGTAATGGTCTGAATGTAAATGTGTGTGTGTGTGTGTGTAAAACGGTCTGCTTGTAACTGTGTGTGTGTGTGTTTGTATGTAACTCTCTGCCTGTAACTGTGTGTGTCTGTGTAATTGTCTGCCTGTAACTGTGTGTGTGTAACTGTCTGCCTGTAACTCTGTGTGTGTAACTGCCTGTAACTGTGTGTGTGTGACTGCCTGTGACTGTGTGTACCTGTCTGACTGTGACTGTGTGTGACAGTCTGCCTGTGACTGTGTGATGCTGCGTGTAACTGTGTGAGTGTGGCTGTAACTATGTGTATGACTGTCTGCCTTTGACCGTGTGTGTGTCATGTACATGTGACTGTCTGCCTGTATCAGTGTGCGTGACTGTGTGTTGCTGCTTGTAACCTACTGTGTGTGTGTGTAACTCTCTACCTGTAACTGTGTGTATGACTGCCTGTGACTATATGTGTGACTGTCTGCATGTGACTGTGTGCGTGTTACTGTCTGCTTGTAACTGTTTGTGACTGTCTGCCTGTAACGGTGTTTGAGGGGGTGCAGGGATTTTGTAGAAGGGGGCAGAGGTTTTAAAAAGTTTACAAATTTGTGTAATACATGTTTAAAAATGTAAAAAAAACCACATTTTAAAAATTTTGTAGGTTTTTTCTTTTTTTGAGGAGGGGGGGTGCCAAACCCAGGTCCCGCCCCGGGTGCCACATGCTCTAGGTACGCCCCTGGTAATATCTATAGACTTCATTTCCAAGGCCAACAAGTTAATACCTGCCCTTAATACACTACAGTTTTGTTAAACATACAATAAGATTACCTATGTATTGCTGACAACAAGTTAAACTTCTAAAATGAAATAAATGGTTTGGTGGCCAAAAACATGGGCCAAATGCTTACCAACAGAGGCCGGTCAAGGTTATTTGGAAAGGAATGAACCCCTATATATTACTACTTGAACAAGTTTAAATAGGAAAATATCACAAATTACACTGTGCTGATTTATGTCAAGAATGAAAACATATCTATTTTAGTGAAGAGCTCTTAATGTCAAGTTGTGGGCACAGAGCTTATCAGATGTAGTGGCAGCAGACAATACATATACACAATTCTATACTGTGAGCAATGTAAAGTGAGAACATAATATACATTATAAGGTTGAGTTAACTGTGCAGGGTGTGTTTGTATATGTACCCCATCCAGGGACGTTTTAGCCGTGAGGCAAACAAGGCATTTGCCTTGGGCGGCATTTTCCAGGAGGCGGCAAAAAAAGCCGCCCCCAAATGCCCACGGCAAATGTCTTGTTAGCCTTGCGGCTAACTGACATGCCGGTCAGGCGGATTGGCTGGCTGCTGGGCGGTCGGGGGGTGCTGGCGGGTGGCTGGCGAGGGAGCACTTCCTCTGAGCTGTCTGCTCAGCTCCCTTGCGCGCCGCAGAGTGAGGCTGGGAGCCGTAAGATGACGTCATATTCCGGCTCCCAGCCTCACTCTGTGGGCGGCGCGCGAGGGAGCTGAGCAGACAGCTCAGAGGAAGTGCTCCCTCGCCAGCCTCCCACCTGCGCCGCCTGCCCAGCAGCCACAGAACCCCCAGGGAGAAAGAAAACCTCCCCAAGCATTCCCAAAGGTAAGGAAAGGGGGAGTTAAATAAAAAAAAAAGTGTTAATGTGAGTGAGTGTGTGTGAATGTCTGTTAGTGTGTGTGTGTGTCTGTTAGTGTTAGTGTGTGTCTGTTAGTGTTAGTGTGTTTGCCTGTGTGTGTGTCTGCGAGTGAGTGTGTGTGTGTGTGTCTGCGAGTGAGTGTGTGTGTGTCTGTTAGTGTGTATCTGTGTGTGTGTCTGTTAGTGAGTGTGAGGGTGTTTCTGTTAGCTAGTGTATGCGTATCTGTCAGTGAATGTGTGTGTATTTAGAAGGCAGGGGAGGGGGAAGGGTTGGATGGGAGAGGCACTGGGGGTGCGCAGGTGGCCTGAGTTTTGTCCTGCCTAGGGCAGCACAAAACCAGGATACACCACTGACCCCACCTCCTCTAGACTGTAAGCTTGTTTGAGCAGGGCCCTCTACCTATTGTTCCTGTGTCACTGTGTAATTGTCTCATTTATTGTACACCCCCACCCCCCACTTTCATAATATTGTAAAGTGCTGTAGAATTAGTTGGCGCTATATAAATACCAATAAAAATAATAATGATAATATTACAGCAGAAATCTATCAATGTAGTATTGCGTCTCATAGTATGCATAAGTTGCAGTTTATGGAAGTATATAGTATCGCAGTCGGTAGTAAATTCTAGAGTATGGTAGCCTAGAGTATCGTAGTAATCATTAAGTTGCGGAGTGCAGTATTATACAGTATTACAGTACGCTGTAAGTTGTTAGTGTTGTAGCAGAGAGTATCGTCATAAGCATGTTGCAAGTACTATAGTATAAAGTACCTTATTATATTGCATAGCTTTTTTAATTTTTCCCATTAAAATAAATGCATTTACCTGTGTTTTCAGGATCTGTAATATGTGGATATGTCAGATCCCATAAATAATGCTGTTTAAAAAACAAACTTTTTTTTATTTTTTATGTGGTGATAAGTATTTATTTTTAACAAGGAAAATATAAATACAAACAGTACAATAACATGTCGTTTTACATAAAAAAACAGCTGAGTCTTCCCTCTTAATTAGACTGAACAGTTGACTGATCGAGATCCTGAATGCTTGTGCCGAACAGAAACAGCCTATATGTAGTAATGTAGTAAAAGCTATAAGCACAGGACAGGCCAAACTAGCAAAAGTAGCTTATCAAGCATCTGGATGTCTATACCTAACCTGAAGTTAATTCCGTTTGTAGCCTAAAGCCCCATAGATGCCAAATTATGTCTAACATAAGTAGCCTTGTTAGGTACAATACAGTATGCAAAAATGATAGTTCCCTATATACAGTAGCTCACAAAAGTGAGTACACCCCTCACATTTTTGTTAATATTTTATTAATTCTTTTCATGTGACAACACTGAAGAAATGACACTCTGCTACGATGTAAAGTAGTAAGTGCACAGCCTGTATAAAAGTGTAAATTTGCTGTCCCCTCAAAATAACTCAACACACAGCCATTTATGTCTAAACCGTTGGCAACAAAAGTGAATACTTTTTGAAATACTGTACATATAAAATACATATAGCCACCTCCTGTTTTACAAACATAAATTAAACAATATCCAGTAACAACATAAGTCAAGTACCGTGAAATGAGAATGCAGAATCCGAACTAGCTGAATGTCTGAATGCGAGTGAGCCTTGAGTTCTATTTTACATGCAACCATTTACATTTGGGGAATACGTATGGACGAGGTTGCCTATGTCAAAGTGTCCTGCAGGCCTAATGAGGCCGAGTGTGTATAGAGGACTATGAAGTGAAATATGTTCGTCTGTGGTGTGCAAGACCCTGAGAGCCAGAAAGCTTACGGTTTGTTGCTGCTGACCGTGTGCCGAGCAGCGTGCCCGGAAGAGCAGGAGGCTGACCTGGAAAATGGAATCCATAGTGGGATGGTTTATTGGGAGTGCCGGCATTAGAGAGCCTTAATTGGTGCCTTGTGTACTAAAAGAATATCAGAGTCGGCAGGGAAGATGCAGCGTCAGGTACCTAGCATCATGTCAAGGGTGAGTGTCCCACACGTGCTACTGTGTACCCTGGTTCCAAAATTCGGGTGAAGCTCAGCTGTGAGCAGGACGCAGGCTTCTAGGTAGCGGTGTCCCAGGGCCAGGTACTTTGTGACCCAGCAGAACGAAATATAAAACCACCACAAGTTACAAATTCCCTTGCCACTCAGCACTCAGCAGTGACATCAGAGCTGTCCATAACATGACATCAGAACGTAAGGAGGGAGCTGGAAGGGGGAAGTATATATTCTGCCATATTTATATATATATATATATATATATATATATATATATATATATATATATATAACAGAATATAAGCAGTCCTTGCACTCACGCTTAATGAGATATTTACCGGGTGCTAGTAATCCAGGGAAGGAAATGTAATTCTCAGGTAGTGATCAGCACTCACAGACTTGAAGGCTTAAAATTCCAAAGTTTATTGAATTTGCATTAAAATATGATCAACATTTCAGTCCCCTTTGGGACTTTCATCAGGATCAAGCCTGATCCTGATGAAAGTCCCAAAGGGGACTGAAACGTTGATCATATTTTAATGGAAATTCAATAAACTTCGGGAATTTTAATCCTTCAAGTCTGTGAGTGCTGATCACTACCTGAGGATTTATTTATATATATATATATATATATATATATATATATACGTGTATATATATATACATATATATATATATATATATATATATATATATTGTGGCGAAACCGGCCTCGCCACGTGTCCTTGGAGGGAGCTGCTTGCCCGCCTCTTGCCTTTGGACTATGGACCAGACCTTATGTGAATGTGTTATACCCCAGATAGGAATCCCATGGAGCCCATTCGTATGAAACTGACTGTAAAGACTTTGGTTCCATGGCGATTAAACTGTATTTGTGTGGTCCGAGCGCCATTCACTTAATAATGTGCGCTCAGACCTGAGCTATCTGGGGATATGTGAAATGTCTGTGTGTTATGTGTAAAATGTGACTTTATGTATTTTAAAGTGTTTTGTGTCTTTTTGCAACCATGTGCTTAATGGAGTCTTGTGTCTGTCCTGGGAGATAATTGAATTACTTATCTCCAGGATAGAAGACTCTGAAACTGGTTTGGGCCAGAAAGCCATGCTTCATTTAGTCACAAAGGACTTTTTACTAACTTTTGAACCCCTTGTCTGATTTGTGCCATTTTTGAATATGTTGTTCCCCTGAATGGATTGATTGTGAATATGTAATTTTATGTGAATGTGATGTATGGTTTTGGAGTTATGAAAGTTGGGTAGAAAGTATGTTTTAACTGTATGTATAATTGAGTTTCCTCTCAGGATAAGGGGAGGGAATATGTGGGATGTAACTGTGATGTGATTGGTTGTTTTGTAACGCCCTGTGGGCTGTACTATGTTTGTGGATTGGGAATAAAAGAGACTGTATGTGACAGTACAGGGAGTTCCTGTTTTAACCCTCAAAGTGAAGTGTCGTCTCATTATTGGGGGAAGGATTTATTGTATGCTGTTCCAGTTTGACTGCTAGGAGAGTAAACCTATTCGTATGGTTCCTATTCAACTGTCTACAGCATTCAAATGCTTGAGAGAAGGTATACGCTTCTCTGGTTCAGTGATTGTGGTGTCTGCTGCAGTGCTTGGAGTCCTCAGGAAGCGCTAGGAGCATCCTTTAACGGAGGTACCCAGTCGGGGTGCCAGGTGATCCGTTACATTGGTGGCAGCGGTGGGATGGCGTCCTAGTGCGAGGTAAAAGCAGCTCAGAGACACAGTTCGTGGATTTACAAATTGAAGGCGACGCTAGTGTTCATACAGCGTCCCTGTCTACATAAAGATTTGGGAAAACCAGCACTACTTCAGAGATGGAAGGCCGTGCAGTATCTCACTTTGACGCCAGGCTCCAGCAGCAACTACAGGATGTGATGCGCAGTATGGAGTATCCTATCCCAGAGGAAAGAGAGACAGAGTGGAGGGTGGCGCTTCGTACCGATCTCTGGAAGGAGGACATCGACGAAATTCGACCCTTCCGGTGCGAGGAAATCCTGACCACTAACCAGCGCCAAGCAGAACAACTAGAGCTGCGGATGCCGTTATTGGGAAACCAGCCCTCAGAGGAATGGGTAAGCGAACTGGAGACGCTAGTTGAGACTGAGGTGTGGCTGGATGATTCCTATCGGGCCCTGCGGTGGCATGTTTACCACCTCTACCCATGGCTGATTGAGTACAAGTGTATTGAGGGGGAAGACTACGATGGCCCTGGTTTGTTGTTGGATACTATTGAAACTTGTCTCTGGTTCGGAGACACCGACATTGCTCGCTTCTGGTCCATTCGAGCTGAGCGGGCAGACAACTGGGACCTTACAGAGATCGATGCCATTCAGCCAGATCTATCTTTTCTTGCCAACCGAGAGTGGGAACTAGAACAGGATTATGTTTGCCTATTCCAACGTATAACGCCGCATGTCTCTGACATGATGGGGCTTATGGACTGTATACCACCGGAAGCATTGAGTTTAGTTCCTCCTCCCCAGCAACCAAGCCTGTTATCAGGAAACCTTGGTACTGTACCACATATGTCCCAACCAGCCCCAGAGATGGAAGACCTTATTGACTTGTCCTGGGAAGACACCCAGCTGGCAGGTGGGGATGGGACCGAGGTCTCTCTACAGGCCCTACAGGGATGCTGGGCAGTCAGCCCAGATCCCCAGCGGCAGTATGTATCCCAGGGAGCTGAAGGTGCTGTACTTCCTCCCCAGCGGCAGTGTGTCCTGCAGGAAGCGGAGACAGTCGGTCTCGCTCCCCAGCAGCAGGGCAATATATTAAAAGGGGAGACAGTTGGTCCCCCTCTCCAACAGCAGAGAGAGTGTCAGGGAGAGGAGCTTGTTATCCCCTCTCCCCAGCGGCTGAAAGTATGTATGGGAGAGGAGCTTGTTACCCCCCCTCCCCAGCGGCAGTGTGTACCCCAGGAAGCAGAGACCATCTGTCTCGCACCCCAGCCGCAGGACAAAATATTGAAAGGGGAGACAGTTGGTCCCCCTCTCCACCAGCAAAGAGAGTGTCAGGGAGAGGAGCAGGTTACCCCCTCTCCCCAGCGGCAGTCTACAGTTCAGAGAGAGGAGCTTGTTACACCCTCTCTCCAGCGGCAGCCTAACCCACCAAGGGGAGATGTTAAGCCCCACAACTATGCAGATGGGACCGTAGTCTCTGCACTTGCAGCACCAGGGGCAGGGACGGTCGGTCCTGTCCCCCAGCCACAGAGCAGTGTATCCAGAGGGGAGACAGTCGGTCTCCCCCTCCCCCAACCAGGCTCCAACCAGGCTACTTCAGTGGTAGCGCTGGCACCCGGGCAGAGTACCGCTGGTCTCTGCCCACTCAGCAACCCACCAAGGCAGTCTACCAGCCCCCCGCACAGCTGTGGTGAGGCACCTGGACATGGACAAGTTGCTATTTTATCCAGGTGTAGTAACCAGTTATTGTGGGTGGGCTGTATTGCTGTTTGTGCTTCGTGGGTGGGTTGCTGGACTAACCAGGGCACTGACCGGCAGGAGGTCAGATACCCTGTTAGTTTGGATGGTAAAGGGGAGAAATGTGGCGAAACCGGCCTCGCCACGTGTCCTTGGAGGGGGCTGCTTGCCCGCCTCTTGCCTTTGGACTATGGACCAGACCTTATGTGAATGTGTTATACCCCAGATAGGAATCCCATGGAGCCCATTCGTATGAAACTGACTGTAAAGACTTTGGTTCCATGGCGATTAAACTGTATTTGTGTGGTCCGAGCGCCATTCACTTAATAATGTGCGCTCAGACCTGAGCTATCTGGGGATATGTGAAATGTCTGTGTGTTATGTGTAAAATGTGACTTTATGTATTTTAAAGTGTTTTGTGTCTTTTGCAACCATGTGCTTAATGGAGTCTTGTGTCTGTCCTGGGAGATAATTGAATTACTTATCTCCAGGATAGAAGACTCTGAAACTGGTTTGGGCCAGAAAGCCATGCTTCATTTAGTCACAAAGGACTTTTTACTAACTTTTGAACCCCTTGTCTGATTTGTGCCATTTTTGAATATGTTGTTCCCCTGAATGGATTGATTGTGAATATGTAATTTTATGTGAATGTGATGTATGGTTTTGGAGTTATGAAAGTTGGGTAGAAAGTATGTTTTAACTGTATGTATAATTGAGTTTCCTCTCAGGATAAGGGGAGGGAATATGTGGGATGTAACTGTGATGTGATTGGTTGTTTTGTAACGCCCTGTGGGCTGTACTATGTTTGTGGATTGGGAATAAAAGAGACTGTATGTGACAGTACGGAGAGTTCCTGTTTTAACCCTCAAAGTGAAGTGTCGTCTCATTATTGGGGGAAGGATTTATTGTATGCTGTTCCAGTTTGACTGCTAGGAGAGTAAACCTATTCGTATGGTTCCTATTCAACTGTCTACAGCATTCAAATGCTTGAGAGAAGGTATACGCTTCTCTGGTTCGGTGATTGTGGTGTCTGCTGCAGTGCTTGGAGTCCTCAGGAAGCGCTAGGAGCATCCTTTAACGGAGGTACCCAGTCGGGGTGCCAGGTGATCCGTTACATATATATATATATATATATATATATACATATATAAAGATAGTGAAAAAGGCTTGCACTCACGGTCTTTTCCCTTTTAAAAGATACCGATCATATAACACTTAAAACCACAATCCATACTGTTCACTCATTAGAGCATGATTTTTCATTCCATATTTATACCAATACTCTTTGCTGTAATTTTTTTAACAAGTAGGATACATTTCTATCTCTCTTTGCAACAAAGTTTTAAATTAAGAACCCATCAAACAAATATATATATATATATATATATATATATAGTTAATACAATGTTAAACAAAAATCTGCACACCAGTCAAGCCATAAGACTTGCTTTTCCCACAGAAATCCCAAATCTGCAGTGATGTTAAAACCGCAAAGGATTCTGGGTGGACATATGCAAATTAGTTTAACAAAGAATCACATTTTTGCCTCATTCCATTTTAAACATGGATTCCTTTTAATCTGTGTTTGCAGTATACAACTGCTTGGAACACAATTTAGGAAAAGCAAGTCTTATGGCTTGACGGATGTGCAGATTTTTGTTTAACATTGTATTAACTATCCACAGACTTCAGGTGGAAGGGGTTTTCAATCACAATTTTTCCCCACCATAACCTAATTTTATATATATATATATATATATATATATATATATATATATATATATATATATCTTCATTCACGTTTAAAAAAAAACACCTATACTAATATCTTGCCAAATATGCTAAAATAACTCATCTATTTAATATGCACTGGAGTGCTGTTCTATACACTAAAGTGTTATTGTGTGGATTTTGTATTAAAGGGATCATGTACCTAATATGTGCATTCAAGTGCTTCCAAGCATATCTTGAAGTGTTAAAATAACTCTTCTATTTAATGTGCACCAAAGTGCTATTTTATACACTAAAGTGTTATGAAGTGGATTTTATATTAAAGTGACCATGTGATTTATATGTACATTAACCCCTTAAGGACACATGACATGTGTGACATGTCATGATTCCCTTTTATTTCAGAAGTTTGGTCCCTAAGTTTGGTCCCTAAAGTGCTTTCAAGCCTATCTTAAAGTGATACTAGTGCATATATTTACATTAATGTGATTAATATATATAATAAAGTGCTTATTAACACCTTAAAGTGACATTGTTGCTTCTATATACTCTAAAGTGTTATGTTATTAAGTGAATATTATATACACTAAAGTGACCATGTGATTGATATGTACATTAAAGTGCTTCTAAACATATCTACAAATGCATATATTTACATTAAAGTGCTTAAAAGTGAATTCGTTAAAGTGCTTAAAGTAAATTAGAATCTGTATCAATATGTATTGTAAACTGTATTTAATAAAATACATATGATCAAATAATTTTTAAAGATGTATACTGTACACTTGAATATAACTGTTATTACTAAATGTGGTTCTATTTCCAATTACAAACTTATTTTAACTTTAATTATTACGTTCTTATGATCTAATCTATTTCTCAGCTCTTACAATTAATTATAACCTTAACTAATCATGTTCAAATTTATCTTCGCTCTAAATCAAGTAACAGTATGGTTGATAAAATCTTCTTCAACTCTGAGAGGCCAGTTCTTTTTCGTAAAGTTACTCATATAAAAAAATCAGGAATTTTTAATGAGAATCACATCCAATTTTTAGTTGATAGTATTAAATGGATTTTAGAAAATAATAATTTCTTTTTTAACTCTAGGTTTTATTTACAATTAAAGGGCTCCGCTATGGGGACCAGGTTCGCCCCTAGTTATACTAATTTATTTATGTCAGGCTGGGAAACAGAAAAGATCTACAACAGCCAGAATTGAGGGACGAACCTGGTCTCCTATCATAGATATATCGATGATATCTTTTTTATATGGAAAGCCTCACAAATAGATTTAGAAATTATTTTAGAAAATATTAATCAAAATGAATGGGGCCTACACCCCGTGGTTAAATAATATCCCTAAAGGACAACTGCAAAGAATAAGAAGGAATTGCACTGATAAAGAGATATTTGTGGAACAGGCAAAAATGGTGATAAACAAATTCTCTCAAAAACAATACCCTACCAACATATTAGATAGATGAAGTAAAGGAATTTGATCAAGATGAATTGGTTTTTAAACAAAGGAATAATAATGGTGGACAGGATAAACTAGACAAATTACCTTTGGTTCTGGATTATAATCAAAATTAAAAATAAAATAAAATCTATTATCAATAAACATTGGCACCTTCTAAAAAAAGATAAAGAGTTATCGGCGATTATCCCAGACAAACCGTTCATTACATTTAGAGGTGCACCCAATTTAAAGCAAATCTTAACTTTTAATCACCCTAGGAAAGAAGTGCCTAAAACGTTTCTAAGTGGTAACAAAAAAGGCTTTTATTCATGCGGTAAATGTGTGGGGTGTAAATGCAGTAGAAACAGTACCTTAAAAGGAATAAGTAAATTTAGGAGTAAATATAATATGGAAGAGCACACCATTAAAGATGTTATCACTTGTTTTACAAAAAATATTATTGTTTTAATATGTCCATGTGGGTTTCAATATGTGGGCAGGACCATCCGCCCCTTACATAAAAGAATCTATGAACACATTACTGTACACTGTTTAGGATGTGTGACCTGTGGTCATATGGTGCCATCACAAACTTTTAATCATGCACATAAAAATAAGATCTATAAGATAAGACACACAATTACATGCAGGGCAACATTTGTCGTGTATAAAATATCATGTCCCTGCGGTTTGGTCTATATCGGGAAAACCAAGACACAACTATGCCATTAGAGGGCACAGATCGAATATTAGGACGGCTTATAGGGATGGACGCACTGATAAACCGGTGGCGAAACATTTCTTGGAGTATAAACACCCACTGGCAGCATTAAAATTTGAAGCAATAGATCATGTACCATTGCCCAGAAGGGAAGGAGATAGAGGAAATACATTGTTAAGAAGAGAGACATTTTGGATACAGGAATTGGACACAGTTGCACCCTGAGGATCAAATGAAATGATATCTTATCATTCGTTTATATTAGTAACTTTACGGAAAAAGAACTGGCCTCTCAGAGTTGAAGAAGATTTTATCAACCATACTGTTACTTGATTTAGAGAGCGAAAAGAAAGTTGAACATGATTAGTTAAGTTTATAATTAATTGTAAGAGCTGAGAAATAGATTAGATCATACGAACTTAATAATTAAAGTTAAAATAAGTTTGTAATTGGAAATAGAACCACATTTAGTAATAACAGTTATATTCAAGTGTACAGTATACATCTTTAAAAATTATTTGATCATATGTATTTTATTAAATACAGTTTACAATACATATTGATACAGATTCTAATTTACTTTAAGCACTTTAACGAATTCACTTTTAAGCACTTTAATGTAAATATATGCATTTGTAGATATGTTTAGAAGCACTTTAATGTACATATCAATCACATGGTCACTTTAGTGTATATAATATTCACTTAATAACATAGCACTTTAGAGTATATAGAAGCAACAATGTCACTTTAAGGTATTAATAAGCACTTTATTGTATATATTAATCACATTAATGTAAATATATACACAAGTATCACTTTAAGATAGGCTTGAAAGAACTTTAATGTACATATAAATCACATAGCTTGTTTAGCTATATAAGTGTATTAGTTAGAATATGTATTTGTGCTGAACTGATCCTGATGAAAGCCACGAATGATGGATGAAACGTTGATTATATTTTAACAAGGAATGAAAAAGGAATCTTTTACAAAGGAAAAAGACCGTAAGTGCAAGCCTTTTTCACTATATTTATTACAATCTATGGCTGTGGCTAGAATGCACCTGGCATTAGGAAAAACTTTTAAAATTAAAATTTTTTCAAAATGCTGGGTGCATTCTAGCCACAGCCAGAGATTATAATATAATAGATTATAATGCAATATATATATTGTCACTAAACCAACAGCTGATCTGAGAACTCAGACAAAGTACAAACACACTAAGTAGTTTACTATTTATTGTTTGGGTGGACTTTATATTGCTTTAACTTAGATATCTCACTGCCAGACCCCAAAGTGCAGACAGGGAGAAAATAGGAAAAAGTATTTGTTTGTAATCAACTGACAAACAAGTGCTGACTGCTGAGGCATCCAGCACTAGCCCAAGGCCAGAGCATGCTAGCCCTGGCATGCATTGGAACATCCAGGTAGTGCACTCATTGTAGGAGACAAAGCTACTAATCAGCTGATACATGCTGATATCTGCAAGTACTTGGCCCTAATTATTTGTTTAGTGATGACAGCTGTGTGATTATGAACTTCATAAGAGCACTAGTGCAAGTTCAGGCGTTGGCAGTGGGTGGTCTACTTTCCCGTCCTTCCTAGTGACTTTCTCTGATATTTACACACTGAGAGTGTAGACAAGTATTGGTGATGAAGCTGTGAAAATAGGTGGAACCAGGCCTTATATAGCACTCCTCTGAATCATGGAGAATTTATCAGAAATGTTGATGTATTTATAAAAACAAAAAGTTTTTTTGACTGACTGCTTAAAGCACAGAATTGAGAAATGATGCACTGTATTCACACTTTAAATACAGAATAAAGAGACCGAGCCACAGTAATCTTGTCTGTGTTTCCAGGAAGCACGATTATCTTCAAAACTGAAATGTAATTTCCTGTGGATGCTCAGATCGGCAAAATCATTTTATGGTGAAGAAGTGCAGCTTTTCATCAAGACAATCATTTCATAAATATATATGATGCTATTTCTACACCAATCACTCTTCGTTTTCCTCTTTACATGTATGTATTTTTCTCTAAAAAAATGATTTAACATGATGTAGAGCTCAGTAGATGTCCTACTTACCTGTTTTTTTTTTCCTAGATGGATATGAATGTTTCACAATTAATCAGTCCCCTGATTCTATTACTAAATTTGTTCCTGTACAGTCTACACTATATACAGCAACATTGAAATGTACGCCTTCCAGTTCTCCCGGTGGCAATTATATTCACTGGTATATACAGAAACCAAACAAAGAACTGAAAAGAATTCTCTATACTTTGGATGAGAATGCTTTCTATGATTCTGGATATAATAATGAAAAATGTGTCACTGGAAAGAAAAATTCAGCGTATTCTTTAACAGTAAAGAAATTAAATATTGAAGATTCTGGAACCTATTACTGTGCAGGTTGGGGTTGGAAGGCACACTGAAATAAACTTATTACTACAACATACAAAAACATTTTCCATTTCAGAAACTTTATCAAATAAAGTAAGAATATGACCACAAAGGGCATCCGTTATCTAAATAAAACAACACCTGTCGTTCCCTCTGCAGTCCCAGTAAATGTATAGTTTTATGTTGCACAACTGGAGACTCTGAAATTCAATGGATTATTCAGTAAGTGCTAAGGAACTATGGGACACTGATAAGGGAAATCTTCAACTTAAAGGAACACTATAGGGTCAGAAACACAACCATGTATTCCTGACCCTATATTGCTAAACCCACCATTAAGGTAGCTTCTGCCCCCTCCTTAGACCCCTAAAAAGGAATTAAAACTCACCCTACTTGTAGCACCACGAGGGTCCACCGGTGCTGGCTCCGCCCCCTTGGTGGCATCATCAGAATTGCATATTTTTAGCCAATCTAATGTTTTCACATGGGGAAAGCATTGGATTGCATAAAATTGGCAAGGGGCAGGACCAAACACCATTTTGGCCAGTCAGCACCTCCTCATAGAGATGCATTGAATCAATGCATCTCTATGAGGAAATTTTAGCGTCCCCATGCAGAGCGTGGAGACGCTGAATGGCAGTGCTGCCTACTGTGCAGCACTGAGCCAGGAAGCACCTCCAGTGGCCATCTGGGGAGTGACCACTTGGAGGTGTCCCTAGGGGCAATGTTAACACTGCCTTTTCTCTGAAAATACTGCCTGTTATTGTATGGAGGACTGACCTTATGTCAGATAACTTTACCAAGTGTGCTAATGTTATCTAATGTAACTCCTAGCAGGGATAGGCTCCCTAGTTGTTACTGGTGCCAACTCATGGATACTTCATAGGAAGAAATATGTCCATTTGCCTGTGGACCATAAAGGCACAGTTAATAGCAATTTTAGTGTGTACATCAAGTCACTGCAATCTCACTGTTCAATTATCTGCGATTTAGGAGTTAAATCATTTTTGTTTCTGTGCATGCTGTCCTAGCCCCTGGCTGTGACTCACACAGCATGCATGAATTTTTTTATTTGTAATCAGATGTTAACTTGCTTTTGAAACTGTTATCTCATTTTCTGTATATTTAACTTTAATCACACACGAGGCCCCTGCATGGTCTAAAAGGCTATTAACAAAACAGGAGATTAGAGATTCTAAATTAAACAGACTGTGCAATAAAGTAAGCTTAAACATTAGATCACTCTTTAGAGAAAATGTGTAGGGAGACTATGCAAGTCACAAGCTGGGATGTGCGACACGGACTGTATAAACAAAGTGATTTAAATCACAAAGTAATTTATATGACAGATAATTACACAGAAACAATTACACCAAAACAGTTTTATTAAGCAAAAGTTGTTTTGGTGCTTAAGGTGTTTCTTTAAGTAAGGTGTTTTTTTAAGTAAAATTTATGCATGAAGCACACTTGCCAGTCCTATTTAACAAGTTTTTTTTATCATATGTTTCAGACAATCTAGTCTACCATGAATGTATGGTCTAGGTTGAACATTTTTAGATATTTTTTTCAATGTAACATCTGGTGGCACACCCCACCCCTCTCCAGCTCCCTTCTAAAAGGCCTTATTCAAAGAATTAACCACTATCTTCCAGGATGACCAAACACGCAAGGCAATTACTCTTTACTCTGAAACGTATTTTATTATTTTATCCCAGTTACTTAATCATCGTAAATGTTCTTCCGCAGTTTTAGCCGATTTATCTGATTTAATTATACTAAACGTATACAGAAGTTTTACTATCATTGACAAAAGTGGTTGGCTTAAAGATGAAACCATTTTCAGGTCAATATACAATAAGTTTTCAGCATAACTAGTAGAATACACCATTTAAATGGGCACGGTATGCTCCATAACCATTTCCTCTCATTAAATTATAGTGCCTAATTTCTTCTGCCACTGTCCTCCAATTAATGTTAATTGAACAGTTTGCTTACAGGGCTATTCACAAAGTCTAAATGGTACTGTATTGAACAGAGAAAAAACATAAAGTTCTGTATGGGGTCATTTAAACGAATAAAACCTAGATATTGTACACGCATTTTAATAATATCCATATTTTGCAGACAATGATCCAGATGAGACTGTATCTGGTCCAGATTTCAGCCAAATTGAACACTGCGGGATGTCTGAAATCCGGGTCCGGATTGTTAAAATCTGAGCAAAGATTTTAAAAATCCTAACTATTTGGCAATCTGAGGGTTAATTATGTAGCAAGTGTCCAGCACTTATAAGTTAAAAAAATAAAAAAATAAAAAAGCACATGGAGGTAAATATAACCCCCATATTACTATTTGAGAGTTTAGAGACCTCCCTTATACCCCAACCAGCATGCGGCGGGTGGGGGTATATCTACTAAACTTTAATTTTAAAAAACTATCAACTGGACAATCATTGCAGTCCATTTTCTAGAAAGGTCCATGCCATGGCCTGTAAATAAGGGGATCCATTGGAGCTTGTCCACAAACTCCTCAACTTCCCTTCCTAGAGGTGGCAATTTGCATAGTATTTTGGATTACATAGGTGTCAGGTCAATTTTCCAGTTAAAAACCAGAAGACCACTTGGCATCAATTCTGAATTTGATGTTCCATTCTTTATTAAGTAATACTGGAGATTATTATGGATACTTTAAAGGCAGTATTATAATTGCTCAGTATTAGCTTTATATAGATTATTAATGTTATCACTATGTAATTGTTCACTTCTTTTTCCAGTTTGGTAATTAATGGTTACCTTCCATTAGAATTGTAGCTTCCCTTTATTAGAGACTGGTCTCCGTTACATGTTTGTCTATGATTAAGTATCCTATTTTTTTACTAGAATAAACTATTGTTTCTACCTTGGACTTTTTTTTTGCATGACTGCTTGTTCTATGCCCTTTGAGCTGGTACATATGTAGTGGGAGATTATTTCAATTCATGCTGACTTCAGAACAAGTGCTCCTGTCCAGTGCTTAGGCACCCAGCTGTTTCACTAAACATGAGTTGTGTTATGCAATTTTGCTGGATGTGAGTCTGGTTTCTTTATTAGATTATTATTTAGCAAAGTCATCCAATCTATTGCCGAGTTGATTGCAGCAGAGGGATCTTTTTTTCCTGAGCTATAAGGGGTGCCCTTTAATCAGCTGATACAGACCTTTGTTACGCAACATGTTCTTCCCTCACAATTCACTTTCTGCAGGTCGATAGTACTAGTTAAGAAGCAACTGGCTAAGGCTGTAGGTCAGTGGGTTCACTTCACCACAGATGTATGGAGTGCTCCTAGTGGCCAGCATGCCTTCCTCTTCTTGACAGCACAATGGTGGCAGACCCAGGCAGTGGTCTGGAAGAACTACTTAATGATCGCCTGAGTGAACAATTTGCTAATTGCCCTGAACTGATACTAGCTTAACTGTGTGATCCTAAGATTAATGCAAAAGTGGCAATCTGATTCATAAACCTAACATGCTGGTGAGACAGACGTATTAACAGGATCCATGATATGCTAGGTTGGCTTATGTTTTGGCTTAATTCTGTTTGTAGTTTGGTAAGAGCAAGTGAAGCAGCCAGCAGCTGAAATGAGACTAGTACCACTAAAAATGATCCTAATTTGCCTCCTACTGAGGTGCCTCTGAGCTACTTAAATGAGAAGAAGAGTGTGTGGCCTGCTCTGTGTCTGCTTGTACATCAGCTATTATTCATTAGCTGTCCTAAATGATTGAGTGTTTTCTGTTCCAGCAGTTTAATACTTGAGACGTCATCATCTGCTTGTTGAAATCCAAAGGCCTCTCACCTCTCCCATCGAAATTATTTCTAATGAAAAAGAAACATTAACTTCTCCTGCTCCTCCTTATTTTCAAATGCCTTTCATTGTAGTGATTTTGCCCTGACTGACTGAGTCTTGCGTGCCTGCTACCTCCACAGATACAGTTTAGAGAAGCTGATAGGGCACTGTTTTTCCACACTGAAGCACTGTCACTGATGCTGTGTAGTAAAGCTTTGTTCTCCACAGAGTGGGTGGTCAATTGCCCACTGACTTTTTATAATGCCTCCTGCAACTCATTTTTCATAATCAGGGGCTTGCCATGGGGTTGGCAAAACTGGCACAAAACAGGGTGGGTTGGCGCAAAAATGACTTGTCAGTCCGACACAGCCTGCACTCCCTGCACCCCCTGAGCCTCCCAGGCAGAGTGCAACTCTACAAGGGAACCGTCCGTAATGTACATTGGTAGGGGGAGCACCTCTCCCTCCTGTTCTGTGAAGGAGCACCGGGGTCACGTGACTACCCGGCGCTCAGTTTGAATCAGTGCATCATCGGTACCTGTGTCGGAGATCAAAAGTCTTCCTCCCATGCTATGTCAGGTAAACCGCAGGGAGGGGAGCTAGCAGTGTGTATGGCGGAGCTGAGCAGAGCACCGGCTCTAAGAGTGAAACAGCTGTCTGCCATCAGGCATTAGAGAAGGGGGGAAATAAGGATGAGGGGGGAGATATATATGTAGAAATATGGATGTGGGTATCGTTATACTCAACAGATGTAGCTGAACACAATATGGGTTTCTGTGCAGGAATAGCACACACCAGCTTTACAAAATACACATTACAAAAACCTTGTTATATGTGTATATGCCAAAATAAAGAAAAAACACAATTTTATTCCAATATTTAGCAGAGATTAGCGATGAAATGGCTAAAAAGTGTCAAACTAACCTTAGGTAAATAGCCTGTGATGTCTACTTTATATAAATATATACTTTTGTGTGACAATTATTTTTCTGTGATGGCTACTAAACCTACAAGACAAACATACCAACTTCTAAAATTGTTGCAAATTGAAATTTTATTTTAGTCCTTGCATTTTGTGACCTGTAACTTTCAAAATAAGCTGAAATCCTATACATATGATGTACTCTATAAATCAAGACACATAAATTAATTTATTTTGAATTACCTTTTCTAAGCTGGACATATTATGCACATGCTATTATTGCCAAAACTGTGAAAAAAAAGTATTTTTTTTGTTTTTTAAAACAAATTTTGGCATTTTTTTATAATTAATGAGAATTTATCTATGTATATATGACATCAAATTAAAGCCCTGTTTGCCCTCTAAAAAACGATGTATAATATGTGTTGGTGCAATAAATGACAGAGATGCAAATTGCGTTTGAACACAAACAGCAAAAAATGAAAAAATGGCTTGTGTCCTTATGCGTAAGACAAGCTTCTGAAGCTGTGTCCTTAAAGCAGCACTGTCATGCCGAACATAGCTTTCTTTAATTGATTCCTTTTCTCTACCTCTCTCAGGATCTGTTCTTCGTTTCTTCCTATCTGCTCTAGTTTTCTTTAAAACATAAGTCAAAGTAGGGACTACTTGTCTTATGGAGGTTTCCTACGCCTGACCATCTCTGACCAGCAGAGGAGCAAAGTGTGCTTCATTTCCGCTAGTCAGAGAAATTTTCCCATAATTCTCACCTTTCTTCAGTGTTCCTGCAATGCTTCCTTTCACTTTTCATGAATGTCCTGTCACGCTGAACGCTGGCAAAACTACCGAATTGCGTCCTAACAGAATGAGAAAATGTTCTTAATTTGTGTTAGGACGCAATTCAGGACTTTGTACGGATCGGAATTTCACTTGAATAAATGAAACTCAGATCCTATTCGTGCCGTGGCTGCATCTTGCAGCTGCTTAGTAGATAGCTCCCTAATTCCCACAGTATTAGGGAGCTATCTACCAAAAGGCTGAAAGACTTAAATTGGTCTTTCAGCCACATTTACTAATAAAAAGTAAAAATTACTTAGAATTAGTAAATTATGCCCCTACTTGCTATACCGCAAGTAGGAGCATGTTTATTAAACAGTGATCAGCCTGTGGCTGCTTACTTTAAAAAAAAAAAAGGCTGAAAAGACTTAAAGACTTAAATTGGTCTTTCAGCCAAATTTACTAATACAAAGTAAAAATTACTTAGTATTAGTAAATTATGCCCCTACTTGCTATACCGCGAGTAGGAGCATGTCTATTAAACAGTAAGCAGTCTGTGGCTGCTCACTGTAAAAAAAAAAAAAAAAATCCCCCTAGTGTACTCCCCCCTGGCCCCCACCCCTGAGCGGCGGCTCGGGGACATAAAATCAATGATGCGGGGAACCTATTGTCCTCTCCCCGGCCCCCACCCCTGAACCCCTGATGGGGGCCTTATAAGCAGGGACCTATTGTCCTCCCCCAGTCCCCACCCCTGAGCGCTGGGTGGGGGCCCTAAATGAGAATGGGGGACCTATTGTCCTCCCCCCAGCCCCCACCCCTGAGCGGTGGGTGGGGGCCATAAAATCAATGAGGGGGGACCTATTGTCCTCCCCCTCAACCCCCACCCTGAGCGGCAGGTGGGGGCCATAAATAACAATAAGTGGGGGAACCTATTGTCCTCCCCGGCCCCCACCCCTGAGTGGAAGGTGGGGGCCATAAAATCAATGAGGGGGGGACCTATTGTCCTCCCCCAGTCCCCACCCCTGAGCGCTGGGTGGGGGCCCTAAATGAGAATGGGGGACCTATTGTCCTCCCCCCAGCCCCCACCCCTGAGCGGTGGGTGGGGGCCATAAAATCAATGAGGGGGGACCTATTGTCCTCCCCCTCAACCCCCACCCTGAGCGGCAGGTGGGGGCCATAAATAACAATAAGTGGGGGAACCTATTGTCCTCCCCCCCGGTCCCCTCCCCTGAGAGGCGGGTGGGGGCCATAAATGAATGTGTGTGTCCCAAGGTGACTAGAGATCCCCAAGCCCCTAGTCACCCCCCCTACCCAAAACAAATTATTAAACACATACCTACCTACCCCCTCATACTAAAAATAGTGAGGGAGGAATAAAACAACTAAGTGCCTGTAAACTTACCATTTGATGTCTTCTTTTTTCCAAAATCTTAATTTTTCAGCCTCCAAAAAGGCCAAATAAAAACCATCATACCCGTGAACTTGTAAAAAATAAAATAAAAAACCTGAGTGCAAAAAAAAATCAGACGAAAAGAAAAAACTTGATGCTAAAAAAATTAATCCATCTTCACCCGGCGAGGACACGGCGCAGACTGAGCTCTGCAGGACAGGGAAAGGCTTATTTTCAGGATTACTTTATGATCCAGCACGTAGAACTGCGTAACACAGATGACTAATAGGTAACGTATTACCGGGCCTTAGAATGGCCGGACTAACATACCAAAGAATAGTCAGGAATAGCCGAGGTCAGGGGACACAGAAAGAGACACAACAATAAAGGAAAGCAAGAGGTCAGGGATACCAGAATACAGAGAAGTCAAGATCAAAGCCAAAGTCAAATACCAGAGTACACTTGAATAAGAAACGTGCTCTCGAACAACCACTAGGGAAACCATGACAGGGCAAAGAGGAAACATATTTTTAGGTTTAAATATCTGCTTTACTTTTCTGATTGGCTGAAATCGCTCTTTGACCCCAAAACGTGCGCGCAAGGCGCATGCATGACGTTTCGTGCACACCAACGTCGGAAATCAGAGACCTCAAGGTGAGGAAGAATATGTTACACTTATAAAGCCTTCCCTCGCCCTACAATTTGACTCAGAACACTCTGATTGGTTGACTTGGAATTTATCCACGCTGTGTAAAATGACACAGCGCACTATAATTGGTAGAATTCCAAGTCAACTAATCAGAGTACTCTGTGTCATTTTACACAGCATGGGAAAATTCCAAAGAACTCTCCCACGCTGTGTAAAATGACTAGCAATCTGATTGGTTGAATTCCAAGTCAAAATTGCAGGGCGTGGGAAGCCCAGTCTGTGCTGTGCCCTCGCTGGATCAAGATGGATTAATTTTTCTAGCTTTGAGTTTTTTCTTTTTCGTCTGATTTTTTTTTTTTTGCGCTCAGGTTTTTTATTTTGTTTTTTACAAGTTCAACGGGTATTATGGTTTTTATTTGAAAAATGAAGATTTAAAAAAAAAGAATACATCAAATGATTAAGTTTTATTGTTTTTATGGCCCCCACCTGCCGCTAAGGCAGTGTTTGTTTGTTCATCTGACACTTCTTTCTGATGAATGAATGAATAGATGAAATTCCCGTTCGCATGCCCAAGTGTTTAACTGGTGCGGGAATTGCACAGCGCTATCTAGCGTGGGTAGATGACGTGTCCCACAGGGACTTCCTCTACCCACAAAAAGATGGCAGCACTCTGAACCTAGGTCCTGGCATAAAATAAAGTTAAAAAACTAGGTAATAAGGGGGGCATAGGGGCATTTGGGGGTGACTAGGGGGTCAATTAGATGTATTGGGAGGGGGGTTAAAAAAAAAACTGGCCATGACAGTGCTGCTTTAAGGGGTTAACCAAAGAAGATATATATAAATAAAAGACTTATTCAACTAAGAAAACACAGACCAGTTATCACAGTTCTGTTCCCCCTTACTCGGCTATTGGTTTTTCACTTCCCTGATTTCTGGCTTCCCTCACTTAGGTTGTCCCTGGCCATTCTTTATCTAACAACATATAACCCAGGCATTCTAAGGACCGGTAGACATTGTCTAATCTATTATCATATGCACACTGCATGTTGGGTCACTAGGTATCGTGACGGGATGTGAGAGATATAGGAGGGAGACAAGGGAGGGAGACATGGAGGGGAGAGAGATGAAAGAGAGGGAGACATGGGGGAGAAAGAAATAAAAAGGAGGGAGACATGGGGAGAGATATGGAAGGGTGGGAGAGACGTGGATGAAATAGGGAAGGAGACATGGATTTACATCAATGGAAGGGAGGAAAACAGAGACATGGATGGAAGGGGGAAGAAGAAACATGGGTAGCAGCGAGCAGAGCAGATATATACCTGGCTGAGACAGCAGTTTGCAGAGGGACTGAGGGAGAGAGCGGACAGTGGCATCGCTGGGGGGGCCCCCTACATCATGCTGTGCCCCCCCAAACGCCAGCAACTTGCTGTCCATGGGCTTAAATTATATTCCCTCGGACTGTAACAGTCTGTGACAGCCCGAGGGAATGCAGGAGAGAGGGGCTGGAAGGTGCTGGGTGCTTTCATCAGCTTCCCCAGGACAGCCCCACCCCCACCCCCACCCCCAAATGAAGCCCCGCCTCCTGCACACAAGCCCTGCCCCCACCGTTAAGCAGCAGACCATGCTGATGCTGGAAAGGATAGAAGATGGTTGCCTGACCGCCAGCAACAGCCTCCAGTGACAGGTAGGCTTGATATCCTCAGGTGTGTGTGTCTGTGTCTGTCTGTCTTCTAGTGAGGAAGCTTGTGTGTGTGTATATGGACTCAGCAGTCTGTCTGTGTGTGTGTGTGTGTGTGTGTGTGTATGGACTCATCAGTCTGTATGTGTGTATGGACTCAGCAGTCTGTGTGTGTGTGTGTGTGGACTCAGCAGTCTGTGTGTGTGGACTCAGCAATCTGTGTGTGTTTGGACTCAGCAGTCTCTGTGTGTGTGTGTGTGTGTGTGTGTGTTTGGACTCAGCAGTCTGTGTGTGTTTATGGACTCAGCAGTCTGTGTGTGTGTGTGTGTGTGTGTGTGTGGACTCAGCAGTCTTTGTGTGTGTTTGGACTCAGTAGTCTCTGTGTGTGTGTGTGTGTGTGTGTGGACTCAGCAGTCTGTGTGTGTGTTTGGACTCAGTAGTCTTTGTGTGTGTGTGTGTGTGTGTGTGTGTGTATGAACTCAGCAGTCTGTGTGTGTGTGTGTGTATGGACTCAGCAGTCTGTGTGTGTGTGTATGTGTGTGTGTGTGTGTGTGTGAACTCAGCAGTCTGTGTGTGCGGACTCAGCAATCTGTGTGTGTTTGGACTCAGCAGTCTCTGTGGGTGTGGGTGTGTGTGTGTATGGACTCAGCAGTCTGTGTGTGTATGGACTCAGCAGACTCAGTTTGTATGGACTCAGCAGTCTGTGTGTATGGACTCAGCAGTCTGTATGTGTGCATAGACTCAGCAGTGTGTGTGTATGGACTCAGCAGTCTGTATGTGTGTATGGACTCAGCAGTCTGTGTGTGTGTGTGTGTGTATGGACTCAGCAGTCTGTGTGTGTGTGTGTGTGTGGACTCAGCAGTCTGTGTGTGTGTGTGTGTCTGCGTGGACTCAGCAGTCTATGTGTGTGTGTGTGTGTGTGTGTGTGTATGTGTGTGGACTCAGACGTCTGTGTGTGTGTCTGTGCAGTCTGTGTGTGTTTGGACTCAGCAGTGTGTGTGTGTGTGTGTGTGTATGGACTCAGCAGTCTGTATGTCTGTATGGACTCAGCAGTCTGTGTGTGTTTTGTGTGTGTGTGTGTGTGTGTATGGACTCAGCAGTCTGTATGTGTGTATGGACTCCAGCAGTCTGTGTGTGTGTGTGTGTGTGTGTGTATGGACTCAGCAGTCTCTGTGTGTGTGTGTGTGTGTGTGTGTGGACTCAGCAGTATGTGTGTGTGTGTGTGTGTCTGCGTGGACTCAACCCAGTCCTATGTGTGTGTGTGTGTGTGTGGCCATATGTGTGGACTCAGGCGTCTGTGTGTGTGTGTCTGTGCAGTGTGTGTGTTTGGACTCAGCAGTCTGTGTGTGTGTGTGTATGGACTCAGCAGTGTGTGTGTGTGTGTGTGTATGGACTCAGCAGTCTGCATGTGTGTATGGACTCAGCAGTCTGTGTGTTTTGTGTGTGTGTGTGTGTGTGTGTGTGTATGGACTCAGCAGTCTGTATGTATGTATGGACTCAGCAGTGTGTGAATGGACTCAGCAGTGTGTGTGTGTATGGACTCAGCAGTGTGTGTGTATGGACTCAGCAGTCTGTGTGTCTGTGTGTATGGACTCAGCAGTCTGTGTGTCTGTGTGTGTGGACTCAGCAGTCTCTGTGTGTTTGGACTCAGCAGTCTGTCTGTGTGTGTGTGTGTCTGTGTATGGACTCAGCAGTCTGTGTGTGTGTGTGTGTGTGTGAACTCAGCAGTCTGTATGTGTGTATAGACTCAGCAGTGTGTGTGTGTGGACTCAGCAGTCTGTATGTGTGTGTGGACTCAGCAGTCTATGTGTGTGTGAATGTGTGTGCGTGGACTCAGAAGTCTGTGTGTGTGTGTGTCTGTGCAGTCTGTGTGTGTTTGGACTCAGCAGTCTGTGTGTGTGTGTGTGTGTGTGTATGGACTCAGCAGTGTGTGTGTGTGTGTGTGTGTGTGTGTGTGTGTGAACTCAGCAGTCTGTGTGTGTGAACTCAGCAGTCTGTGTGTGTGCGTATTAATTGTGCAGTGTGTGTGTGTGTGTGTGTGGATCTGTGCTGGCCCGTGTCTGCGCTGGACTCCAGCAGTCTGTGTTCCCAGTGCGTGTGTGTGTGTGTGTGTGGGTGCGTATGGTCTCAGCAGTCTGTGTGTGTGCGTGTAGCGGCGCATGGACCCAGCAGACTGTGCGGTGTGTGTGTGTATGGACTGGCAGTCTGTGTGTGTGTGTATGACTCAGCAGTCTGTCTGTGTGTATGGACTCAGCAGTCTGTCTGTGTGTATGGATTCAGCAGTCGGTATGTGTGTATGGAGTCAGCACTGTGTGTGTATGGACTCAGCAGTCTGTCTGTGTGTATGGACTCAGCACTGTGTGTGTATGGACTCAGCAGTCTGTATGTGTGTATGAACTCAGCAGTATGTGTGTATGGACTCAGCAGTCTGTCTGTGTGTATGGACTCAGCACTGTGTGTGTGTGTGTATGGACTCCAGCAGTCTGTGTTCGTGTGTGTGTATCAGCAGTTCGTGTCTGTGTGTATCTGTGTCTGTGTGTGTATGGACAGAGCCTGTGTGTATCCAGCAGTCTGTGTATGCATCAACAGTCTGTGTGTGTGTGTGTGTGTGTGTGTGTAATCAACAGTCTGTGTATGGACCAGCAGTCTGTGTGTGTCTGTGTGTGTATGGATCTGGTGTGTATGGACTGTGTCTGTGTGTATGGACTCAGCAGTCTGTGTGTGTGTGTAGACTCAGCAGTATGTGTGTGTGTGTGTACCCAGCAGTATATGTGTGTGTATGGACTCAGCAGTCTGTGTGTGTGTGTATGGACGCAGCAGTCTGTGTGTGTGTGTGTGTGTGTGGACTCAGCAGTCTGTGTGTGTGTGTATGGACTCAGCAGTCTGTGTCTGTGTGTGTATGGACTCAGCAGTTTGTGTGTGTATGGACTCAGCAGCCTGTGTGTGTATGGACTCAGCAGTGTGTGTGTGTATGGACTCAGCAGTCTGTGTCTGTGTGTATGGACTCAGCAGTCTGTGTGTGTGTGGACTCAGCAGTCTGTGTGTGTGTGTATGGACTCAGCAGTCTGTGTGTGTGTATGGACTCAACAGTCTGTGTGTGTATGGACTCAGAAGTATGTGTGTGTATGGACTCAGCAGTCTGTGTCTGTCTGTGTG
>OW240915.1:106603384-106632296 GCA_933207985.1 Pelobates cultripes
TCATCTGAACATGCATACTTATAAGGGTGATGCTAGGGCCAGTTCATACAACATACAAGATTCAGTGCACTAACTGATTAATTAAGCTCTTGAGGGAATGAATGAGTGTGCTGGATCTTGTATGCTTTACATATAAATACATTTTCTAAACAAACATAGCAGCATTTACATATGGGTTAGCTCCTCCCCTCACAGAAGAAAGGACTGGCCCTCAATCTTTTTTCCTGTCCTTCACAGCAGTTGGGAAGTAGTCTGCTTAGCAGGCCTAAATTTTTATTTCAGACGCACCAGGCCAATTTGTTTTTAGGCCCAGTTAGGGTTCAGCCGATAATCTCTGCAAACCAAGCAAACTGCACATATGCAAGAAGTGCCTCATTGGTTACCCCTTTTAGTGACCTGGGGTTTGACCTAACTTTCTCCTGAGGAGATGACAATGGGGTATTGGATACATAAGGCCAAGCCAGGGCTAGTACTCTTTTCCTGATGACAAAATAAACTAGCCCTTACATAAGGTGGGTCTGGGCATGCCACTTATATATACTCCACCGTGTCTGGGGTCTGTTATAAACCTTCCCCCAAAAGGTAGATCCTCAGCTGCTGTGTAACTTCCATGATACTTTGGCAGCTGTGGATCTACCCATCTTTGCAGGGTTGAATTCGTGTGCAGTATGTGTGTGTGCAATTCTAGGCATTTTTTTGTATGGGGTATGTTTGTGAATGTCTTAATGCGGGGATGTATTTGTGTCTAGTGTTGGCACTTGAATATAGGGTCTTTTTGTTGGTGTTTGCATGCAGGACTGTATTTACATATATACATTATGACAAAAAGCTGTGGTTTGGTTGATCATATTATATTGATTTGCATCATTGTCCCTGGACTGCCTCCCCCACCGTGCCCAAGTGCTTCTCTGCCCTTTGCTTGCCAGCAGAGTCTGTAAAGAAGCTGCCAACTTGCTGTGACGGCTTGTTCGCAGAAGACCTTTGCCCCGAATGGCAGGACAGGAGACCAGTGAGAAACAAAGAGCAGCAGCCACCACCACTGGACTGCTTCTAGGATGCCATGTGAGCCCTGTATGTATGCCATGACATACATTCACTTCCACATATACATGCACATAAATACACACTGACACAGATACAAGAGCTACACACATTGACACTCCAAGAGACAAACACACACGTACAAATAGATACTCACCCTTGCTTTTCAAGTCCAGTTCTCCTTCCTGCTGTGCACATTATAAATGTTTCCATTGAGTGCCAATAAGTCTGGTTCCAACCTTCCTGCAGACTCTGCTTCTCTGTCTTGCTTGACGGAAGGGAGTACAGGACTAATTACACAAATCCAAATACACTACTCAAATATTACATTTGAACATATATATACATATATATATATGGAAGTATATGAGAAAGTGCACACTTTCTCATATAGATTTTTTTTGGGGGATCTCCATTATTCCCTGTGAGGAATCAATGATGGTGGCAGTCAAAGTACCAATTTGTGAAATTATCCGCTCAAGTGCTGAAAGATAAAAAATTAAGAAAATAATTTTTTTTATTTTGCGCTTTCAGGTCTTTAGTAGATAATTCCACAATTTTTGATCATTATTAACACAAATGAATCTAAAACAAATCGCTTTGATTTATTATGAATCCATTCGTTTTCATTTCTTTATTTTCTGGCGATTCAGACAGAAACAGACAAAATTGCCGAATTTGGATGCAATTCAAAATGAAAAGCATGTCTCAAAAAAGGCAATGGGACAGAAAAGCAAATGTAGTCACTATATAAAGTAAAGAGGGTAGCTGCCTTTCTCTGTAACTGCACTCATCCATATTTCTCAACTTAAATTTTCCAGTTTAGTCCAGTCTTCCTTCATCGTGAAGATCATGCTCATTCTATTTCCAGAATGTTTAGATAGAATTTAATGTACTTACATACACAAGAGATCTTTAGTGAGGCATGAATGGGAGGTTTGTAATGTTTTCACTAAGCAGTCCTATGAGCAAATTCTACAGTGCTTCCAAGAAATTAAGGCGGCCACTTCAGAATATACTCATTTGGGACTGCTTAGAGTAAAGTGGAGTTTGTTAGAATAAAGACTGCTTGTATTAGAGGAAATCTATACATTCTAAATAGCTTTATCAGCAGTCAGAATGGATGGTTTACAAGAAGTGTAGTATTCCTAGATTTGCCATATACTTCATATCAGCTCAAAAAAATACAACGTATAAGGATCTTTAAACTTTTGGATAGATTAGATAGACCAGACTCCACTAAAGTGTGGCATGTCAGTATTTAATCCTTCCCAGGTTTCTGCAGACCACATTTTGATATTATGTAGCAATATAGTGTGTACTGTAGATAAATAAAATTAAACTAAAATCCCCATTCATCAGGTTTGGTAATCAGAGCATATAGGCAATTTGGCTGCGGTTTGTAAGCCCTTATCTGTGGTGGAGGGCCATACAAGGAACCTGTTAGTACAGCTTGAAGGTAATGATTCTACTCACCAGAACAAATGCAATAAGCTGTATTTCTGGCGACTATAGTGTCTCTTTAAGCTGTAGTTTCCTGCAGTGGCTCGGGAGCAAAAGCCTGCCTGAATGGCAAGCACCATTCCTCTTCCGAATTACACTACCTCTGGTAACAGTCACTCGGCCACTGGTAGGACTTCCCTGAAAAGGTCCTTCAAAGATTGCAGGTGTGAGACACCGAACTGACGTGTATTAGCCTTGCTTTTTTTTTTTCTCTATGGTGAAGCATTGAGTCCAAGCAATGTACGCATTCACATGAAGACAATGTTAAGTTGATTACTTTTAGTATACACAGGTGGAGGAACGTGGTGATGTGATACTCTATTTTAAACAGAAACTTTCAGAATGCATATATTTCTATCCCTAACCCATGTACCTTCTAGAGTTTGTATGCAGCAGTGTAGTAATAATGTAATCTGACAGCAAAACTTACCTAAAATTACTACAGCTTTATTGAACCTTTAATACTTGTTTCCAATACATTTGTCTAGCAAGAAATGCTGTGGAATACACTGTAAACCTTGAATTCATGGCACTTAAGATTCCTTAGAAAGGACCAACCTGCTAACACAAGGCAATCCATATTCTGGGTTACCTCCTACAAGACTTAGATCACATTTGATTACAAATCCAGTCAGTTTTAGATCTAGTGGACAACAGCTGCAAATGTTAGCTATGTCTAGAGGTTTACTTATTAAAGTAAAACACCCAAAATCAAAACGACTACAGTGGTTAAAGTGCCAGGAGTAGCAAGCTTGTGTGGTGATTGGAGTGTTCCCTTAAGTATATTAATATAGCAAGATATTTGGTATAATCCATGCAAGTTTCCTTTCATGATGTTCTAGTTTGAGTGGCAGTTTCTTAATCTTGTGCAAATCAAGGTTGATTGCAGTTAAAAACAGTAGGATAAATTAGATGCCAAAGATTGCATTTTGTGTAGAATTAAAACGAAACTATACACTTATCAGGACCAATCATTTCACTGTGTTTATTTCTTAGAGTCAACAATTTAAAAAAGTTCAAGGATGATCATAAGCCTGTGCAGAGCAGGCAGCAGTCATTTATACTCTCCCCATTCAACACAACCAATGTTGAGCAATGCAGGACAACTGAAGTGTAACCAACATAACCCCTTCAGAGCCAGAGGTTCTTACAACAGAACAGAAAGGTCCTCTGGCAGTGGAGGAGCAATTTTCAAAGGGCCAGCAGCAGAGTGTATCCCCCTGGTTTACTTGATAAGCAGGTTGTCCACTTCTTTGCATGTTCAGGCAAAAGCTGTTCATGAAGCACAAGACCTCTGTGCAAACAGGCTAAGTTGTGTCCTCTCAAATGCACTCAAGAGTCATCAGGTATGAACTGTAGGAAACCAAGAGCCATTACCTACAGTGGAGAACGATGGACTTTATTTCAACTATAAACGAAAGTGAATATGTAAAGACGTGCCTCCACTGGAATAATTTAGGGCCAAAGTAAATCATGAAGCTCAATGTTATCAGTCCAGTTTGAGTCTTAAGACTTTGCGTTATCCAGGTGATTTATAGATGAGAAGCAGCAGCCAGTTCCGATCCAAGGTGTGATTGTTACTGCAAAAGGATAAAAAATAAATAAATAAGGGGTAAACATTTAATTGTGTGTGGGAAAAACAAAACAAAAACAAACCCAAATGTATGCATGTATTCCTCTATTCAAACCGACAAGTCAAAGAATCAGACAAGGCAGAAAGCGCAAGGAAAGTTTCTATTGCATCTCTGTGCAAACCAAAAAGCAACTAAGTGGGCTCATGGTCTATCAATGGATGCTGAACTGTACATGCAAACCATGTACCACAATGACAAAGGTAACCCCCCGGTTTTGTACAAAGGATACCACATCACGTGACAATGGCTGTTTTGAAACAGAGAATGCAGTTTCAAACTTACACATTTCTCTAACTCCAGGCCATCCTTGAAGAATATCATGAAAGGAGTCAGACCATCTTCACGGAAATCAAGCAGAGCCACCATGCCCTCTGTGTTCATGCCTTCTCCTGTAAAGAACTAACAGAACCAATTGTTACTACTTTATCTGACTTGTGAAACCAAGATGAAAATTATAGTGGATTAGGAGAGAGGCAACATTTTAACAATGTTTAGTCATGTACCCTCCGCACCAAAAGAGCCATTAAGGGAAGACAAAATAAAAAATTACCTGGTAGTTTTTAAAGTTGCCAAGGATGTCTTTGATTTTCTCTGCAGCACCAGTCATGAAAGGTTTAACACGGCTTGGATTTGTTTCCTCAAGCTTGGCTTTGATTCTTAAAACAAGGGAAATGAAATATTTAATAAAGCATTTATTACACAACTGACATGTAAATGCAGTCTACTTGAGTGCTCAGACTTTAGATTTGTTTCATGGGAACAAGCCTCCAAAGGTGTCCTAAGTTAGTCATCATAGCATAACTCCAATACCAGTTTGCATTAGAGATAGACATTTAGGTACATGAAATATAGAATGTGCAGCATTGAAATCCCAGCATACGACCAAGATTTTCTACAATTTGTAATGCAATATACAAAAATCATAGTAGTCAGTTGGGTAAAGCATCAATTTTGCGAAGTGTTAAATCGGCTTTAAATTTGTAGACATGTTGCATTCAGTTCAGCCTGTCACCTCAAACACCATTGGCGTTTGTACTATCCATGCCACTTTTGTGCCAGCCTCATGTTGCATTTTAAATAAAATGTTTAAATACTGTGAGTTAGCATTTTTCTATTTGCTCTAACAGTGTTATTCACTAAAGTGAAAATTCACAGAATTTCAAGTTTAAGGCTGCCAAGCTTGCAGTTTTGGGCACTTTGCTTTAAAGTGACATTGTAGGCACCCAGACTACTTCAGCTAACTGAAGTTGAATGGCTACAGTGTCCCCATTGCACTTAGTGCTGCAATGTAAAACATTGCAGCTATAAGCTTGCACTCAGTGGCTGTCTACCAGACAGCTGAGCATGCGCATTAGGTCTCCCCTGTCAGCTGATGCTGGGGAGGAGAGTGGGCAGAGCCTGACCCAGCACTGAGGGACATTAAATCCTTAAAAAAAAAAAATCACACAATCCTTTGTAAGTCTGCAAGAACACAGCTCCTTAAGAACGAGGTGTTGGGAGGTGAAGAGAATGGTGTCAGATGCATGCATCAGTACATCTACCAATAAGGTCACCTTAACACCTTAAGGACCAAACTCCTGGAATAAAAGGGAAACATGACATGTCACGTGTCCTTAAGAGGTTAAAGGACCACTCCATACCAGGTAATTAAACTGGCTAAAGCGCTTTGTGTGCTTGAAATGTACCATTTATAAAAGGCAGTTTATTAAAGAAGCACCTCCCCAGCTGGAGAGGTTTGCACCCTACTGTTCGCTCCAAACAAAAGTGGCAGGTACACTACTTGAGCAAGCCTGCCTTCTGCCCATTCATTCACAGAGTTCACATCAAACCAGCAATCTTCCTGAACACTGAATTTCACTGTGCACTGCAACAGAGGCTTCTAATTGGTTTTAAGCTTGCAAGGAGCCAAATTCTCTTCTGAGGAAGGAGAGTGCTTGCAATGGTACCATCATAACTGCATGTAGTTATTAAGGGTATATCAACTAAATAGGGAATTTTAAAAATGCAAATTGCCCTTAAGGCAGCCATCAGAGCAGACTATTTACATGCTTTAGAAGTTTACTTACAGTTTCATGTAACCCTTAATATAAGATTTGTAAGATTCCTTTGTGAAGCCAGTTTCCTGAAGCTTGTGATTTAATACTATATCAACTCCTGTGACGGTTGTTAAATCTGACCCTTCATCTGGGGACTCAACAGATGCATTTGCACCAATCAGAACTTCATCAATTGAACCTTCTGTTCTAGTGACCATCTAAAAGAAAAGAAAACACATGCAATTAATGGAAGTCTAAGAACTGTGCCCTTTGTTGCATATTTCTTATATCAAGTTTGCCCCCTCCCAAGACATGTAGCCAAGTCGCTGACAGCACAGGTCTAGTCCTTTGCTATTAACAGTCCAACATTCCACATAAACGTGTTACTTGAGCATGCAGAAGTACAGAGGTCTTTAGGAGACCCTGAATTATGCATTTCATAAGAATACACATGAGACATTGAATTTACAAGTTCTGCCTTGTTAATACAGTAACTTATCACAAGTAGTACCCACTTTGTCTTACAGTAACTAGGACACCTTTCAGTGTCTTTGATGCTGTAGTATTTAACTGAAGCTATCCCCGTGTGTGCACTACTTTTTTCTTTAGCACCTGGCACTTAACCTGCCAAGAGCCATGTCGGTGCAGTACTAAAGCATGAGCGAGTGTACAACACTGATGTCTATGAAAGTTCCCAAAACTCCAAAGACCATGTCTCACAATAAGACTAGCTCCCATAGTAGTTGCTAGCACACACGCAGTATAACAGACTTCAATTAATAACTCCAGGTGGTAGTTTTCAAGTGACCACAATATTTCACGTTAGCAGTACGTTTCCCATTGGAAATGAATGCTGAAGTGGAAACGACCTAGATTAAAATGGAAGCATCACTACCCAAGGACTTTGCAAAGACCAGACTGACATTGCCACGGGTGGTTTGGGTGGGGCAGGTAAAGTTTACCTACTTGAACCTTAAGAGTGATGTCATCTTCCTTTCGTCTGTTCTCTAACCAGGAGCCAATAGCATTGCGGTGTATGAAGGATGCCTCTAAGGTTTTCCCAAAGAGCCAAATCTCTACAGAGCTCACTGGGATTTACACTGTAGCAGCAGAAAGTGTCTAAGAAAGTAATGTGGAGGAAATCTACAGAGACAAAGTAGTTCCTACTTTATATATCTTGACTGGGTTAGAATACCAGTGAATTTCCAGAAGTCAGAAAAAGTATTTCATAAAGATTCAATCTTTATAAAATACTTACAGGATCATTAGTGTTAGGAAAACAACGATTTTCCCGACACCATAGTGCCCTGAGGGCGACATCTCCTCCCCCACCGTTAGCGGAGACGAATGCGCATGCGTGGCAGGGCCGCACATGCATTCAAAGTGTCCATAGGAAAGCATTTTCAGTGCTTTCCTATTGACGCATAAAATGCCTCCAGCGTCACAGATGCACCTCTAGTCGCTGGATTAATCCCAAATGTAAACAGCAGTTTCTCTGAAACTGTTTGCATCTGAAGGGTTAAAACCTGAGGGACCTGGCACCCAGAACACTTCATTGCGCTGAAGTGGTCTGGTTGACTATAGTGTCCCTTTAAGTGAGAAAATTCACAACTCAAATACAAAAAATATTCTTTTATAAAGATAATACTGTTTATTTTACATACACACCATAAAGTGAACGCATTTACACATTATTCCATTGGCAAAGATTAAAAACAGCTTTCAAATGCTGCAGATTCTTTGCTAACACCCTTCCCTTTCTAAACCCACCCAGACTGTCAGTGGCTGTGCGGTCAAGACTGTCCTGCACAGCTACGAGTTCTTAACAAGGCAGTTCCCTATCATTTGATTTTAGTTCCACGGAGCCAAATACAGGAAGTAACATGGTTTATTTAAGAAGTGCTAAAAAAATTCTACTGACATCTACACCTCAAAAAACAAAAAACAAAAACAAAAAAACACCCCACAAAGTACAATAAAAGTCCAAAGTACACTTTAGTGTTTGAGGTAGCTAATATTTTGGCACTAGTCAAGTGATTTACGCAAAAAAAACCCACTAACCTTGCCTTCAACTTCATAGCAAAGTCCACAACTGCTTTCTTTGATTTTGTAGATGTCTGAGAACATCTCGTCTTCTAAAAGAGAAGAAAAAAAAAAAAAATTGAATTGTGAAACATTTAAAAATTGAAAGTGCAGGATGGTAAACAACCAGAACAATTGAGTAGATGTTACATTGCCAGAAATCACACTTTCCCCTTACCCGGGTCTCCATCAGACTTCAATGCTCCTCAGTGATCCAAGCATAACAGCATGCGCTAAGCCAGGCATAGGCAACCTTCGGCACTGCAGATGTTTTGGACTACACCTCCCATGATGCTGTGCCAGCACTATGGGTGTAAGTATTATGGGGGATGTAGTCCACAGCATGTGGAGTGCCAGAGGCTGCCGTTAGCCAGGATCCCCAGCTAGTAGAACACACCCTTCCATCCCTGTTAGTAGGATCCTGTCTCTAGCATGCCCCCCCCCCCATGCTGCCCGGCGCGGGGGTCCCACGTGGCGAGGAGCGCGCACAGTGCAGCAGGACTCCGCCCGGCCGCCATTACCCGGCGCGGCTCTAGCAGGACAGCCGGAGTGTGAGCCCACTGATCCGGCCGCCAGACTGCCGATTGAAAGTTACTGATTAGATCTCCAACGGATGGAAGAAGAAAAAATCCGCCCAGTCTCTCAAACCCTCCCCCCCCCCCATTCCGCGCCAAGTCTGCCTGGTAACAGCACACCGCACCACAGCCCCACCCATTTCATGGCAGTGACGCGCCGTAGACCGTGACGTCAGAACATTTTCCCCCTGAATAAGCCCAGTCCCCCGGCATGGCCTAGCGGGGGGGGATGGGAGAACCCGGGATCGCGTGCTGCTGAGTTAGGTGTGAGGCCCCCCGGGGGGAGAGGATTGGCCGTTGAGAGCGTGGCCTGCCCGCGTGCCATGAGTAATAAGGATTCCAGCGGTAGAGTCCGCGCGGGGAGCGGCGGGAAGGGCTCGTGTGGCGCCCGCCAGAGAACGTTCCAGAAGCTTGGGAACGCGACGTCGCGAGCCGCTCCCGTCACAGCGCGCGCTCCCACACCAGCAGCACGAGGACCCAGGCCGGCGCTCTGACAGGAAAACTCCCTTTCCCACTTCGGTAATATAGATCGCACCGGCTGCTAACACGGCCATCCTGCAGCGGGAGAGAAGCGCTACTCACTGGAGATGATATCCTTGTAGATGATCATGGCGGCGGGGTACTGAGCGGCTCTGTCCCGGAGCGGTCTATCGGAGGCTCAGCGCCTGCAGAGGGTGGGGAGAGGAAAAGAACGAGTCAGAGCTTCACTCGGCTCATATAGAGGCGGCGCGGCCCCTGTGACGCACACAGCACATGCGCACTAGGGGCTGAGGCGGGGCTCGCGCTATCAATTGCGTCATGTGCGCCAATGGCCGAAGGGAGCGGCGGGGAACGCCCTGCGAACAGACCATAGAGGCCGGGACTCCGCTCTAGCGCAGAGACCCAGCGCGGCACCACGGTAGCAGCCGCCCACAGCGCCCTCTGCAGGCAGGCTGGGACACTGCCTGGCTCACTAAACTTTGTCTTAGTTCGGTAAAAGGTCAGGAAACCACTGGAAACCCGGTCTGTTCCAAACATTATATTATATACACTCTCTGGGATACACTCTCCTTTATGGTAACAGCATTCATTTTCACAGTTTTGTCCAACTTAGCGGCCAATTACATGTAGGAAAACCCACTGGCCGAGTGCTGACAGTAAATAAGAGTCAGCTGTCAGCCCCTCAGATTGCTCTGTCTGCATATTAACATTTATCGTATGCTCAGTCAAAGGTGTGCTACTACTAAATAAACGCCAATGGTGGCTGCTGCTGCCGCTGTCATTTCTGTGGTAATAAATGCTGGTTAAAGATTGTGAACTTCCGTTTGGTAAGTGCCTGATCCCAGACAAGGATCAGGTAGCTGACATTGTTCCTTTAAAAGGACCCGATAGGCACCCAGACCTCATCATCCCATTAAAGGACCCGATAGGCACCCAGACCTCATCATCCCATTAAAGGACCCGATAGGCACCCAGACCTCATCATCCCATTAAAGGACCCGATATGCACCCAGACCTCATCATCCCATTAAAGGACCCGATATGCACCCAGACCTCATCATCCCATTAAAGGACTCAATAGGCACCCAGACCTCATCATCCCATTAAGGGACCCGATAGGTACCCAGACCTTATCATCCCATTAAAGGACCCGATATGCACCCAGACCTCATCATCCCATTAAAGGACTCAATAGGCA
Organism: Pelobates cultripes; assembly: GCA_933207985.1. Lineage (NCBI taxonomy): Eukaryota > Metazoa > Chordata > Amphibia > Anura > Pelobatidae > Pelobates > Pelobates cultripes. Next base: position 106,613,934 of record OW240915.1, read on the forward strand.
CCCAGACCTCATCATCCCATTAAAGGACTCAATAGGCACCCAGACCTCATCATCCCATTAAAGGACTCAATAGGCACCCAGACCTCATCATCCCATTAAGGGACCCGATCAGGGCCGTCTTTAATGCAGGGCAAACAGGGCCCAATTACTCCTGGGGGCCGAAGGCAGCTGTCCCGTGGGCCCCGCTGCCCTAAAAAAATAAATAAAATGTTTCCCGGCCGCTTTAGGCGGGCCCCGCACTGTAAGGAGTCCAACCGGGTGGCCCATGCACTTAGGGCCACCCAGTGGGCTTGTACCAGCAGGGGCCCGGTCGGGCGCTGTGGCCCTTTAACACGACCGGGCCTCTTGCGTTTCGGCAGCGCTGGGAGGAAGTGAGTGCCGAGCGTCACTTCCTCCCATAAAGAGCTGCTGCGCGGGAGAAGAAGGACCTGCACGGGAGGGAGGAGGAGGCAGTGAGGATAGGGGCTCCTCACTCACATCATCCTCAGGCAGCACACTGGATCCCAGGGATGCCACCCTCCAGCAAAAGGTAGGAAACTGGAGGGTGGGCTTAAAATGTACATTTTACATGTATGTCAGTATGTCTGTGTGTGTGTGTGTCAGTATGTCTGACAGTGTATGTGTCTGTCAGTATGTCTGTGTGTGTCAGTATGTCAGTGTGTGTCTGTGTATGTCAGTATGTCTGATAGTGTATGTGTGTATGTCAGTATGTTTGACAGTGTCTGTATCTGTGTGTGTGTCAGAAGGTCTGTGTGTGTCAGTATGTCTGTGAGTGTATGTCAGTATGTCTGACAGTGTATGTATCTGTGTGTGTCAGTATGTCTGTCAGTGTATGTGCCTGTTTGTGTGTCAGTATGCCTATCAGTGTATGTATCTGTGTGTGTCAGTATGTCTATCAGTGTATGTATCTGTGTGTGTCAGTATGTCTGCCAGTGTATGTGCCTGTGTGTCAGCATGTCTATCAGTGTATGTATTAGGGATCGACCGATTATCGGTCTGGCCGATATTATCGGCCGATATTTGGTATTTTCGGCAATATCGGTATCGGCCAATTCAGATACCAATATTGCCGATAATATATAACAGGACCGCCGTGCCCATTACAAGCCCGGCGGTCCTGTGGGGGCCAGCAGCAATCGCTGATTTACCTTGCATGCAGCTCCAGCAGCTCCCTGTGTAAATCTCGCGAGACCCGCGGCCGCAGAGCGTTGCCACGGGTTACCATGGCATCGCTCCGCGCGGCACTAAGAGCCGCGAGATTTACACAGGGAGCTGTAGGAGCTGCTTGCAAGGTAAGTCAGCGCTTGCTGCTGCTGAGCCACCACTGTACTTAACAAGCCACTGGACCACCAGGGAATACTATATCCCCAGGGAGGGGGGACTAAACAAAAAACAAAAAAAAAACATTTAAATATTAAAAAAAATATTAAAATAAAAAATTACACAAATTACATCACTACACAAACACACACACACACACACAAACACATACTGCATTACATACACACTACACATACACACACTACACAGACACACACACTACACACACCACAAACACACACACCACACAAACACACACACCACACAAACACACACTGGGGGGGGACTAAACAAAAAAAAACATTTAAATATTTAAAAAAATATTAAAATAAAAAATTACACAAATTACATCACTACACAAACACACACACACACTACACAAACACACACTGCACACATACTGCATTACATACACACACACTGCATTACATGCACACACACTGCATTACATACACACACACTACACAGACAGACACTACACACACACCACAAACACACACTGCACACATACTGCATTACAGACACACACTGCACACACTACACTGCACACACACTGCATTACATACACACTACACAAACACAGTACACATACTGCATTACATACACACACACTGCATTACATACACACTACACAGACACACACACTGCATTACATACACACTACACAAACACACACTGCATTACATACATACACACTACACAAACACACACACTGCATTACATACACACACAAAAACACACTGCATTATACACACACTACATAAACACACTGCATTATATACACACTACACACACTGCATTATATACACACACTCTGCACCCACTACACACACACACTACACAAACACACACAGTTCCCCTGTCTAAACACACTTCATCCACTACATGTGGCATGTATATTTTGTGCATTTACCTTTCGAATTAGTTTATTTATTCAAAATAGTAAATGTACAGAATATCGGCAAGATATCGGCTATCGGCCTGAAAGTTCGCAGATTATCGGTATCGGTATCGGCTCTAAAAAATCAATATCGGTCGATCCCTAGTATGTATCTGTGTGTGTCAGTATGTCTATCAGTGTATGTATCTGTGTGTGTCAGTATGTCTGCTAGTGTATGTGCCTGTGTGTCAGTATGTCTTCCAGTGTATGTGTGTGTGTGTGTGTGTGTGTGTGTCAGGCACATACACTGATATACATACTGATACAGGCACACTAACAGACATACTGACACACACAGGCACATACAATGACAAACATACTGACACACACACAGGCACATACACTGACAGACATACATACACACGCATATATACAGACATACTGACACACACACACACAGGCACTTATACTGATAGATTGTCAGGAAACTGACAGGGATCCAATACGCAGAGTGCGCACAGAAGGAGGTACGTATACCGGACCTTAGAATGGCCGGACTAACGTAAGGACAAAGCAAGAATAGTCAAAAGGTAAGCCGAGGTCAAGGGAGCCGGAGGACAGGTAAGCGAGATACAAGCCGAGTCAAAGGAGAGGAGAGGACAACAGGACAAAAGACAAGCAAGGGTCAAACCGGAAACACAAGATAAAGAACGCGCTGAGTGACTAGCAAGCTAGAACCACGACAGGGCAATGAGCAGTAGTAAAGGTTTCCTTTAAATACCCTGTTACCTAAATAGGGACCACGCCCTCAAAAGGTCCAGAATAGCGGTTCCCGGCACTTCATGTAAATGCCGATGTCATGACGTCGACGCTAGCCGTCGCGTCATAAAAGGGGGAGGAGCTAGCGCGGCCGGCGCGAAAACGGCCGGAAATGCTAGGGGCAGGGAGCCCCTAAACAGAGAGGATGTCTTCCCTGGATTCAGCACCAACAGGTACCCTGACAGTACCCCCCCTTCTAGAAACGCCCACCGGGCGGATGGGACCGGGCTTAGAAGGAAAACGAACGTGGAAGGCCCGAAGAAGACGAGGAGCATGCACGCCTATACCAGGAACCCAAGACCTCTCTTCTGGACCATAACCTTTCCAGTCTATGAGGTATTGCAGCTTCCCCCTAGAAATACGAGAATCAAGGATGGACTTGATGATATATTCCTCCTGACCATCCACACGGACCGAGGATGGAGGAGCAGAGTGGGAGGAAAATCTGTTACAAACAAGAGGTTTCAATAAAGACACATGAAAAGAGTTAGGGATGCGTAGAGTAGGAGGCAGATCCAGCAAATAAGAAACCGGGTTGATCCTCCTCAGTACCCTGTAAGGACCAATGTAACGAGGAGCAAACTTCAAGGAAGGAACTTTCAGGCGAATGTGTCTGGTACACAACCAAACCCTATCCCCCGGAGAAAAAATAGGAGCAGGACGTCTACGCCTATCAGCATGTGACTTAAACACCGTGGAACTACGTTCAAGAATTTGTCGAGTCTGATCCCACAACTTTCTCAGGTTGGCTATATGAATATCAACCGACGGTATACCCTGGGAAGGAGACACCGACGGAAGAACAGTAGGGCTAAAGCCATAGTTCAAGAAAAAGGGGCTATTACGAGTGGAACCACAAACAAGGTTGTTGTGAGCAAACTCCGCCCAAGGAATCAGACCGACCCAGTCATCCTGGTGTTCAGAAATAAAACAACGTAGATATTGCTCAATTTTTGGGTTAGTGCGTTCGGCTGCTCCGTTAGATTGGGGATGATAGGCCGAAGAAAAATTCAGTTTGATGCCCAACTGTGAACAGAAGGATCTCCAAAAACGGGAAATAAATTGGGAGCCCCTGTCTGACACAATCTCATTGGGAATACCATGTAAACGGAAAATTTCTCTAGCAAATATCACGGCCAGTTCGGGGGAGGACGGAAGTTTAGGCAAGGGAACGAAATGAGCCATTTTAGTAAACCTGTCAAGGACCGCGAGGATAACTGTATGCCTATTGGAAGCTGGTAGATCAACAATAAAATCCATAGCCAAACAAGCCCAAGGTTTGTTGGGAACGACTAAGGGCTGCAATAAACCACAAGGGAGATCCCGCAGAAGTTTATTCCTGACACAAACATTGCAAGCCTTGACAAAGTCTTCCACATACCTACGTAAACCGGGCCACCAGAAGTCTTTGGAGATCAGACAGTAAGTTTTGTGGATGCCGGGGTGACCAGCGATCTTGCTATCGTGGAAACAGCGAATAATGTCCACTTGGAATTTGGGAGACACGAACAAGCGGCCCACAGGAGTACGTTCGGGAGCAAGAGATTGTTCGTTCTGAATATCAGCGAGCAGTGGAGAGTGTATTTTGACATTGGTGTTGGCGATAATATTGACTTCAGGAATAATAGGGAACAAAGTATCCTCTGTAGAGGTGGTAGGTTCGTGCTGACGTGACAAAGCGTCTGCCTTAGTGTTCTTAGAACCAGGCCTGTAAGTAAGCATATAATTAAAGTGTGTAAGGAACATAGACCAACGTGCCTGCCTGGCAGATAATCTTTTGGCCTCCCCATATACGATAAATTTTTGTGGTCAGTCAAGATAGTAACTGGGAGGACGGTGCCCTCTAACAAATGTCTCCATTCCTTTAATGCCATAATGATAGCTAAAAGTTCCCTATCACCAATGTCATATCTCCTTTCAGTGTGTGATAGTTTCTTGGAAAAAAAACCGCAAGGGTGCAGCGGCTTATCTAAACTTTGTCTTTGGGATAACACTGCGCCTATCCCTGTTTCAGACGTATCAACTTCAAGTAAAAAGGGTAGAGAGGTATCAGGATGAACTAATACAGGTGCTGAGGCAAAAGACTGTTTGAGCGTTTCGAAAGCAGATAAAGCCTCAGTAGACCAGGTTTTGGTATCGGCTCCTTGTTTGGTCATATTAGTGATAGGACGTTAACAAAACGTCTGTAATAATTAGAAAATCCAAGAAATCTTTGTATGGCTTTGAGTCCCTTAGGTAAAGGCCAATCTAAAATCGATTTTAGTTTGGTCGGGTCCATCATAAACCCGTCTTTGGAAATTACAGAACCTAAGAAAGTTACCTGAGACTGGTCAAAGCTACATTTTTCCAATTTACAATACAATCCATGTTGTAAAAGTTTCTGTAATACCTTTCTGACTTGTCTATGATGTGAATTAATGTCTCTAGAATGGATTAGTATATCATCCAAATATACAATTACACATTCATGTTGGAATTCTCTAAGAACTTCATTGATCAAGTCTTGGAAGACGGCCGGGGCGTTACAGAGCCCAAATGGCATTACGGTATACTCATAATGCCCGTAACGGGTATTAAATGCTGTCATCCATTCATCTCCCTGTTTAATTCGCACTAAGTTATATGCTCCTCTTAAGTCAAGTTTAGTAAAAATACTCGAGCCCTTTAGTCTGTCAAAGAGTTCAGTAATCAAAGGAATAGGGTAAGCATTTCTGATAGTAATTTTGTTCAATCCCCGATAGTCTATACAAGGACATAAGGTACCGTCTTTCTTTTCTACAAAAAAGAAACCCGCCCCCGCCGGAGAAGAAGACTTTCTAATAAATCCCTTGTCTAAATTCTCCTTGATATATTCCTCTAAAACTAAGTTTTCTTGGTGGATAGAGGGTATACCGTACCCCTGGGAGGCATAGTACCAGGGAAAAGTTTAATAGAACAGTCATAAGACCGGTGGGGAGGTAAAGTATCCGCCTTACCCTTGTCAAATACAGATTTGAGGTCTAGATATTGTAATGGTATCTGAACGTCTGTGGATTGAGAAGTGTTAGCATAAGAGATCACGGGGCAAACAGAAGTAACTCTCTGCAGACATTCTTTCCTACAACCCATACCCCAAGAAACGATTTCTCCACCCTCCCAGTCAATCTGAGGGTTGTGTCTTTTGAGCCAAGAATATCCTAGAACCACTGGGACTGCCGGGGAGGAAATTAACAGAAGGGAAATCAACTCTTCGTGGAAAATACCAACAGTAAGCTTAACGGGTTCGGTCTCATGGAATATTACTGGTTCAGATAAAGGTCTACCATCTATGGCCTCAACAGCCAAGGGTGTATCTCTCAATTGGAATGGGATACAATGCTTATTAGCAAAAGTTTGGTCTATAAAGCTTTCTGCTGCTCCAGAATCTAATAATGCCATCGTAGCAATAAACCCCTTTTCCCAAGCTAGAGAGACAGGAATCAGAAGCCTATGGTCTCTTTTATTATGCATAGAGGACAGTAATGAAACACCCAAGGCCCGTCCTCTAAGGGAACTTAGGTGCAAGCGTTTCCCGGACGATTAGGGCAACTAAGACGTAGGTGACCTCTCAGCCCGCAGTATAAACAGAGACCCTCCCTTCTCCTGTACTGTCTCTCAGCCTCAGATAAGCGAGTATTACCTATTTGCATAGGTTCTGGTGGAGTAGGATTATAGGAGTCAGGGTTCTGAAATGAGGGAGCGAGTCTTACAGGAAGTCTAGTAACTCTTTCCCGAGTGTTCTGCCTCTGTCTCATGCGCTCATCTATTCTGGAAATGAAGGATACTAAATCCTCTAAATTTTCCGGAAGTTCTCTTGTGGCAATTTCATCTAGAATTTCATCAGACAACCCATTCAAGAAAACATCCATAAAAGCTTGTTCGCTCCATTTCACTTCTGCTGCCAATGATCTAAACTCTAGAGCATATTCTACAAGGGTCCTATCTTGTTGTTTAAGGCGTAACAGGGATCTGGCCGCATTAATCTTCCTCCCTGGGGGGTCAAAGGTTCTTCTAAAAGCCGTGACAAACGCAGTGTAGTTGTAGACTAAAGGATTGTCATTCTCCCAAAGGGGATTGGCCCATCTAAGTGCTTTATCTATTAGCAGGGTTATGATAAAGCCTACCTTAGCCCTGTCAGTGGGGTAAGCCCGGGGTTGTAGTTCGAAATGTATACTTATCTGGTTTAAAACACCACGACAAGCATCAGGCGAACCCCCATATCGTAATGGTGACGTGACATGGGAAGATGCGCCTACAGTGGCTACTTCCAAACCAGTACTTAGCGAGTGGCTAGCAGTGGAACGCATTTCTTCAGACTGGGTACTGGAGCGTGTCAACAAAGTTTGTAACGCTAAAGCCATTTGGTCCATTCTATGGTCCATGGCCTCAAATCTGGGGTCAGGAGGACTAGCACCTGCAGGATCCATCATGGCTCTGTCGTAATGTCAGGAAACTGACAGGGATCCAATACGCAGAGTGCGCACAGAAGGAGGTACGTATACCGGACCTTAGAATGGCCGGACTAACGTAAGGACAAGCAAGAATAGTCAAAAGGTAAGCCGAGGTCAAGGGAGCCGGAGGACAGGTAAGCGAGATACAAGCCGAGCCAAAGGAGAGGAGAGGACAACAGGACAAAAGACAAGCAAGGGTCAAAACCGGAAACACAAGATAAAGAACGCGCTGAGTGACTAGCAAGCTAGAACCACGACAGGGCAATGAGCAGTAGTAAAGGTTTCCTTTAAATACCCTGTTACTTAAATAGAGACCACGCCCCCAAAAGGTCCGGAATAGCGGTTCCCGGCACTTTATGCAAATGCCGACGTCATGACGTCGACGCTAGCCGTCGCGTCATAAAAGGGGGAGGAGCTAGCGCGGCCGGCGCGAAAACGGCCGAGATATGCCGAAATGCTAGGGGAAGGGAGCCCCTAAGCAGAGAGGATGTCCTCCCTGGATACATCACCAACAGGTACCCTGACATAGATATCCTGACACACACACACACAGGCACATATACAGACATACTGACACACATACAGCCACATACGCTGATAGAGATACTGTGTGTGTGTGTTAGTATGTCTGTATATGTGCCTGTGTGTGTGTGTGTGTCAGTATGTCTATCAGTGTTTGTGCCTGTGTGTGTGTCAGTATGTTTGTCATCGTATGTGCCTGTGAGACCGTTTGTGTCAGTGTGTGTGTCAGTATGTCTATCATTGTATGTATTTATGTGTGTCAGTATGTCTCAGTTTATCTGTGTGTATCTGTATGTGTCTGTGTATTTATCTGTATGCGTATCTGTATGTAGTCAGTGTGTGTATCTGCTTGTGTGTCAGCATGTCTACCTGTGTCTGAGCACAAACAATAAATACAAATACACCCTACCATTCAAACTTCAACATTACATACAAACACACTCCTGCATTGAAAGTCAACACTTCATACAAACACACCTCTGTGTTAAACACCAACATTATATATAAACAAACCCCTACATTCAAAAAAACAGCACTACACTTAAATGTACACTTGCATTCAAACTCTAACACCACATACAAACACATTCACACAAACATACTCCATACAAAAACATGCTTACATTCAAACACACAAACACAGTGCTAAATACAACCCTGCAAGCATGGGAAATTGGTAGAGCCCCAACTGTCAATGCATTGTTGGAGTTGCATGACAGATAGGGTTCTACCTTCTTTCCAACCTTGCAATTTGGGGTCCAAATGAAATTCTTGCACCAGGGCTCTTTCTACTTTAGTTCACCCACTGCGTTGGGGTGGAGGCGTGATTGCATGCTAGCGAGTGGATCCAGGGGGCCCAAGCAAATGCTTGCCCAGGGCCCAATCAATATTAAAGACGGCCCTGGACCCGATAGGCACCCAGACCTCATCATCCCATTAAAGGACTCAATAGGCACCCAGACCTTATCATCCCATTAAAGAAGGCTGGGTGCAATGTCCTTATCCTCTTAACCATAAAATGTATACATTGCAGTTTTAGAGAAACAAATAATTACATTGCAAGATTAACGCCACTTCTTGTGAGGCACTTCCTGGCTTTTTGCAGCGTTGATTATTATTTGTATTATTTATATAGCGCCAACAAATTCCGCAGCGCTCTGTGACGCAATGCTGGATGTCCTCACACTTCACATAAAGATGTCCAGCGTCTTCAAATCCCCCCGCAGAAAAGCATTAGTTTTCCCATCGCCATGACTTCGGAGCAGAGCACTGGAAACACTATAGTGTCAGGAATACAAACGTGTATTCCTGACAGTATAGTGTTAAAAACACTATTTAGGTTCCCGTCCCCCTTAAATATGCTTAAAACTCAAGTTTATTCCAGCACAGCGCTAGTCTGCCACAGTTGGCTCTGCCTCCCTAGCTGCGAGCATAAAAATGGATAATCTCAGCCAATGGTGATGCTATTGCGCATTTGCTGCAAATTGCTGTCAATCAGCATCTCCTCGTAGAGATGCATTCAATCAATGCAGCTCTAGAGGAATGTTCAGAGCCTCAATGCAGAGTTACATTAAGCTGTAGTGGTTCTTGGGGGCACTGTATTTGCCCTGGTGAGTCTGAAGCATGAATCAATCACCTGCTTGACTTGCCGCAGCGTCAATAAGGTGGCTATGAGCCTCCAGCAAAATTGTGGCAATTCAGTGCCAGAGATAGTCTCTGGTACACCCTGGACCCTCAGGTTCCTTGCCTTGTTTTTATCTTCTATGCTGGCTAATTGCGCTTGCTTGTGGGCACATTGCTTTCTCAGAGAGCTCAGTGCAGCATGGGTGGCGTTTTGCGCTAGCTTGGTGCCTCTCATGCTGTCCTCTACCACCCATTTGGTGAGTGTGGAACATCCTCTCGCACCAGTGCCATGTCCGCTTGAAACATGGACTTAATGTCCTGCATCAGGGCCTTTATAATTGTCAGGTATACTCTATCATCCATACTGCCGCCGGAACCCACTTCCGGGTTCACGGCGCTTAGCCCCGCCCCTTTTCTCTGACGCGGTCCTTCCACGATACTTAGGAAGACCGCGCCAGATTCAAGGGGCTGGATTATTCACGCAGGTACGGCATTGAGATCAGCTGCTCTATTGAATGCTACCGGCTACACTCCTCTCTCGACCTCAGCTTGTAACCAGATTTCAACCTTCCCCACTTCTCGACCTCGGCTTGGAAAACGGACTTCTACCTTCTCCACTCCCAGACCTCGGCTTGTAAAAACGGACTTCCTTACTTTCCACTCCTAACGCTCAGCTTATTCATAGAGAGTCATAATCTCTCCTCCATTGGGTGAATTAACCCTTCCAATACCAGAACTTCCTCTAAGTTAAGTAATCCTTTTTCTCCAAGGAAACCAATTCATATTAATTATTTTCACTTCATTCCTCTCTTGTCAATAAGGGATTACTACTAAGTCTTATTTCTCCTGCAAATATCATTTTATTATTAATTGCAACCTGTCCAGCTTATTTATCATTATACTAATAAATCATTCCATCTTAATTAAGTTGGAACTAGCATTGCTTTCCTTCTTGCATGTGTATTTAAAGATACAGTCAAGCTTGTTTACTTCAATATAAAGGAGGTGTAATTATTGTTTCTGCAGTTGAGTTCCAATTAAAGGGATATTACACAATCCCATCACAGAATAATCCAGCCTTTTCAATGGAACCAGCAGATATTAACTCACAAGTTACTGCTCTAACCAATAGAGTGGATACGATTGCTCAAGGGTTACAAGAACTGCAAATCACGAATGAGAGAATATTAACCTATGTCAGAGACATGCAAAACCATCTCCCTCATGCCGCTCTTCAATCGGCTGGTGATCCTGCTGTCTGTAATCCAGAAAAATTTTATGGAGATAGAACAAAGTACAGAGAGTTTTTGAATTCTTGCAAATTACTAATAGCTTTAAAACCTAGATCTTATCCCATCGAAAGATCCAAAGTCTGTTCAGTAATATCTTTTTTAAGAGGTGAACCTATGGCCTGGGCCCATTCCTTTTTGGAAAATGATGATCCCATATTAGATTCATTGGATGAGTTCTTTGAAGCTATGTCTTTATTATATGAAGATCCTTTTAAACAAACTACTGATGATTTAACCATCAGAACATTACACCAAAAGAATAGACCTGTTGAAGATTATATTGCAGAATTCAAAAGATGGGCTACAGAAACCCAATGGAATGACATTACTATACGCAATCAATTCCGTCTCGGATTATCTGAAGCTGTGAAAGATGAACTCTCTCGTACAGAACTTCCTCCTACCTTAAATGCATTGATTCAACTGTCCATCAGTATTGATAGACGTCTAAGGGAAAGAAAAGCTGAAAAGGTTCTTACTAATTATACCTGGAGAAAACCTTTCACTACTCTAAAATTACCTGAAAAAATTCCTCCACAAACTGAACCTATGGAAGTAGGTATAATAAAAAGTCCTCTTACTTCTGAAGAAAGAATAAGAAGGAGACAACTAAACTTATGTATGTATTGCGCCTCGTACGAACATCTAATTTCCGAATGTCCTCTACTGAAACATTCAAAAGGTGGTAAGCTTCATTCATCTACCTCTATATTGAACGTTTTTCAAAAAAGAAAAACATCTACTTATTTTTCTATATCTCTCATATTACAGTGGGATACAAAAAGAATCGTGACTGAGGCCATCATTGATTCTGGTGCTAATGGAACTTTTCTTGATTTTTCTTTTGTTTCAAAAAAATAAAATTCCTTGTGTTCAAAAAACCAACTTTATTCCAATCAGGGTTATTGACGGTTCATTTATATCCTCAGGACCCATCAAAAATGAAACAATCCCTCTAAGAATGATTACCAACAACGTACATTTCGAATTCATTACATTTGATATTATTAAATCTCCACTTTATCCCGTCATTCTAGGAATTAATTGGTTAAAAACCATGATCCTTTAATTAAGTGGTCTCCTTTCTCCATCTCCTTTGCTTCTGATTTCTGTAAAAAAACGTGCTTACAACACATTCCTATTCTCCATACTACTGTAGAACCAGTTATACCTCCATTCTACTCCGACTTTGCAGATGTCTTTTGTAAAAAAGAAGCAGAAACACTTCCTCCTCATCGGGTATATGATTGCCCAATAGATCTCATACCCGGAGCTCCTATTCCTTATGGTCATATTTATCCACTCTCTGAAAAGGAGTTAGAAATTTTAAAAGAATATCTTAATGAAAATTTACGCAAAGGGTTCATCAGACCCTAGACCTCTCCTGCTGCTTCTAGTATTTTCTTTGTGAAGAATAAAGACCAAACCATCCGTCCTATTATAGATTACAGAGCCCTAAATAAAATAACTATTAAAAATCGTTATCCTCTTCCACTAATAAATGAATTAATTGAAAGGTTAAGAACTGCAACTATATTCACTAAACTCGACCTTCAAGGCGCATATACCCTCATTAGAATAAAACAGGATGATGAATGGAAAACCGCCTTCCGGACAAGATATGGTCTCTACGAATATCTAGTGATGCCTTTTGGGCTCTGTAATGCCCCTGCAACATTTCAACATTTTATAAATGATATCTTTAGAGATCTTCTGGATGTATGTGTTATTATCTATTTAGATGATATCTTAATATATTCTAACAATTTGGATGAACATAGGAAGCATGTTAGATGGGTTCTATCTAGACTGAGAACTCATAAATTATACGCTAAACCAGAAAAATGCCTTTTTGAGGTTACTGAATTCTCTTTTCTAGGATACATTATTTCTCCTCATTCTTTGAAGATGGATAATTCCAAAATCAAATGTATTATTGATTGGCCTGCTCCTACTACTACAAAAGAATTACAACGTTTTCTTGGATTTGCAAACTTCTATAGAAAATTTATTAGAAACTATTCGGATGTATCACATCCTCTTAACCTCCTCAACAGTAGTAAACGTCCTTTTAATTGGAATAATGATGCACAAACAGCCTTCGAAGAATTAAAAAAAAGATTTACAACTGCACCTATTCTACAACTACCTAATCCAACATTCCTATATGTTCTTGAGGTTGATGCATCAGATGCAGCCATCGGAGCAGTTCTTTCTCAACAAAAGACTCCACAAGATCCACTTCATCCAGTTGCCTTTTTTTCAAAATCCCTGAGCTCTGCTGAAAAAAATTATCCTATTGGTGAAAAAGAATTATTAAGTGTTAAAGCTGCCTTCGAAAATTGGCGTCATCTTCTGGAAGATACAAAACAACCTATAATCGTTTATACTGACCATAAAAATCTTGAATATCTCTATACTAACAAAACCCTTACAGCTAGACAAGTTAGATGGAACCTATTTTTTAACCGATTTAACTTCCAATTAATATACAGACCTGGAAATAGGAATAAAAAGGCTGATGCTCTTTCTCGAATTCCTTCTAAAACTACTACTGATGATTATCCTCCTACCAAAATAATAGGGATCCTCTCTTCTCTTCATGATGACATAAAGAATTTGAATCAGAAGGATCTTGAACTTCCCAAAACACCTATACTAACAAAAAAGGATGGTATATTTTATTTTAAAAATAGAATTTATATTCCTCCCATTCTTAGGAATAAATTACTTAAGATGGTTCATGATTCCCCCCTAGCTGGACATCCTGGAATAAAGAAAACACTTGAACTAACTTCACGATATTATTGGTGGCCTCGCCAGGATAGAACCATTGAATTATATGTCAAAACATGTCCTATTTGTCAAAGGTCTAAACCAGAACATAATCAACCTTTTGGATTACTACTTAACTTACCTATTCCAGAAAAACCTTGGCAATCCATTTCCATGGATTTTATCGTTGATCTTCCACCTTCTCAACATTTCACCACTATTCTTGTCGTTGTGGATCGCTTCACAAAAATGTCCCATTTCATTTCTTTAAAAAAAATTACCCTCCTCTGTAGAATTGTCTAAAGTCTTTATTGACAATATTGTGAAACTTCATGGTCTTCCTGAAGAAATTATTTCTGATAGGGGGACACAATTTACCTCCAAATTCTGGAAAGAGATGTGTCTCTCCCTTCAAATTCAACGCAAACTCTCTTCCGCTTATCATCCCCAAACTAATGGGCAAACAGAAGGGGTTAATCAATGTTTGGAACAATATCTTCGATGTTATTGTTCATACCTCCAAGATGACTGGACCACATGGTTACCTATGGCCGAATTTTCTTACAATAATACCATTCATTCTAGTACGAAAATGACTCCTTTCTTCTCCAACTATGGTTTGCATCCGTCTCCATTCCCCATCCAAACCATTACTTCATCCAATCCTACTGTTACATCAAAAAACGAATTTATGTCTTCTCTATTTCTCAAATTACGGGAGAATCTTCAACTTGCTCAAAACTACCAGAAAAAGTTTTTTGACAATAGAAGAAGAATTCCCCCTCCTTACAAAGTAGGGGATCTTGTCTGGCTCTCTTCAAAAAATATTACCACAAACCGTCCTTCAAAGAAATTGAGCTCTCTTTTTCTTGGTCCTTTTCAAATAATTACAATTATCAATGATAACGTTGTTAAATTAAAACTTCCTCCAAGTTTTAAACTTCATCCAGTATTCCATGTCTCTCTTCTTAAACCACACATCCCTGATCCTTTTCATAGAGAAATAGTTACAACTCCTGAACCTATCATCGTCCAAGGTGAAGAAGAATATGAAATACACAAGATTTTGGATTCACGTGTCCACCGTGGCACCTTACAATACCTTATTAGATGGAAAGGTTATGGAGTTGATGAAGATACTTGGGAAGATTCATCTAATGTTCATGCAAAAAGATTAGTTGATGCTTTTCACAAACGCTGTCCCTCTAAACCAAAGTAAGTGCACCCAGAGGATGCCCCATGAGAAGGGGGTACTGTCAGGTATACTCTATCATCCATACTGCCGCCGGAACCCACTTCCGGGTTCACGGCGCTTAGCCCCGCCCCTTTTCTCTGACGCGGTCCTTCCACGATACTTAGGAAGACCGCGCCAGATTCAAGGGGCTGGATTATTCACGCAGGTACGGCATTGAGATCAGCTGCTCTATTGAATGCTACCGGCTACACTCCTCTCTCGACCTCAGCTTGTAACCAGATTTCAACCTTCCCCACTTCTCGACCTCGGCTTGGAAAACGGACTTCTACCTTCTCCACTCCCAGACCTCGGCTTGTAAAAACGGACTTCCTTACTTTCCACTCCTAACGCTCAGCTTATTCATAGAGAGTCATAATCTCTCCTCCATTGGGTGAATTAACCCTTCCAATACCAGAACTTCCTCTAAGTTAAGTAATCCTTTTTCTCCAAGGAAACCAATTCATATTAATTATTTTCACTTCATTCCTCTCTTGTCAATAAGGGATTACTACTAAGTCTTATTTCTCCTGCAAATATCATTTATTATTAATTGCAACCTGTCCAGCTTATTTATCATTATACTAATAAATCATTCCATCTTAATTAAGTTGGAACTAGCATTGCTTTCCTTCCTGCATGTGTATTTAAAGATACAGTCAAGCTTGTTTACTTCAATATAAAGGAGGTGTAATTATTGTTTCTGCAGTTGAGTTCCAATTAAAGGGATATTACACAATCCCATCACACAGGCAGATAAATACACACAATTACAGGCAGACAGACACACACACACACACACAGGCAGACACACACACACACACACACACACACACACAGTCTTACACACACATACTTACATGCAGACAGTCACACACACACAGCCACACACACATACGGGCAGACAGCCACACACACACACACACACGAGGCAGTCACACACACACAAAGAACAGACAGCCACACACACACACACACACACAGGGGCAGACATACACACACACACACAGAGGCAGGCAGTCACACACTCAGGAAACAGACAGCCACACACACACACACACACACACAGGCAGACAGTCATACACACACACACACACACAGGCAGACAGTCACACACACACACACACACACACACAGAGGCAGACATTCACATAGACACACACAGGCAGACAGTTAAACTCACAGACAGACAGCCACACACACAGGTAGACAATCACACATAGTTACCTCTATTCATTATGGAGGAGTGGAGGCAGGGGAGCTCCTGGAGACTGGTTGTTGGGGAAGCAGGGACTCCTTCCTGCTTCCCCTGCAGCAGTTATCCAGCACTTTTAGCTCCGCCTCTGTTTATAATCCGGGCCGGCCATCTGTGAGCTGTGTCGGCCCCCTGCTCCCATGGTGCCCTGTGCGACCGCACAGCTCGCACACCCCTAAAGCTGGCCCTGATACCACCTTCTAAATACATTGGAATAATGTCTCCATTTATCAACAAAATAAAACAAATTGATAAAGAACATCAAATTCCTATCAACTTCAATTTAACTGAACAAGAAGGCATTTATTTCAGAGGTGATAAATTGTATATTCCTCCTTCTCTGAGAACTGAAGTACTAGAATTTGGGAATTATAAAAAACATTGATCTAATTACCAGGTATTTCTGGTGGCCTGATTTAGTCAATACAGTTTTGTCCTATGTGTCCTCATGCCATATCTGTCAAAAATCTAAGCCTGTACTTCAACATCTTTATGAACTTTTAATGAATTTGCCTGTTCCTGATCGTCCATGGAAATCTCTATAGATTTTGTTGTCGACCTACCAATGTCTAAAACAAACTTATATCCTTATAGTTGTGGATTGTTTTGCTAAAATGTCTCATTTCAAATAAATTCTGCCCTTCATATCACCCTCAGACAAATGGGCAAACTGAGTGAATCAATGTCTAGAACAGTATCTTAGATGTTTCTGTACCCATCTTCAAGATGATTGGTCGTCATGGTTACCTTTGGCTGATTTCACCTAAAATAATTCTTTACATTCAAGCACGAAAATGACACCCTTCTTCTCAAATTATGGATTTCATCCAACCTCTTTTGCTTCAAATCTTATTTATAGTCCCAATCCTTCAGTTAATATTCAAATAGAAGAAATGATGGATCTATTCAAATCTCTAAAAAGTAATCTTGACTCTTTCTCTTTAAGTCAGAAGCAATTTGCTGAGAAAAAGTCCTCTTCCTGAATACAAAGTTGGAGATAAAGTTTGGCTCCCCACAAAAAACATTAAAACAAATAGACCTTCTAACTTAGTTCACTATTCATTGGGCCTTTTCCTATTGAAAAAAATAATCAACGACGTTGTTGTCAAATTAACTTTGCTTTCCACGGTAAAACTCCATCCTGTTTTCCACGTGTCTCTTCTAAAGCCCTACATTCCTGATCCTTTTCCAAGGAATAAACAGCAACATCCAGACCCAGTCCTCATTGATGGATAAATCGAATATGAAGTACATAGAATTTTGGATTTTCGTCTCCTTAATGGGAAACTACAATATTTGAATTAGTTGGAAAGGATATGGGCCTGAAGATGGCTCATGTGAAGATAAGGAAAAGATAAATGCCTCTCACCTAATTTCTTCTTTTCACAAATTATATCCTAAAAAGCCTCATTACAACACTCAGTGCCTGCTCCTTAAGATGGGGGTGATTTCAGGATTCCTCCATGTAATTCGTTATACCGCCATATTGTTTTCAGTCTCATCAGCATAACCTGTCTGACTTCCGGGTTTAGCTGATCCGTTCACACCCATGCGTCTGACGTCACGGATCTCCCTTTAAAAAGGAACCCGCGACTACAGCTGATTGCTCAATCAATGTTGTGTGTGGGTTTGTGTCTCAAACACTCTCGTATGTTTGACAAGCCTGTCGTAATACTGACACTTCGTTGCATTCCTTTCACGGAACTCCAATACTGTTTCCTGGGTACCGATCTTTTTGCATGATCCTGGCTAAGTGTTCTCTAAATTTCCTGAATTGGATACAGACGACATTGGAACCCTACCTTCTCTCCATACTATGGGCGATCATAATCTCCACTATACTGGATGGACATCCACACTCATCATCCTCAGAGTACAGATAAATTCACCAGTTTAGGGGATTACTAATTGGTTTACCTCTGGGATTGTCTTTACAAAGCTGCAACAATTTCAAATGCTAAATGCATATATATAATTTCTGCAAGTCTAAGGACTATAATTCTTTGGATCCAGGATCTACCTTTATTTCATTTATCCTACAAGTATATGGATTGTATATTCTTCCTCCTATTACAAGAATCACCTGTGCTGCTTAATTACTCCTTTAAAGTCTTACGGACTATACTTGTTTTTTGCCAATTATGCAACTTCTCATTTCATTTCCATTTTAATGTCAT
>OW240915.1:106636162-106689736 GCA_933207985.1 Pelobates cultripes
TATAGTGCCAGGAAAACATACTTGTTTTCCTGGCACTATAGTGCCCTGAGGGTGCCCCCACCCTCAGGGTCCCCCTCCCGCCGGGCTGGATGGAGAGGAAGGGGTTAAACTTACCTCTTTCTCCAGCGCTGGGTGGGGAGCTCTCCTCCTCCTCTCCTCCTCTTCAGCTCACAATGCTTTCCTATGGACGCTGGCATCTTCTCACTGTGAAAATCACAGTGAGAAGCACGGAAGCCCTCTAGCGGCTGTCAATGAGACAGCCAGTAGAGGCTGGATTAACCCATTTATAAACATTCCCTGAAACTGCTATGTTTATAGAAAAAAGTGTTAAACCTAGCTGGACCAGGCACCCAGACCACCTCATTAAGCTGAAGTGGTCTGGGTGCCTATAGTGGTCCTTTAATTGTTTTGGGGACATGGTCAATAATTTGGAATTTTCATTGTGAGATATTGTGTCTCTTGTAATGGTAAATCTATCATACCTGTCCATATGGTATATTTACGTTTAGAAAATCTCTCCTTGAAATTTTGTGTAGTTTGACCAAGATATAATAACCCACAGAGAAACATAGAAACATAGAAACATAGAATGTGACGGCAGATAAGAACCATTCGGCCCATCTAGTCTGCCCAATTTTCTAAATACTTTCATTAGTCTCTCCAGAGATCATGCTCACGGTGGCAAGACAGACCGGAGTGGTGGGAACTGCACATGGGTGCTTGAGAAGGTTCTGGGCCGGCAGGGCGAGCAACCCTGGATACATGGAACATTACCTACAAATGTGACTCTGGTAGCCAGCACAGGAGTTGGGTGAATAGCAGCCATGTCAGAGGTGAAAGTGATAGGCACAAAAATTTGCCATTCTTACCCACATGTATCCGCATGTCCCTCAATGCCTGAGAGTGATACCAGTGGTCCCCCCTTACCCTCAGGGTATGAGCACCCTGTAGAAACCAGTTCCCTGTCGTTTATTCAGTTCAGCATTTTTTTTTTACATTTTAATTGACACGTTAGTGCATCAACTGAAAATATAAGTATCCTGCTTAGTACAGCACTGCCATACGAATGCCTATTAAGTAACGCCTGTAGGATTTTATGTGTAATCTGCCTGCTTCTACCTATACTCAAGCGACTTCACCCTAGACAAGTAGGATTAGCCTGTGAACTGCTACGCCGTGTTTTATTCTACTGAAGCACTGTCAATTATTTTAGCCAGACTGATATTTCCCGACTCCATATTGATATATTAACTAATCTGCTTATTGACAAGCGTGAATTTACTCTAAAAAAACAAAAAATTACTGTGCAGTTACCTCATATACCATGTCAAAGTTATCTCTGCTACATAATTGAAATTGCTTGCCAATACTGTTGTGGTATCGCAAGTATATCTGTAATCACATGCATGACAAAAATAAATTTTTTTAATAAAATTTAAAAATCCCAAAAAACAACAAAAATAATCCAACTTTCCTTACTGTGGACTCTGCAAAGACTCAGGTTCCATATCGCGAAAATCCATTATAAAGGCTTTCCAACACTATGCAGTTTATCTTGAGACTTATGGAAAATTTGTCTATTACTGCCCAATACTAGTCTCTTATTACAGCCATCAGCAACTGGCTACTAATTGTTTTGTGGACATGCCTCCAAGTCATAGGATGGCAAGTGGGCACATGCGGGACATGTTAAACCTTTCTTGTTTCACTGTTGTGGTCATATTTTGTCCCTCAAACTTTTATTTAATTTCTTTTTTAATGACTAACAGGATTAGTTATTAAAAAAGGATGTGCTTAATGAATCACATTTATGAGTCAATATTTCTTGGGAAGTCAGTCTGTTTATCAGCTGACATTAAATCCAGTCCAAATTCGAAATAAATAACTGCCAAATCCAACCAATAATGTTCAACTGGGTTTTGCCAGTAGAATGGAATCAAGACACATGATAGTGCCTGCAAACGTTAACAGGGAGACATTAAGAAATAATAATTACATATATCAAGCCAAAATAACTGCCGAAATTATCCAACTCTCAAATGCTCTCTTGACATTTCATTTCCATTGATAATTGTTAAACGTAATGTGAAATTGCTGCACAAAATTTTTCTAATACCAAATGAAAACCAAATGTATTAATATTCTTTAACGTTTAAAAAGCCTCAAAAATGCACAAAATACCATACATACAAATGAAAGGTTTTTTTTCTATGTATTTTGTAGATTTTTAAGATATTTGTGCACCAGGTTCACTGAACATTTTTTTTTATCCATGTGGAAGAAACCAACCCCATTTGAACCACAAAGGAGTGTGTATGTCAGTTTTCCACAGTTCCCTATTTACTGAATAATCCCTTGATTTTCAAAGTTTTTAGTACTTTGTTGTGCAATATAAAACTGTACATTTAATTACTGGGACTGCAGAGGAGATGACAGGTGTTGTTTTATTTAAATACCGGAAGCCCTTTTCATGTGGTCATAGTCTTAATTTATTTGATAAAATAGTTTTATGTTAAATATTTCAAACGGAAAATGTTGTTTTTGTACATTGTAGTAATAGATTTTCTTTCAGTGTGACGATCATACTGCCAACCTGCACAATAATAGGTTCCAGAATCTTCAGTATTTAAACTTTTTATTGTTAAAGAAACTTCAGTTCCTCTTCTTTCTGAAACATATTTTTCATTGTTATTTCCATCACTATATAGCTTATTTTCTCCCGAAATATAGAGAATTCTTTTTGGTTCTTTGTTTGGTTTCTGCATATACCAGTGAATATAATTGTCTAGTGGAGAACTGGAAGGCGTACATTTCAATGTAGCTGTAGATGTTGCAGTAACAAATTTAGTTATAGAATCAGGGGACTGATTAATGGTGAAACATTCATATCCATCTAGGAAAAATAACAGGCAATTATTACATGTAATGATTCAGTTCCACATCATGTTAAATCATTTTTTAAAGAAATACATACATGTAAAGAGGAAAACGAAGAGTACTTGGTGCTGAAATAACATCATGTATATCTATGAAATGTCTCTGTCTTGATAATAAGCTGCACTTCTTCACCATCAAACTACTTTGTTGATCTGAGCATCCACAGGAACTTATATTTCAGTTTTGATGATGATCGTGCTTCATGAAAACACAGACAAAATAATTGTGGCTTGATATCCTTTTGCTATATTTAAATATAGCTTCGCAATTCTTCTTTCTGGGACTTAAACAGTAGCTCTAAATTTTTTTTGTTTGGATAGCAACTTCAAATTTTTTTATGGATTCGTCATGAATTTCAGAGGAGTGCTCGATAAGACCTGGCTCCACCTATTTTCACAGCTTCATCAACAATACTAGCCTACGCTTACAATATGTACTTCACAGAGAAATGCACTGGTTGGGACAGGAAAGTAGACCATCCACTGCCAATGCCTGAATATGCACGAGTGCTCTCATCAAGTTATTCTGACTAACTATAGACTCTCAATGTACCTTTTACATCAACTGTCAGAGAGTTGTTAAAGATTACTCTTTATTGGTTGTTCCATGTGTGATTCTATTCAGTTTCATACAAAAATAAATAAAAAACTACCCTTTTAACCACTCTGTAATTGTGGAACATATTGGGAAGAAGGGTTAGTTGCTGGGCACAATTAACTTCTGTCACCAGGAAACTGGTTCCATGATAACCACAAGCATTTGATCACTGTATGGTTTTATCACACCAATCACATTTCTTCCTACATAAGCATTTTAAGCATTTTGCTTGAAGGGTCAAGAAAGAAACAGGACACCAATTATCTGATGGGTTACCCAAAGACTGGAATCTCTGTGAGAGATGGTTACTATCTGTTTTCTATTAGTGTCCCTGTCATTGTGTGTACATTTAAGACATATGATCACTGTATTTGTCCCCTACAATGAGTGCACTACTAGGCATACCGATACATGCCAGAGCTAGCATGCTGCCTTGGGCTAGTGCTGGAAACCTCACTAGCATTTAGCAATAGCCTGTCATTTGATAGAAATGACAAGCCAGTATTTACCAACTAATCATTTTTCTGTTTTAATTTACTGATTTGACTCCTAAAGTATACTAGAGCTGGAGCTAGAGTTATTTTTATTTTTTTTAAAGTCTTTATTTTTGCAATGACAGACAAAATTGCAATGTATCAATAGAAACATGGCTTATGCAGAAACCGGGTCATGTTTCAAATATTCTCGTCTTCGTGTTACAGAAAGAAAAACTTAAAGTGTTAAGGCATGTATTATGTCATCCAGTGGTTATTCGGCTTAGCTGCAATCTGTCCAAGTTTTTACTTTTTTTTAAATAAAAAGAAATTCAATGTGGAAAAATAAATAACCTTGAAAACTGTGTTGTTTATATAATGCGGATCAAGACAAAAAAAGGTAACATTGTTAACGAAGACCTTCTTGAGCTGTTTAAACAGTTACAATGTGTCTGTGTCTGTATACACCCTCATAGAGCAACCTAGTGACCCCAACCAACGCCCACTGCGGGCCTTGCAGGGCCACCAGCTGAGACTCCTTTCAGGGCCCGTTAGATGAATGGAGTCAAAAAGTTGGAATAACCTAAACTAGTCAAGGATCATCATAGATACCATAGCTATCGCCCAATTACCCTAAATAATATGGAATGTTTTGACTAACTTCTCACGTAGGCCTCAGTTTAGTATTGTTGGATAACCTTGTCTAATGATTTAATATTTTTGGATAAACTTTTTTTTACATTTTGATATATTGATCTATTTTTAATGTATGATCTATTTTGTTTTATAGTTTAGTATTTTGAAAAATTTATTTTAAAAGTTTATTCAAATATCTTATATCACGATCTTATCCAAACAATATTACATTGAGGTATTAATGTGAAGTTATCATATGAAGCCAGTTATTGACCTTGAGCAAAAAAAAAAACCAAATGTTTAATTTCTTCTTTTGATATTGGACCAATTTCCAGACTGAGAACATAAACTCTCATATGAGAAAGTTTAGGGCTGTCAAGGCCTAACCGTAAGAGCCATGTGTGTGAGTAATAATGACTTTAGCACACTTGGCAAAGTTATCTGACACCAGGTTAGCCCCTCACACATTACCAGAGAGATACTGAGAAATAAATTAGACATTTTAAGCCACAATTACTAAATAGGAGACAATTATCTGACTCTATAATGCTCTTTTGGCCTTAACTTTTCCATAATAAATTTTAAAAATCTTTAAAAACATTTATTCACTTCTACAAAGCCGTTAAATTAAACAAAATAGCATGCATACAAAATTAAGTTTTTGTTCTATGTAATTTATATTGTGAATTTAAAGTGGTTTGTAAACAAATGTTTTTATTCATTTGAGAGTGGAAGAACGTTTTATTTTTATTGATCAGTGTCCAACCCCATTTGAATCATGCAGGATGAGTATTTACTACGGATCAGATCGCTATGGTTCAGAATAATGGTTGGCTATTGTGCCGCTGAAAACAAAAATAATAAAGTGTGTTGTGCCTTTAAGATTATTTAAATAAGCACAATTATAAAAGTGCAAATATATAAAAAACAAATTGAATACAGCCCACTATGGTACACTGAAGAGAAGGGGGGTAACCCCTAGTAGAAATAGACAAAAATGTTTGGAGGTAGTGTACCAATGAGAGGATACTGGGAGAAAAATAGAAAACAAAAAAGAATTTATTCATAAAATGTAAAAATTGCAAAAAATAGCAATCACCCAAAGTGCTACACACTAAATAAATGAATAGTGGAAGCCTAAAATGAATGGGATAAAATAAATGCGGAGCTTGATAACTCGAAGTGAGATTTTTTGCAATTTTTACATTTTATGAATAAATTCTTTTTTGTTTTCTATTTTTCTAGTTTCTCAATTGTACTTTAGACTTCTACATTTATTGTAGAAACTTTTAGTACTTTACAGACCATTTTTTCTCCCAGTATCCTCTCATTGGTACACTACCTGCAAACATTTTTGTCTGCAAATATATAAACCTTTAAAGTTTACATACAAATGTGTAATGCAATAACATGTGAAGAAATAAATAAGAGCACTAAAGTGCATTGTGCAAAAACACACTCTTATGTTTAATAATGATATTTGGACATACTCACAAGTAGAAACAGTGTAGTCTGCTCTAAACAACAGTAGCTCAGCCGGAATGGCTACAGAGGGATCTTACCTGCCTGCGTGCTGTTTTTAACAGACTGTGAATTAAAGTTATCACAGTCTCAGTCTTCATGCACTTTATGGAGCTACTATAGTTTAAAGCATACTTTACTGCTCTCTACTTGTGAGTGTGTCCTTATATCATTATTAATATTATTTTTATATGCATATTGCCCTATGAGCTTTCACTGTTTTCTTTTGCATTGAGAAATTATGGCAGCATAAGTGGAATACTCTTGTGTGAGTATAGTGTTCAATTTTGTGGCATCACTCCAGTTTGTTTGCACTAAGTTACACATAATAGTGTGTTTTTGCACAGTGCACTTCAGTGCACTTATTTCTTCACATGTTTTATTGCACTACACATTTCTATGTAAACATCAAAGGTGTATATATTTGCACTTTAAAATTTTTGATTGTTTAAATAATCTTAAAGGCACAACGCATTTTATTATTTTTGGATTATGTATGTGTTTTGAGCTTTTTCACATTATACAGCGCAGCACTGTTTATTACTGTAAATATAAATTTTTAAAAAATATTTAGCGCCATACTTTAACTTGTATCTTTTGCATATATTGTGCCACAGAAGACTTGGCATGACATATGTGGAAGGGATTTAAGTTAATTATTTCCAACTCTTATATTTGCTTTATCAGTTTTTTCACATTTTACATTTACTAAATAATTATTTGAATTTCAAAGTATATAATACTTTGTTATGCAATATAACATATATTTTATTGTTATGGATAGAAATTAATGAAGGTAAAATGCCTACTTACTTTGTATTTAGTATTTACTCAAAATGGCTGCTAGAACAGACCCCTCCATCGACTGAACACCTCGTGTAACAAGATGGCGTCTCCATCCGGAGTAAAATCCAGAGATGATGGTGACATCACACTTTGGAAGAAGTGCTCTAGATAAGACACTTAACACTTGACCAATTAAAGATGTATTCTCTCTGTTATCTTGCATTTTGCATATGATGCATTTCTGCCTTTATAAGGGCCTTGCCGCCCCCCTGATTAAACATTCTGGAGTTTTTCATTTATCTGAACTTGTGTCAGTGTGATTTACTTCAGCGTGCACAGATTCTATTTTATGCAATCTGAACAGGGGCAGATACTCAAGCAAACACTTGGTTTGATCTAAAACATTATGACTGCAGAGTGGATACCAGGTGTTTTATTTAAATACCGGAAGGCCTTTTTATGTGGTTATATGCTTAATTTATTTGATAAAACTTTTTTTAATTAAATTTGTTTCATGTTAGATTTTTCAAACTTAAAATAATGTGATGATCATACTGCCAACCTGCACAGTAATAGGTTCCAGAATCTTCAGTATTTAAACTTTTTACTGTTAGAGAAATCTCTGTTCCTCTGTTTCCTGTAACATATTTTTCCTTGTTATTTCCATAATCATAGAAAGCATTCTGACCTGAAGTATAGAGAATTCTTTTCAGTTCTTTGTTTGGTTTCTGTATATACCAGTGAATATAATCGTCTTCTGGAGTACTGGAAGGCGTACATTTCAATGTAGGTTTGTAAACCTTTAGTTATAGAATCAGGGGATTGATCAATGGTGAAACATTCATATCCATCTAGGAAAAAAAAATAAGTATTACATCTACATCTGATTAAGTTCTACATCATTTTAATTATTATTATTATTTTAATACATACATGTAAAGAGGAAAAAAAGGAGGGATTGCTATAGAAATGACATCATACAGATTTATGAAATGTCTGTCTTGATAATAAGCTGCACGTCTTCACCATCAAACTATTTTGTTGATCTGAGCATCCACAGGAAATTATATTTCAGTTATGATGATGATTGTGGTTCCTGAAAACACAGTCAAAATAACAGTGTGTTGCTCTTATTTTGCTATATTTGTATTTACTATGTGAAACTTATCATGTCTTCCTTATGTGACTTATGGGAACACTGCAAACATCTAAAGGGTCTTCTTATATGATAAATACATCAACATGTCTGATGAATTCACAGACAATTATAAAGGAGTGCTATTTAAAGTGTGCATTCACCCATTGTCACTGCTTCACCCCAATACTTGTTTGCACTCTCAAATAGGTACTTCACAGGGAAAGACACTAACAATACACTAGATGAGTCAGGGGCAGGACTGGCCTCCACTGGGTACAGACCATGTGTAACCGTCTCGCAAGCTCAGGGACTTACAGTGTACTCTGGTAATCTGCGGCAGCGCTCTGATTATCCCAAGCTAGGATGACAGCTACTTATGGTCTGCAAACAACAGAAGTGCAGGCCAGAAGTGCCAGACTGCCTCCCCTACATTACAGAGGAGCAGACTAAGTATGTCACATAATACTGATTTTGTTTTGGAGCTCTGGATTATACTTATTTACCTTGACCTCTTTGGAATACAAATTTGTAGTAATGCGCTGCTACACCATTTATCACAGAGCTCCACAACAATAAAACTCCCAGTAATGTGGAGCTCTGTGACATTGGCTGTGTGTGATGGGTATTTAATTCAGGTAAAAATATGCATTTAGGCCTTTTGAAGTTGTGTGAACACAGTCCCACAGTCAGATGCACACAGTTAAACATATACACTGTCAAATCCACCACATGCACACAGTTGCAGGCAGATAGTCACATACACAGGATCAGGCAGAAACACACAGGTACAGGCAGTCACACACATACACAGTTACAGGCAGATAAACACACTCACACACAATTACAGGCAGACAGTCACATACACACACACAGGTACAGACAGACAGTAACATACATACAGCCACACATTCAGTCTTACACACAAACACACACTTACATGCAGACAGCCACACACACACACAGGCAGACAGCCACACACACATACACACAGACAGGCACACACACACAGACAGTCACACACACGCACGCACACACATACACAGGCAGACAGTTTTACACAGACACACACACAGTCACATACACAGACAGCCACACACACAGGCAGACAATCACACATAGTTACCTCTGTTCATTATGGAGGAGTGGAGAAGTGCAGCTCCTGGAGACTGGTTGTTGGGGAAGCAGCAGTTATCTGGCACTGCTTCCTCTGCAGCAGTTACCCGGCACTTTTAGCTCAGCCCCCGCTGTCAGTTTAGCTCCGCCCCAGCCGCACATTAAGCTCTGCCCCACCACAATATTGGGTTTGTTTGTTTGTATTTTTTTATAATCCCGGCCAGCTGGGTGATCTGTGTTGGCCGCATGGCGCCCCCTGCTCCCATGGCGCCCTGTGCGGCCGCACAGCTCACACACCCCTAAGGCCGGCCCCGGTCAGGGAACTAAGTCACGTACTGCCAATGCTTGATTATGCACAAATGTCCTTATCAAATTCTTCTGAATATTTAGATACTTTCAGTGTTGATGTTGAATTAAGGAGAGTTTTTAGGAACTAGTCTTTCAGTGTTTCTCAGGTAACATATAGGGCAAGAGCATTTGTTACATGGGCACATATTCCTTTTGTTGCCAGGAGACCATGACACACATGCTTTTGATTCAAGTTCTGGTTGGCAAACTGGGTTAAGAGCTCTTGTTGAGGGATCCTCATGTGTCCTGGGCCAATCTAGTAAGTCCTGTTGCAGACGATGGGATCCCCAAAAGGCTCTTAAACTCTCTGACAGGTATGCAACATTTGGAATTGGAATGAAGAGTCTTCAAATTAATTATCTGTCCTGGGATAGGGACACTAGTGTTCTGGCTGTATCAAATTTAGCTCCCAGGTAAGTAATCACCTGAGATGTGGGCAGCTGACTCTTGTTGAAGTTTTAAGAACAATCCTGGTGAACAATCATCTGTTTTCAGACAGGACTAGGATGTCATCCAAGTAATAAAAAATAAAAATAGCTTCCAGATAAGTCTTGACAATTTAAGCCACCAACATTTTTGAAAATGTCCTCGAGCCATGCTCAAACCATGCTCAAATCTGAGGAATTTCTTATGGGGCATGGTGATGACCAAAATGATCAGATATCTAAGGCATGTGACATGTATGTGTCGTGCAGAAATTATCCGATCCTCTGGAGAGCTGACCCTGTAATGGAGCTAATGGATTCTATTTTGCATTTTCTCACAAACAATTCACTGTTCAGTTCATGGAGATTCAAGATTGGTCTCCATTATCCAGATGCTAGCAAGAAAGATGTGAAGTGATGAAGTGCTTTTGTCCTTTTCTGGGTGTTGAGGAATCAGAGTTATCCAGAATCTTGGATGATGAATGGAAGAAAATTCCAGAAAATATCCTTTTTGCTAAATGTTCAGAACCTAGAAATTGCAGATGGGCTGAGCCTAGGCTTTGAAAAAAAACCATGAAGTCCTGCTCCTACTCCCAAGGACACCTAAGGTTTTTAAACAATTGCCTCCAAGGTCAAAAGACAGATACAGTAACAACGGGCCAAAGACCAGAAACCGAAGCTATGTAAGCTATAGATAAATTGGAATTCATACGCTTGTCCATAGGATCTTTGAGAGAGAACCAGCATTATCTATTGACAGGGTGGTCTATTTGGCCAAACGAACTATAGCTGCATTGACGTTTAGAGCCAAATACCATGGAACGCTATCAAAATACTTAAAAGGTTAGAGATTAGAACAATTTCCTTGACACAAGATTCATCTCTCTGTCTTGCGCTATTTCCTTTTGATGAATTTCAATAGCTTCATAAATGTATTTATTTACAAAATATTTTACCATGAAAGATACATTGCGTCTATGTAGCTAGCTGTACTTAGCAGGGATACTGTTCAACATATTTCTCTGTAACTTACTTAGCCTAGTCTTGGTCCTGGCGACGCAGCTCACTAATCTTAGAAAGCACACAGCCTGTACACTGCATATTAGCTGGTTAGAGGAGACTAGCCATGTTCCTGCTCTGTCATATCACAAGCCAAGCTACTGTTCGTTTTATGTTTTTTTGTTTTTTTGTAATGAAGCTTAAGAAAGAATCCTGTTTACTTATATAGCTACACAAAAGTGCAATGTTTTATTAATGCCATGTGATCATATGTGAATATAAACCTGGTTGCACCAGCTGTTGTGGCAGTGCACATCCTCCTGTTACTTATCTGCACGAATAAAATAAAGAATTAAAAACAAAAGGGATTGAATATGCTGGATTGCCTCTAATCTAGCTCTATAATCTGCAATATGTGTACCAGGAAAGAAAGTAGCTGAATACATATTAAGTGTATTTACAGTAGCAGGGCACACAATGCTTATGATGTTCACAAATCAAAAGCAATGTGTATGCAAGTAGTGTGTATGTCCAATACAGAATGTCTACATTAGCAAATAGAATGCCAACATGTAGGCAATTTGAATTTGGGTTCTGCCATTCTACTCAGACATGGACTCAGTCACTCAACTGACCAAAATGATCAGATATCTAAGGCATGTGTGTATGTATTTATGTAGAGGTTTGGAGGAGAATACAAATGGGAGTAGTGAATGTTCATCTCACAGGACTGGGCTATCAGGGTAACCATTAATTTTACACTTATACTTTATGTAAGAGTAATTCAAGATTTTATGAGGTGTTAAAATTAAAGAAAGAAAGAAAGAAAGCTCAAAAGTCCACAAGGTGTCAGCATCTCATAAAATAAAGTGGAAACCACTATATTATTTATTCAGGAAATACGTTTTTGACAAATCTACTCTAAACTGTTTACTTGTGGAAAAAAAAGTTATGTCTCAGTTTAATAAATTAAGATAGCAATTATCCAAAAATAACTAGGTGTGTATATAACTTCTGAACAAATGCATGAAGACGAAATAAGACATTGACATTTGGATATCAGTGTTCATCAGTGCATGAGTATACTGTGAGACCTTAGAAATATGCTGCAGTGAGATCATAGACAGGATATGCCAGGCTTTTGGTGAAAGACAAGGAAACAAAATATTTTGCTCCAAAACTGTTTTTGTATTTGAGCAAACTAGTTAGACAACTTAAATAAAAGACAGGTTATTCCAAACAAACTTAATTGCTTTATATGAAAAAAATACTAGAAATATAGATAGATGTGATAGAAAGATGTGATCTACTTGGATTTTGCCAAGGCATTTGATACAGTTTCACACAAAAGGCTACTAGTAAAACTGAAATCACACAAATATACAATATGAAATATCACACGTATTCCTTAACCCCTTAAGGACACATGACGGAAATATTCCGTCATGATTCCCTTTTATTCCTGAACGTGTATCCTTAAGGGGTTAAAAGTGGGCAACACACAGTGTAAGGGTAAAAACCTTTATAGACAATTTACCTGAAAATCTTCAATACTGTAGAGAAAACTAGGACTCCCCCAAGTCCTCACAATAAGTAGAAAACAGAACACAAAGACAGCGAAGTCCATCTGCCCCTTTGGATGCGATATGCCTAACACTACCTTTGATCTTGTAAGTGTTTACAATTAAAGCACAGAATTACAGTATAACGTTGTTGCACCGTTATAGTTTTATTCTCTCCCACATACCTGTTCATTGTGCTGAAGACTCACATCAACTTTAACCAATCTGATATGCCTACAATCAAATATGTGTTTGTGAGTGCATTTTAAGGAATCTTATTTCATGATGTATTTACCTTATTACCCTATGAAAACTGAAATCAGTTGGTTTTACACCAAAAATGCATTCCTAGATAGAATACTGGCTTAAAGATTTGAGTACAGGCAGAAGTTGTAAATGGAAGTTAAAATTGGACAAAAGTGGTAAATGGAGTGCCTCATGGTTCTGTCCTGGGTCCACTTCTCTTTATTTATAAATGACCCTGGAGTGGGCATTGAACGTATTGTTTTTACAAACATACCTTCTACCATCTTTCCTCTTCCCTCTACCTACCCCTGAGGTTTGGGGGTGGACGTCTGTACTCCCACTCAACTGACCCTGCATACTATCTTTCCTCCTCTCCATCCGCTCTCTTTAAATATCTACTTTCTGTTTAGCAGGGAACTCTATTCACACAGTCCTCTTATGGCACAGGCTGGGAAACAAGAGCAATCACTGCTCCATAAGACCTCTTATGTTGCGAGACTCAAGTCAACTTGTTCCACCCCTCAAATTAGACATCATACAGGAGCCAGCCATCATCTTACCTTCCTCCTCTTAGTTAGGACCACGGCCGACAACCATTATGACCTTGCAATCCTGCCAATTCGAAATAATTAGCAAAGTATACACCAATCTGAGAGCCTTGGCTTTTAGAATGCTGCTAGATTTGACCTAACGCACCACCTTCGACCCAATGTGATCAGTGCCAAATGTCAACTTGTTCTTCTTTGTCTTTTTGTTGATATTTGTTGTGCACACTGTACTACATGTATTTTCCTTTACCTTCTGCAATGTTATTGAAACTTATCTTCATATATGCTACAAAATTTCTGACAAATAAAGAATTCCAAAAAAAGAAAAGAAAGTCATTTATCTGTGTTTGCAGATGGCACAAAAGTAGGTGACAAAATACAGACTGAACAAGATATAACGTCTCAGAGGGGTTTGAATACATAGTGGTACTTGGCAGGTAAATGGCAAATGATATTGAGTACAGATAAATACAAAGTTATGCATTTTGGAACAAATAACTCCAAGCCACTTATACATTAAATGGGGTTTGCTCTCCATAAGTTTAAAGGGTAATCCAGACGTGGACCCCTTGCTCACTGTGCCTAGAGAGATATCAGCTATGCCTCACTGATGATGCCTAACAAGGTTGAAATGATCGTCTGGGGCTGTGGTGTCTCTCATGCAGAGGGAACTTGCTGGCATTTCGGATCTGGATTGCCCATATGGGTGGGACGAGTCTGATATGCTTCAGATATGTTTTCTCTGTAATGGCACAAGATGAGCTAAAACCAGCTTGAGTTCTGAGCAGGGACCCACCGAAGAGCAGGCTATTTCAGTTGCTGTCCATTCTTAGTATACCCTTGCGTTTTTTGCTCTCCCTTAAATGGGGTTAAGCTAGGAATAACATTAAATGAAAAGGACTTGAGAACAATTATAGATTACAAACTAGGCAACAGTATGCAATGCAGGTATATATAATTTTGACTATTTACAAATCAATGGTAAGTCCAAACCTTGAATAAAAATAAAATAAAAAATGTTGTGCACCAGTTTGAAATAAGGATATTGCGGAACAAGAAAAAGTGCAGGGACGAGCTACAAAACTAGTAAGGGAGATTGCAAAAAATAGCTATGAAGAAAGACTATAAAAACTGGATTTGTTTTTTCCATATTTCAATTTCATAGTTACATAGCTGAAAAGAGACTTGCGTCCATCAAGTTCAGCCTTCCTTGCATTTGTTTTTTGCTGTTGATCCAAAAGAAGGCAAAAAAACCCCGTTTGAAGCACTTCCAATTTTGCAACAAGCTAGGAAACAAAAAAATCCTTCTTGACCCCAGAATGGCAGTCAGATTTATCCTTGGATCAAGCAGTTATTAGCTTACATTGAAAGATTATATCCCTCAATATTCTGTTTTTGCAAGTATGCATCTAGTATAGGGGTTCTCAACCCAGTCCTCAGGACCCCCTACCAGTCCAGGATTTGAGGATTACCTGGGTGTGTCTAAGGTGTTTAGAAAAAGGGAAGAAAAAAAACACCTTAGACACACCCAGGTAATCCCTAAACCCTGGACTGGTAGGGGGTCCTTGAGGGCAAGGTTGAGAACCCCTGATCTAGTAGCTGTTTGAACATCTGTATGGACTCTGATAAAACCACTTCTTCAGACAGAGAATTCCACATTCATTGTTCTTACAGTAAACAAATCCTTTCCTTTGCCTTAGACTAAATCTTCTTTCTTCCAGTCTAAGCGCATGGTCTTGTGTCCTATGTAAATTCCGGTTTGTGAATAGATTTCCACACAATGGTTTGTATTGGCCCCGATTATATTTGTATAATGTTATCATATCCCCTCTCAGGCAACATTTTTCTAAACTAAATAGGTTTAAATTTGTTAACCTTACTTCATAGCTGATATGTTCCATTCCTTTTATTAATTTTGTAGCCCGTCTCTGCACTTTTTCTAGTGCCATAATATCCTTCTTTAGAACAGGTGCCCAAAATTGCACAGCATATTCAATATGTGATCTTACCAGTGATTTATAAAGAGGCAAAATGATATTCTCGTCCAGAGAATGAATGCCCTTTTTCATGCATGACAATACCTTACTGGCCTTGGCCACTGCTGATTGACATTGCACATTGTTGCATAGTTTGTTGTCTATAACAATTCCCAAGTCCTTTTTGTGTGTTGTTATACCTAATTCGCTTCCATTAAGGGTATACGTTGCTTGTGTATTCCTTACGCCGAAGTGCATAACTTTGTGCATTTTTCAACATTAAATTTCATCTGCCATTTGAGTGCCCAGTCCCCCAGTCTATCTAAATCCCTCTGCAGCAAAGTAATATCTTGCTCACATTGTATTATTTTACAAAGTTTTGTGTCATCTGCAAACACTGAAACATGACTTTCAATGCTGTCTTCAAGATCATTTATAAACATGTTAAATAGAAGGGGTCCCAGAACAGACCCCTGAGGGACACCACTTGCCACCTCTGTCCAGCTTGAAAATTTACCATTAATGACAACTCTTTGCACTCTGTTTTTAAGCCAATGTTCTACCCAAGAACAAGTATTTTCATCTAGACCGATTTCCTTGAGTTTGAACACTAATCTATCGTGTGGAATTGTATCAAATGCCTTGGCAAAACCCAAATAGATACATCCACTGCAACACCCTGATCTATACTTCTACTTACTTCTTCATAGAACTCAATCAAGTTAGTTTGACATGACCTGTGCTTCATAAAACCATACTGATTTTTGCTGATAACCATGTTCTTCTCAAGGAATTCTTGAATATTATCTCTTAATAACCTTTCAAATATTTTACCAGCCACAGAAGTTAAGCTCACATGTCTATAATTTCCAGGCAAGGATTTTGAACCCTTTTTGAATATAGGAACCACATCTGCCTTTCTCCAATCCTCCGGAACACTTCCTGAAAGAAAAGAATCTTGAAAGATTAAAAACAGAGGTCCACTTATTTCTACACTTAGTTCCTTAAGTACACGTGGATGGATACCGTCAGGCCCTGGAGCTTTGTTTATATTAACTTTCTTTAGTTGCTGCAGCACCTTGTCTTGAGTTAACCAATTACAATTATTCTGCAAGTTTTAAGTAGCAATCATTTGCACATCTATTGCCATGGGTTCTTCCTTAATATATACGGAGGAGAAATAGTTATTTAAAATTCCTGCCCTTTCCTGGTCTTTATTAACTAACACCCCCGTTTCAGTTTTTAGTGTACCTACGCTTTCATTTTTTTTTTTTTTTTTAGAATTTATGTACTTAAAAAATGCTTTGGGGTTGGTTTTGCTCTCTTTAGCTATCATTTTTTCATTTTGAAGTTTAGCAAGTCTAATTGCCTTTTTGCACGCATTATTTGCTTCCTTATATCTTTTATAAGATGCATCTGATTTGTCCGATTTAAATGCTTCTTTTATATTTATTTACCAATGGTACATACTGAGAAATGTACCTTTCTAATATTTGTTGGAAGATGATCCATTTATCCTCAGTGTTCTTTTCACTAAAGAGTTTATGCCAGTCAATATATTGTAAAGCTGCCCTTAACTTATTGAAATTGGCCTTTTTAAAATTATATGTTTTATTATACCCCATGTGCTTTTGTTTTTTTGAGTTTATTTCAAAGGACACTATATTGTGATCACTATTTCCCAAGTGCTCACCTACTTGAATGTTGGTCAAAAGATCAACGTTGTTTGTTAAAACCAGGTCCAGTAAGCGTCCATTCTGGTTGGTGCTTGTACAAGTTGTGACATGAAGGTGTCATTTAACAAGTTTAAAAACCTAATTCCCTTTGCTGAGCTACTAGTCCCTCTGTCCCAATTTATGTCCGGGTAATTAAAATCTCCAATAATTAAAGTGTTACCCAGATTTGCAGCTTTCTCAGTTTGCTCAAACAGCTGTTGTTCCTCGCCAATATTAACATTAGGTGATTTATAACATATCCCAACCAATAGTTAGTTTCCCTTCTTTTCCCCCTAGCAGATATTTACCCATTAAGCTTCCACATTTTCCTCATCGCATTCCATTTGCTTAAGATTTGGCTTTAAATTATGGTTGACATACAAACATAACCCACCAACCTTCTTGTTTTTCCTATCCTTCCTAAATAACATGTATCCATTTAAGTTAACTGCCCAGTCATGTGTCTCATCCCACCATGTTTCAGTTATGCCTATTATATCATATTGTTTAGTGTATGTTAATGCCTCTAGTTCCCCCATTTTGTTATTTAGGCTCCTTGCATTAGTAAGCATACATTTAACATTACGCATCACTATATTTTGTGAATTATCAACATTACATAGCTTCTCTGTTCTGAGCTTGCCCCTCCCCCATCTCCACCCCCCTATTACTGTGCTAAAGCCCGTCTCCTTTCTGTCCTATCTCCATTTTGTAGATTGCTATGACCCTCCCCCCCTACTACTAGTTTAAAATCTCCTCCAACCTTCTAGCCATCCTATCCCCCAGCACTGCAGACCCTCTTCCGTTTAGGTGCAATCCATCACTACTATAAAGGTTGTACCCAATCGCAAAGTCGGCCCAGTGCTCTAAAAACCCAAGTAAATAATGTAGTATATACTTTCAAACAGAGTATGATAACATAAGTATATACTGCTATAATGTCCAAATGTAATATATACGGAAATAATATACTTTTATAAGGATAAAAAGATCAAGATAATGTCCACTTATAATTATTATTATTATTTTATTATTTATATAGCGCCATCAGACTCCATAGCGCTGTACAATGGGTGGACTAACAGACATGTAATTGTAACCAGACAACTGGACGTACAGGAACAGAGGGGTGGACGGCCCTGCTCCATGAGCTTACATTCTAGAGGGAGTGGGGTATAGTGACACAAAGGGTAAATGTAGGGGTACGAAGTAGGTTGTTAGGCTTAGTAGGTAATTTTTGACAGTTGCAGGAGAGGAGTCATGGAGGGTGGGGGATGAAAACCTGCTAATAGTTTAATTGATATGCTTTCTTGAAGAAGTGAGTTTTTAATGATTTTTTGAATGAATGGAGACTGGGTGAAATTCTTACGGAGAAGGGAAGGGAGTTCCA
Organism: Pelobates cultripes; assembly: GCA_933207985.1. Lineage (NCBI taxonomy): Eukaryota > Metazoa > Chordata > Amphibia > Anura > Pelobatidae > Pelobates > Pelobates cultripes. The sequence goes on from OW240915.1 coordinate 106,654,573, forward strand.
CAGAAGAGGTGCAGCCCTGGAAAAGTCTTGGAGGCGAGCGTTAGAGGTGGGAGTACGGACAGAGGATAGACGTAGGTCTTTGCCAGAGCGTAGGGGCCTCGACGGGACATACTTATGTATTAGGGAGGATAGGTAGGTTGGAGCAGCATTATGTAGGGACTTGTAAGCAAGCACCAGAATTTTAAATTGAGCCCTATACCTAACTGGAAGCCAATGCAGGGACTGACAGAGCGGGGAGGCATGAGAGGTGCGGGCGGACAGGAAAATGAGCCTGGCCGCCGAATTCATTGTAGATTGCAGCGTTGCAATCTGGGAACACGTAAGACCACTGAGAAGAGTATTGCAGTAGTCCAGGCGAGAGAGAACAAGAGCATGGGCCAGCACCTTAGCCGCATCCGAGATTAAATAGGGGCGAATGCGTGCTATTTTTTTGAGATGGAAGCGACAGGATTTGACGATTAATTGGACATGAGGGGTGAAGGAGAGGTTGGAGTCAAAAATAATACCCAGGCAGTGAGCCTGCGAGATAGAGGTGATGGTAGCGCCATTGACTTGGAGGGAGACAGACACAGGCGTAGTAACACTTGAGGGAGGAAAGACCAGAAGTTCTGTTTTGGACAGGTTGAGTTTAAGGAAGTGAGCAGCCATCCATTTGGAAATCGAAGAGAGGCAGTCAGAAACATGAGTCAAGACGGGTGGAGAGAGATCAGGAGAGGACACGTAGATTTGCGTGTCATCCGCATAGAAATGATAACGGAAGCCAAAAGAGCTAATGAGTTTACCAAGGGAGGCAGTGTAGATAGAGAACAGTAGGGGACCAAGGACGGAACATTGGGGGATGCCGACAGAGAGTGGTTGGGGGAAGAGGCAGAGTCAGAGAAAAAAACACTGAAAGAGCGCTGGGAGAGGTAGGAGGAGCACCAGGAGAGAGCAGTATCCCGTAGGCCAAAATTACGGAGAATGCGAAGAAGATGTTGATGATCAACAGTGTCAAAGGCAGCAGAAAGATCAAGGAGAATTAGGATAGAGTAATGGCCACGAGATTTAGCAGCAATTTGATCGTTGGCTACTTTGGTCACAGCCGTTTCGCAGAATGACCAGCGCGAAATCCAGACTGAAGGGGTCAAGCAGAGAGTTGGTTTCGAGAAACTCAGTCAGTCTGGTGTACACAACTCTCTAGTAGCAGTTGGATGGGGAGTTGGGGTCAAGGTTGGGCTTTTTCAGAATTGGTGTTACAGTTGCATGTTTGAAGGGTGAGGGAAATGTGCCAGAGGAAAGGTAGAGATTGAAAATTTTAGTGAGGGGAAGAGCAAGAGAGGGAGACATAGTGCAGATGAGATATGAAGGAATAGGATCGAGGGAACAGGTGGTGGGGCGGGAGGAGTGGAGCAAAGCAGAATCCTCTTCTGCTGTAGCAGGTGCAAATTAGTGTAGAGTGGTGGAGGGAGTGGGGTTGGGTGATGTAATGGTAGGGGAAGGAGAGAAATTAGCGATCTCTTCTCTGATTGTAGAGATCTTCTCAGTGAAGTGAGATGCAAAGTATATGGTGGACAATGTGGTAGAAGGAGGGGGATTAACAGGGTGAAGAAGAGCATCAAAAGTGTGAAATAGGAGTTTGGGTTGATGCGACAGTGTACTTATGAGGGTATTAAAGTAATGTACTTTTGCAGCAGAGACAGCCAGGTTGCAGGAGCGCAGCATAAATCTATAGTGGAGGAAGTCAGATGCAAAGTGAGACTTTCTCCAGCAGCGTTCAGCAGTTCTAGAATATTTTTGGAGGTAACGGATCAGTTTGGTGTGCCAGTGTTGTAGTTGGGGGCGCTTTCTGCGTTTAATTGTAGGAGGTGCCATGATGTCGAGTTGAGAGGAGAGAGTTGAGTTGTAGAGTGAGGTAGCCGAGTTAGGGCAAGTTAGATTTGAGATGGGTAAGAGGAGAGTATCGAGTTTGGTGGAGAACTGCTGGAGATCAAGGCAGTTGAGGTTTCTGCGAGATTGGAGAGTTGAGGGTGATGAAATTTTGGTACAGGGTATGCTGATGTCAAAAGTTAGTAGATGGTGGTCAGACAAAGGAAATGGAACAGTGGAGAGATTAGAGGTGGTACAGAGATTGGTGAAGATGAGGTCAAGAGTGTTTTCTGCCGTATGAGTTGCTGAAGTCGACAACTGCGTGAGGCCAAAGGAGGAGGTTACAGAGAGCAGACGGGAGGCATCATGGCAGTTGAGGTATGTTAAAGTCCCCAAGTATGAGGGAGTGCTAGAGGATTTAGTGAGTTCGTCCTCTGGATCCCGACCGCCGGTGACAACGGTGTGCATTTCAGAGTGCATTCCACTGCGGAACTCACTCTGAGGGATAGGCACTGTGGTAGGTCTGGAATTCGAAGTGGATGGCGATTTCTTGCAACTGTACCTTTGCTGGCAGCTGTTGTGCTTCTTCCAATTCTTGTTCCGTCTGACGCGTTTCGTACGTGTATAGCCCTACTTCCTCAGAGACTGTATACAGTGTACAACATGGGTGGTTCTTATATACCTAACGAATACATTGTCAATTAGGGGAAAAAATTATAACATAATATGTATTGGGACAGTATAAATGAAACAAAAGTGACATAATAAATCAACTATTACAGAATTTAGTTGTATTGTCTTTATGGAAAAAGATTTTTCTTTTTGTGAAAGTTTTTCATTGTCTGTTTATAGTTTTGTAATTTTAATCCATGCTTCAAGACCAAAACATTAAGAGCACTGGGACATTAAAATCACTAGAACATTACAATCTATATGACTTATTCACATGACATGATTTAATCATTAATTAGCTTTCATTAACTAGATTCATAAACCCCGGTCTCTTTCATACATGAATGTTCAGATGTTTGAAATTGAGACAAGTTTGTTACAGTAATTGCGACATATTGTAGCTTCATATAGATACATCACATCTAAATACAAATGACATAAAATTACAATAATCTTCCCGTACAGTACGTTTACATTTAGAATTAGTACATTCTATGAAATATAAAATACGTACTCGAGGCTTATTATCATTTAAGAGTGAATTTAGTGATCTTGTTCAGATTGCATTGATATTCAGAGTCATAACATTAAAGAAAATACTTAAAACAAATATTATGTTTGCAGTGATGACTTGTCTGATCCTCTAAAATTAGATAGATATGTTAAAAAGTATATATAAAACTAGGGGCGAGGCCCGACCGCCATGCTGACCGGTCGCAGGCCGGAGAGGCTCCTCACACATTTGGTCCCCTGTGGCATACAACTCAAGAATTACAGCAATCTGGGTGACCAAAAGCCGTCTCATGTATCCGGGCAGAAGCCGGAGCCACCACAGACCTTGAGATCGGGAGTCTCGGAGCCCCCTGTGGGCAAAATGGGACTTTGGGGACTGTGGCCTACGAGGGTGGAGAGCGGGCGGACGGCCGCTGTCCTGTTTGTGAACCTGGCTATCACGCAACAGCCTAGCGATGCACCTCACGGGCCTCGCCTCCCCCCTATGGACCGAGGGGTCATCGCGGTCCCCACCAGAGGGAATTACCGCCCCACAAAGGCCTAACACCAAGCCTAACTGGAGTTGTGCACCATGCGCCTGACCACCAAAATGGCGGCATTACGACCTGCACAAGACAACACAACCACGCCTGCCTGCGGACAGAAACAGTCTGCGGAACATCGCCCCTACCTAACAAGCCCGCACACGATACTGCCTTCAGGTCGCATGGAGAGTGGGCTAGGGCCGGAGATGAAGAGCAGAGATGGCGAACGGAGCCCAATGGAAGTCTAATCCATTCAGAATCCCTGAGGTTGGGTCTGGAGAAAGGCTGATTGAAGAGGCCACTTACCTACATTTCGAGACCCTCATGCACGGTCCCTCCTGCCTCATCACCCAGTGGGGATGGCTGATCCCAACCCCCGACAAAGCACCATAAAACAGACTGAAACTGCAGCACTCTACAGACTGTGGCATGCATATGGACAGGCCTGGCAACGGAGGTTTCACTTACTGATATTTACTTCAGCATGTTATACTGCAATATCAATTAGGCTTTTCCCTAACTGCTAGTCTAACTACTAGTCTATGTCATATATAAGCGACCTCGTCTTGAATATATGTCCATCTATGTCTTAGATAACCTATCCACTGGCACGCTGTGTGGGGCTCCTCGTATCATTGCCCAGTTTGACTCGTAATCATAGTTAGCAAGCAGCATATGGCGGTATACTCGTTTCCCTTATCAAGCACTGAACACAACTATGTCGTTAATAATTCTTGTCAAAAAAAAAAAGTGCAGCAATCCTAACATGTACAATGCTATTACTTATGACACCTTATACTGCAACCCAATAACATGTTTATGTTAACTCATGTACTGAATAATGCACTACCAAAATAAAGAATAAAAAAATAAAAAAATAAAACTAAAGGACATATTCACATAAAGGACATATTGAATTACATATACTCTTCTCTAAATTCATATTGCTTGTAAATTAACCAAGAAGGGGACATGGAAGAGGTGTTTAAAACATACAGGTGTACTTCTTATAATTATAATTTTACCGTTACTATCTAATGTATGAGTGGTTAAAAAATGCATATAAAAAAGCTTATATAAAAAAACTTTATATAAAGACTTATATAAAGAACTTGTGTGTATAAAAAGATTAGCTATCCAGACCTATATTGATATAGAGTATAATTATATAATCAACTAAAATAAAAATATTTATATTAAATTGTGTGTGATAATACTCAGAGATTCACACAATAATCTTGGAAAGAGGCAGGAGATAATAATATTAATAATAATAATAATAATAATAATAAAACTAATCTAATAAAATTGTACTATAATAGAGAAAATCGGTGCAGTGGTGTACACATAGAGGGATTAGATATTAAGAACAAGATGATCAGAATGTGGAAAGCAATATCTATAAAATAGTAAGAATGAAAAAATATATCTATAAATACAAACATATATAAAAATAACTAAAAATGTAAATATAAAAATATAAAAATATTCAAAATATTACAAATATCAGACTATTAAAAATATTTACTTCATAAAATTCCTTATAAAAATGCGTTAAGTTCACAATCCACAAAATCCATTCGGAACTAAGGTATTAAGAGAGAATATCCATTTAGCTTCTGCCTGATATAAATTCCTGGCTATATTCCCTCTTCTCCAATGAACATTAACTTTTTCTATTGGTAAAAACTTTAACCCTGTTGGGTCTCCACAGTGTGTTTCTTCAAAATGTTTGGACAAATTGTGTGTCAGTAGGCCTCTTTTTATGTTTCGAATATATTCAGCAATACTTAATTTTAAAGGTCTATTCGTGCGTCCAACATATTGCTTAGGACATGGACATGTAATCAAATAGATAACGCCTGAAGTATTACAGTTCATGTTGGTTCTCAGTTTGTATTCTTTAAGACTGGTTTAGTCCTGTTGCACAAGGTGTCCTTTCTTGGAATAGCTAAAGCCTTTTCCATTGCTTCTCCCAAAAGTGGGATATCCTTTTTTGATGAACCTTTGTTTTATTTCTTCCATTTGTTCTTTACAAGTGTCCAGTTTTGAGCAGTTGCGTCTGATCCTCCTAAACAGATTCTGTGGGATATTCTTCAGCCATGTGGATTTATGGTGGCTATTAAAAGGAATAAAACTATTGCAGTCCACTTTCTTTTTAAAAGTCTTTGTATGTCGTTTTTTTTCTTCGATATAGATATTCAGATCTAAAAATTCAATTTGTTCTTTGGAGTGTGAGAAAGTAAAATTACAGATGGTAGGGATTGTTGTTTAAATAGACTTTAAATTCTTCTAGAGATTTCATATCCCCTTTCCATATAAAAAAGCAGTAGATATATCTACGCCATAGGGACAAGTTTGCGCCAAATGGGCGTGGTCCCATATAAACTCATCTTCCCACTTGCCCATAAATAAATTAGCGTAACTTGGTGCAAACCGTTTCCCCATGGCTGTACCTTCTATTTGTAGATAAAAATGCCCATCGGACCAAAAATAATTGTGAGTTTAAATAAAGGCTATACATTGAATTAAAAAGTAAATTTGGTCATTCTTGAGTTCTGAATAGACTGCCATAGCCTGACAAGAATAGAATATTGAATAGCCTCACATCCTTGCAAGTGTTCAATAACTGTGTAGAGTGAGGTGACGTCGGCTGTAACTAAAAACATATCGTCTTCCCAGTTAAAATCAGAGAGTAACTTTAAAATCTGGGTAGAATCTTTCAAGTAAGATTTGAGGCATACGCCTAAGTTCTGTAAATAACAATCTACGTATTCCGAAAGATTTGCACTTAAAGACCCTATGCCAGATGGGTCTTCCAGGAGGTTTCTGTAGTTTTTTGTGGATTTTGGGTAAATGATAGAATACCGGTGTCCTTGGGAATTGTGCATACAGATATTTCAATTCCCTTTTGTTAATAATTCCTCTCCCTTTCCCATATTCCAATATTTCTTTACATCTTTCCATATAATGGGGAGTAGGATCATTATCCAATGTCTGATACATAGAGGTGTCTCCTAATAGTCTCAAATTTTCTTCTATGTAGTCTTCAGTATTGAGAATGACCAATCCACCTCCTTTGTCTGCCGGTTTTATGGTGATATCTTCTAATTTCATAAGTTCTTTCAGAGATTTTCTTTCTTTTTTAGTCAAATTATCCTTAGTCAATTTATTGGTGACTTTCGTCCTGAAATCTTTTTCCACCATTTTTTCAAATACTCTGATTGAGTCATTCTTCATGTATTGAGGATAAAATGTTGAGGTAGGGTGTAGTCGAGGGGAGAACATATTCTTGTTCCACGTACTGTGTTTTAGGATCTTTGTCTAAAAATAACTTTTTGATGGAAATTTTGTGTATAAATTTATGTAGATCAATAAATACATTAAACTTAGAATTTTTTGAGGTAGGAGCAAATTCCAGGGCTTTTTTTAAGGATTTAAAAATTTTTTTTCTGGATTTAAAATTCTATTAGATAGATTAAAAACGTGTATTTCTTCCTTTTCTGTTGAATCATATCCTCTTGTTGTTCTGTTCCTTCTTCTATATCTTTTAATGTTCTTTTCTTTCGTTTGTCTGGGGATTTGAAATCTTCCATTGTGAACCTTCTGGGGGGTATCCTCCCCTGTTTCTCTAAAACATAATTCTCTACATTGTTGTTGGGGATATGTTGCTGGAGCATCTTGGTGCGTGGAGCCAGGTTAGGTACAGAGTGGTTCCCTCTGTGACCTGGGGAGGGAACAATTGGATTAGTGGATTGTTGATCTTGATTATAAGGTGGTCCTCTGATTGGAGTTCGTCTTGGGTGTGATACTGGTTCAGGATGATGGTTATATCTTCTTTGTTCCTCTAATGGTACCTGTCATCTGTATTGTCATACCTTCTGTTGTGTGTTGGTCCATTATATGTTCGATTATATGAGGAGGGTTTCGTAGGAGATTTCTGAGATATGACAGCGTCTCTATATGTCTTATATTGTTGGGGTCTTTGTCGGTCCCTATACTGGGAAGGAGAATGTTAGCGTGATCTGTTTTCTTTCTTCCAATTCCTCTGTATCTATGCTTTATAGTCTGACTGGTCTCTCAAGATTTTCTTTCTCTTTGTTTCTCTGATGTTCTCTTCCAGATCTTTTATTCTCTTTTCCATCTTTTCCAATAATCCTACATATTCCCCACTTTCCACTAGGGGGCGAATGGAGGCTTTTAATTCTGATATTTCGTGGTCTAGTTGTTACAAATCTTTCTTTTTTTTCATTTATTAGAAACACCATAAGTAGTAATGAACCTTTGTCTAATAATTGGTCCCATTTTTTAAGCAAGATGGGATCATGACGCTTATATGCTAATCTTTTAAAAAGTCTTAAACCCCTCGGTATGATGTTATTACTGACATAAAAATCCAAGGCAGCTATATCCCACCATACACGTACTTCTTTTTCTATAATTTTACCTAGTAAATAAATCATTGATCTGACATCATTAGATTGCTGCTGGGGTTGAGAGACTGGTACATCGTTTAGTTGTTCATCCCCTTTAGAGGACCAAGTGTCTAAAAATAACTTTCTGTCTAATCTAATAGAATCAGTTATTCCTGCTGAGGGCCATAGTCTTACTCTGAAACCTCTAATGGTGAAATAAATAGATATAAAGCAAAAATATTCTGATATCCAGAAATGGAATATGCAGAGAAAAGAGGGAGTGAGACAAACAGAAACAGCTCTGACTGGAAGAAAATAGGGATTCACCAAAACCTATAAAAACAATGCAAATAGCACCATATGATATAGTGCAAGGTATCCAGGAGCTGCACAGTAGATTCGATCTCAAATAAATAATGTAGTATATACTTTCAAACAGAGTATGATAACATAAGTATATGCTGCTATAATGTACAAATGTAATATATACGGTATATGTTTCCTTATCCCTGATTGAGAAAGCAACATAGGGTAAGTGATACCAATACCAAATAATATACTTTTATAAGGATAAAAAGATCAAGATAATGTCCACTTATAATAAAGCATACCAGTATCAATATATCGCTAGAACCACTATAAACAATAAGAAAAACTAGGAATATAAGTAAAAACCAGTTTATTATCAAAAGTTAAAAATTGAGATGGAAATCAATGCACAAAAATATAACCAGTCTATTGCAGGTAAAAAAAAACCCAAGAGAACCTTAATTTCCACCGGTGATGGATGAGGATACTGTTAGTGAGTTCGTCCTCTGGATCCCAATCGCCAGTGAGGACAGCATGCATTTCAGAGTGCGTTCCACTGCGGACCTCACTCCGAGGGATAGGCACTGTGGTAGGTCTAACTATTTACGACATCACCCTCATGCTGCAAAGGCCTCACCCACACGGTCCACTGATCCATGCTCAATACAGAGCCTGATTACCACTACCAAGGATCAGGAGACCCCACGAGCCCCTGGAGAAGCTGTCCCTGCCACTATGCAAGACATACAAGAAATGCTGGCTGGACTTCAGCACAACCTCAGACAAATGTGGGAAGCAGACCTAAAGGTCCTAGCATCTGATATACAAACTGTGACAGCTCGCACACAAATTACAGAAGAAAAGGTACAGGGTCTACAACAAGGCATAGAAGCATTAAAAGACACAGTGCGCCAGATGCAAACATCACATTCCAACCTCGCTCAGCAAGTTGCCAAACCAGACAACAGAGGTAGGAGAAATTTTTTTAAAATCCGAGGGGTATCAGGAACTGTGCCCCTAGGTAAACTCCCACATTTTATCAGGCGCCTGGTGTCCTCACTCCTACACAAAAAGCAGGCAAAGTACTTGATGGAGTATACCGAATAGCCAAATCGCCACAAGCTCCAATCTCTGCGCCACGCAATCTTATTCTACGATGTCAAATGTTAGCTGGCAAGATCTGGCAGTTCTGAAAGGGAAGACACCATATGAGTTTGAATCATGCCAAATTGCCTTTTTTCAGCACTTAAGTAGAGCCACACTACTCTGGCGTAAAAGCATGCAACCTATCATTAACCTACTTCAGATAGATGGAACTACCTATCGGTGGTCGACTCGCAGATCCCTATAGGTCACCAAAATCATACAATGTTTCGGACCCTGCAGAAAGACCTGCACTGCTAGCAACACTGGGACTATCTAACCATATACAGGCGACTGCCAACACACTCCACAGCCACTAGCCTATAACTAGCTGAGTTTTTACATGTAGCAATTTAAAAGCCTATCCACCCCAAGAGCCGTCATAACCCAGCCAACAGGCCTCCCAAAACCCACAAGCGACCTAGTCACTTCTCCCTACACTTTGGGATAGCCCGGGAGAAGCTTAAGTGTCCCAACCTACTCCCATAGCCTACTCCATGAGGCCTAAATCCCAGCTATAACCAGGTACACAACTAGCCCAATTTACATTGAGTACCCACTACATAGGTGCATTAACCCGAGCCTATTTCAATTTTGAGTTCTTAGCAATTGATGACTGGTTACAACTGCCTAGACCGAATATAAAAGTGCAATGTTTCCATTTGTAGTATCTATGTCTTGATAATTGCATGTACTTATACATATGATATTATGTTAAAATGTCTATGCTTATGTTAACCCATTTGCAGTGCAAAACAAAAATAAAGAATAATAAAAAAAAAAAGAGTTTGAATTATTTTGAAACAGTTTCATTGAAGCAGAATTATCATTTGTGTAGCATTTGTATAACAAGCAGTAGGAGTGACAAAAAAAAAATACAAATAAAATGCTAGATATTTTAACTAAGGCTATTTTTAGGAAGTGGGTAGCATTCAGGGCCGGACTGGGGATACAAAGCAGCCCTGGAAAAAAAATGTATGATTGAGATATATATATATATATATATATATATATATATATATATTGCTTTTTCTAATATAAAATATTGGTCCTGTCAGAGTAAAATGTTTAATTATACAGTAAGCATGCTCACAGACAATCTCAATGACACACACAAGCTCATTGATACACAGCATCATAGACAAACAATCTCACTGATATACATCAGCTCACTGACATAAAAACACAAGCTCACTCACTAGCAGGCACACACATGCAAGCAAACTCACTCACTAGCAGACACACGCACACGCACACACACACACACACAGTTTAGTGTAGTGGTACTGGTGTCTATAGCATGTCCCTACAGGCTTTTCAACGTAAACACTGACTTTTCAGAAAATAGGCTGTGTTTACATTGCTTCAAAATGACACCGTTAGTGACAGTCACTCAGACGGTCACTAGAGGTGCTTCCTGTGTCAGTGCACCTACATTCAGGGCCTCCACACTCTGGAGGCGCTGAACGTTCCCCATAGAGATATATTAATTCAATTCATCTCTATGAGGAGATGCTGATTGGTGTAGAGTTTTGCAGCGATTGGCTTGAGGTCATCAAGCCATAGAGGCAGGGCCAGTGGAGGGGAGACCAGCACGCTGCGAGGGGAAAAAAAAGGTGAGCAAAAACATTATTTTTAAACACACATATACAACATAACAGACACAGAAACACACATATACCATGACAGATACACACACCATTACAGACACACACACACACCATGACAGACCGTGACACAGACAGAGCGTGACACAGACAGACCCACACACACACCGTGACACAGATAGACACACACACACCATGGCACAGACAGACACAAACCCCATGACACACACACATATACCATGACACACACACCATGACACAGACACACACCCCATGACACAGACAGACACACACACACACACCATGACAGACAGACACACACACACACCATACAGACACACAGCATGACACAGACAGACAGACACACACCATGACAGACAGACACACACACACACACCATGACGGACAGACAGACAGACACACACCATACAGACACACACCATGACACAGACAGACAGACACACACCATGACACAGGCAGACACACACCCCATGATGGACAGACACACACACCATGACAGACGAGACGACACACACACCTACAGACATACCGCGACAGACAGACACACACACCCCATGACAGACAGACAGACACGCACACCACTTGACAGACAGAACACACACACACCCATGACAGACAGACAGACACACACCATACAGACAGACAGACACCACACACACACACCATGGCGACGAACAGACACACACCGCGACACACACCACCACCATGACACATGACAGACGAAGACACACCATGACAGACAGACACACACACCATGACAGACAGACAGACACACACACCATGCAGACAGACACACACACCATACGGACATACAGACACACACACCATGACAGACAGACACACACACACACACCATGACAGACAGACAGACACACCATGACAGACAGACACACACACCATGACAGACAGACACACATAGACACACCATGACAGACAGACACACACACCATGATGGACATACAGACACACACACCATGACAGACAGACACACACTTACACCATGAGAGACAGACACACACACACCATGACACAGACACAAACACCATGACAGACACACACACCATACAGACACACACCATGACACAGACAGACACGCACACACCATGACAGACAGACACACACCCATGACAGACAGACACACACCATGACAGACACACCATGACAGACAGACAGACACACACCATGACACAGACACACACCATGACAGACAGACACACACACCATACAGACACACACCATGACACAGACAGACAGACACACACACCATGACACAGACAGACAGACACACACACACCATGACACAGACAGACACACACACACCATGACAGACAGACACACACACACCATGACAGACAGACACATACACACCATGACAGACAGACACACACACACCATGACAGACAGACACACACACACCATGACAGACAGACACACACACCATACAGACAGACACCATGACACAGACAGACACACACCACGACACAGACAGAAACACACCATAACAGACAGACAAACTGACACACATTACCTGCCAGGGGGTCATGCATTGCAGACGGCTGTCTGTGCTGGCGGATGCTAGGGCACCTGTGCTGGCAGCCGCTGGGGGACTTGTGCTGGCGGTCGCTGGGGGAGCTGCACTGGCTCTGCTCTCCGGCCCTCGCGCGTTGCTGAATGAGACCGTGCAGCTCCCCAGCGGCCGCCAGCACAGGTGCCCTAGCACACCCAGCTGTTTGCCCGGCCCCAGGTGCCGACGGCCCACCGGGAAATGTCCCGGTATCCCGGTGGGCCAGTCCGGCCCTGGTATCATTTCTGTGATTGTAAAAATAATTTATATATTTAAATTATATTTATAAATATATGAGCATTATGACCACATAGTGTAAACATAAATGGAAATTTAGTCAGTCAACTAACTGTTTTGAGGGGGGGGGAGGGAGCTCAGAGTAATTTAAGATATTTTACAGAGGACATTAAAAGTCAAATGTCATTTTGTATATATGGCACAAATTACATGTAAAATTATGTTAAATGCTTGAATAAATTGGGAGATTAAAAAGGAGATTAGCAGATTTTTAATGCAAACAAACGCAAAGTCGTCCATTTTGGAATACAAAATACTCTAAAAATGGATAAAAGAGGTCAGTAAATATTTATTGATAACTATATCAGAATTCTGGTATATACATGAGTAAAGTATTATCCAGGAGGCCTAAGAAAAGGATGCAAGGAAGAAAGGTTTTAGTTAAAGCAGCTCCAACATGTTTTGGTTTTAAACTAATCCTTTTTGTCCCTTTCTTTCTTCTCATTTCTATGTTTTTGAATTTCATCTTAGGTAACCTTACGGACGAGTTGTTCTTATTAGGAACATATCCTAAGTGGTTGTAACTCAATGTACATTTATTAATAGCTATACCTTACCTAATGGCCTAATATGTCCAAAATTGTTGTCTGGAGTTGCTGTATCTCTCATGCAGAGGGAGCTGGGTTGCATTTTGCATTCTGACCACCGTTTCGGTTGGATCAGTCTGCCATGCAAATGGTTTATGTTCTCTTTGTAATAGAACTTGATGAGCTAAAACCAGTTGAGAACTGAGCATGGACCCACCAAAAGACAAGCTGTTTAAGCTGTTTCCATTCTCAGTATTCTCTTGTGCACTTTTTTGTTAAAGTTTGTTTAAACAGCAGTAACTGTATAATATAGCTTATAGTATATACTTCAACATTATACATATAAAAGTAATCCCTGCTAGTTCCTTATTGACATGTTAATTAACAAAATTGTACAAATGCAGTTTTTATGTTTCTTAATATGCTGTTCATGCTGCTTTTGCGATGTTGTACGTTAAGGACCAGGGCTCTTTTAACACTTTTGTGGTGTTTGTGTTTAGCTGTAATTTTCCTCTCTCTCATTTACTGTTCCAAGTTTAAAAAAAATAATATAGTATGGTGAAAAAAAACATTTTTTTTACTTTCACTGGAAAAATCTATTACCTATGTAAGCCAATGAAACAAACTGCTAAATAGATTCAAAATTTTGTCCTGAGTTTAAAAACACCCAGTTTTTACCTGCTTTTTTGCTTCTTTTTTTTTCAAGTTATAGGGCTATAAGTACAAATAGGAAATTTCTGTTTCAAAATATATATTTTTAAAATGTATAAATAGTGACATTGTAGCACTATTATCTGTCATAAATCTCTGAATCACACCCCACATGTACAGATTTTTTTGAAGTAGACAACCCAGGTTATTCAATATGGGGTATGTCCAGTCTTTTTTAGTAGCGACTTAGTCACAAACACTGGCCAAAGTTAGCGTTTTTATTTGTTTGTGTGTGAAAAAAGTAAAAAACTAAATTGAACGCTAATTTTGGCCAGTGTTTGTGACTACTAAAAAAGACTGGACCCCATTTGCAATACCTTGTGTTGTCTTCTTTTGCAAATGGTATGCCATCATGGGGGTAATTCTCATTCCTGGGCTACCATACGCTCAAAGGAAAAGTAACCAACCTGGCAATTTTCAATGTAAAAATATTTGACCCTTATATCTGACCCTGTAACTTTCAAAAATGCTATAAAAACTGTAAATGGAGGGTACTGTTATACTCAGGAGACTTTGCTGAACACAAATATTAGTGTTTCAAAACAGTAAAACATTTCTCAACAATTATATCATCAGTAAACGTGCTGTTTGTGTGTGAAAAATGCAAAAAAAAAGTCATTTTCACTGACAATATCATTGCTGTGATATGTTTTACTGTTTTGAATCACTAATATTTGTGTTCAGTGAAGTCTCCCAAAAAAAACAGTACCCTCCATGTACAGGTTTTAGGGTGTCATAGAAAGTTACAGGGTAAAATACAGTGCTAGCAAATTAAATTCTCTGGACTTTCGGCCTGGGTTGTCAGGCAGGTCCCTCAAGTTGCAATCAATAAAATTACTTAATTATGTAAAAATATTACATAAATATGCATGTAGAATTTAAATATATATGCATATTTATATATTTGAAGTCTACGTGTATATTTATATAATTATTTATGTAATTTTGTATATGGACATATGTATATTTCGTATTATTTTTATTTATTCATACATACATAGATAAATATACAATTTCATTCTAGTGTATTTTGATATAAATATATATATATATATATATATTAATATATAAAAAAAGTTAGAATAAAATTTCATATTGATATAATTTTTCTATTATTATTATTTTTACGTTTTTTAGTTTAATTTAGTTTACTTATTATTTGTATTTTATAATACAACATCGATCTGTAAACCAAATGGCGGAAAAATGCGCCCATCAGTATACTACACAATATATACACAATTTCTGCACTTTTTATTTTCATGATGCACTGTTGCTACACCTGAATCAGTTTCCCAAATCTTTTCTGTTATAGAAATTTGGATGAGCTGAACCATATGGTTGAACTGCCACCCTGAATTTTTGTTTCATTTTTGGATGAAGTGGTATGACCAAAGGTTACTTGTGCACACGTCTATTGTAAATGTGGGCTTCTGTATGTTGGACGGACTTTTATAATATTAAACCTAGGTTTAGGGAATAAGGGAATACATCCCTAGCTAATATACATGTGATTACTTATCATTTATGATTTTGGAACGAGGGTGTACATTTTGAAATGGCTATGGTACTTGCCTTGCTATGTACCTTTAACAAGGATGTATAATTGGTTGACTATGATATACTGTCATAGTTTTTTTAGCCTATGTTACAATACAGCTTAGGAGATCTATGTAAGCTATAATTTCAGTATCAGGACAGCAACATTCAGCCTATATTATTACAGTTATAAAAGTAACAGATAGATAGATACATAGATAGATAGATAGATAGATAGATAGATAGATAATCCTAATAGTTTTGCTGAATATCTGAATAAATATTTTAATATAATTGTGACCCTTTGTTAAATTCATAAAAATCTGCGAAAGGAATATGGTAAGTCATTTCATCAGTAAGGAGATGATTGGCAGTTGCAAAATAAATGCTCTTACAATAACCACAAAAATCTATGTAATTTCAGTCAGGTGACAGGTGACTTGACAAAATGAGTAACAAAAATGAAAAAATATAAAATTCTAATGAAAAATGTAACATATGCAATGTTCCTCTCTGTAAACATACATATTTTAAAAATATCATAATGTCTATTCTCATTACTAAATGAGATTTGGGCCAGTTAATAATATAAAACAATATTTGTGAATATGTATATCAAGTAAAAAAAAGAACTGCATATAAAATAAGTGAACTGTTAAGGATTTCACTAAGAAGTTGATTGTAGCAAACTGGAATCAAGTTGAAAATATTTAGCCAGTTGGTTACATTTTACACATCAGCTAATATTGACAAATACGATATAGTACTTGGTGATAAAACCCCATGAGTGCACTGTACCTGCTATATGTAACATGAAGGTGACAGATAATTATAGTATTGTAGAATATCTGCTATAGCTGTGACCAATATGAAGCACTGTGCAAATAATTGTATTCCCAGACAGCACAGAAGTATGTCCCTGATTCCTTTGCTAGTGGATATTCAAGAAAAAGTATACAACTGTTTTCTTCTTGGATCTTTATAGCTGAAAATACATCTTTGAATTTTTCTCCAGTCTCATATTCTGATGGACTTTGATAGTACATGATCCATTCTGGACTCTTGCCTTCCTCCATACGGTACCAATGCACATATTTATCTCTTACATCCAATCCTTCCATTTTGCATTTAATTCTAGCACTTGTTTTCTCAGGCTTTGTAATGGATATGTCAGGCTGTATTAAGGTGACTCCGCCACACTCATCTGTGTCAAAAAATACATTTAAAAAATCACATTGATATTAGCATAAAATAAGGCTTTTTTGGCAATTAAAATACCAATGAATGATCGGATTATGTGTACAGAATGTACTAGTAGTATAAAAATATAAAAGAAGCACATATAAAATACAAAAATTAAGTACAGCGCAAATTATTTTTAACCCACCTATTATAAATAGAAAAATTAGTCCAAACGTTTGAGGAAACATCTCTTGATATCTGTAGACTGACAGTGGTCTATGACAATAATATATTATATTGTGGTTAATATCACATGAACTATACAACTGTCTTTCTGTGGGTTCTGTGATGCAGTAGGTACAGTGATACATACAGCCATCTGTTGATGTGAAGTAAATTAAAAGGAAATCATGTAGTTGTATTCTACAGATCAACAATTCTATAAGCTCCAACACAAATCACCAATATATTTTATTGACTTTGCCCTATCCACAGTAATAGTCAGTTATGTTTTCAGCTTACATTTAACGTAACTGTAACATATCTATGAACTTTGTTGATTGTTGCCTTTTTTTTTCATATGACATTAAAGGGACACTCCAGACCCATAAATGTCACAGCCCCTGGCTCGCCACAAGGTGTGGTCGCACCCGATCGGTGCTACCGCACCGACGGACTGAGCTTACCTGCTCAGCGACGAGTCGGGAGCCGCTCCGCCGGGTTCTCCTGGTCACCTGCCCGGATTAAATATGGCACCGACCATGTGGTCGCAGCCATAAATAGCTTCTCTCCCCCAGGGTCACATGCAGGGCCGGATTAACATAGGGGCTGATGGAGCTGCAGCTCCAGGCCCAGGCCCATGGAATAGGCCCATTGATTTATAAAAAAAAAAAAAAAAAAAAAATTTACATTTTTTTTTTCCACACACTACTCTTAAGGATTCCACCTGGCTTTTATTTTATTGGCACAGTATTTGAGGCTGCCTGGCTGGTGCCAATATTACAGTGATACTGGCAATACAAATTCTGGTATTTTTCTTAGTATAAACAAGAGATTACTATGCAATACCAGCACTGGCCAGTAGGGGTCACTGTGTGTGGAGACAGGCAGGGATAGGAAGTTCCAGCATATCCCTCCCTGCCTATCTATAATCACTGATCTACAGGGTGCAGCTACAGAGAGCACAAACAGCAACTCCCACCCTGCAGAGACAGCCTACAGCTCAGGGAAGTAAGGGATGGGGGAAAGGCTGCAAGAAGACATGGGGACACTGAGACACTAAGGGGCACTGGGAGACATTATGACACAGACACAGTCTTCCAGTGTCCCCATGTCTCCCAGCCAGTGTCCCTGGTGTCTCAGTGTCCCCTAGTCTCCCAGTGCCCCCAGTCTGCCAGTGTCTCACTGTCCCCATGTCTCCTAGTGCCTCCATGTCTCCCAGTGCCTTAAGTGTCTCAGTGTCCCCATGTCTCCAAGCTAGTGTCCCTAGTGTCTGTGGCCCTGGTGTCTCCTTGTCCCCATGTCTCCCAGTGCCCCCATGTCTCAATGTCCCCATGTCCCCCAGCCAGTGTCTCTAGTGTCTGTGTCCCCATGTCTTCAAGTGTCCGCATGCGTCCCAGCCAGAGTCCCCTAGTCTCCCAGTGTCACTGGTGTCTCCGTGTCCCTAGGTCTCCCAGTCTTCCTAGTGACATGGGGACCCTGGGATACATGGGGACACAGGGAGATATGGGGCATTGAGACACTGTGATACATAGGATCACTGGGAGACTTGGGGACACGACACTAGGGGACACTGGTAGACATGGGGTACTGAGACACTTATACATAGGAACACTGAGACCTGGAGTAATCGACACATGGGGGCACTGGGAGGAATCCATCTATACAGCAGAATCAAACTAAGTAGTTTTTTGGTGATTTTACAGCATTTTCTCTTATGTCACTCCTTGTGATTTACATCATGTGATGTCACCCATACATATTTAATTATGCAAATTAGCAAGGCCAGTATGTTTTTCCAAGAAAGGTGGCAACTCTAACTACTTTTCACATACCCTTACTTAAGTATGGAAACTTAAGAGGGATGTATTGGAACAAAACTTGTGTGGACTGGCTGACAATGAATATAGTTAAAGGGACACTAGGGTCACCAGAACAACTACAGCTTATTGAATTTGTTCTGGTGAGTAGAATCATTACCGTCAGGCTTTTTGCTGTAAACACTGTCTTTTCAGAGAAAATGCAGTCTTTACATTACAGCCTAGTGTACTCAGCCAATCCTATGGGTAAGCACTGTGATTGGATTAGGCCACCACTTCTAATGATGTCAGCAGACTGCTTGTTTTTCTGAGTCTAACAGCATGCAGAGTTATAGCTTCAGGCTTGAATACATATGGATTTTGCTATATTTATGGAGGCATGAGGGGCCCAGGGGGGCTAGATGGTGGTGTTAACACTATAGGGTCATGAATTCATGTTTGTGTTCCTGACCCTATAGTGATTCTTTAAGGTAATGCTGACTTTGGTCTCTCTAACAATGTGCTTCTACACTCACTACATACAGCTTTTCTCTGTCCCAGACTATATACCAGGAGCTTCTGCCTGCTAGTAAGAAGGTAAGGAGACAAGTGGACCAGCAAATGCTAGGGGACAGTCCTTAGAAAGCGTTGAGCGAGCGCATCATTAGATGCATTTATGCCAACCTCAGGGTGCTGTCTGCATAGTATGCCCTTAGTTGGCCAGCTGCATGATTGGCAGGCAGCCTAACATGCATTCATACCAGGCTGGCCTTCTAATTCTTTGGGCAGACATATCCTCTTTTTGGGCATGTTCGCCCCTTTTGGCAGGTTACATGATTTGTGTCAGTGGCACACCCTTTTACCGTGCCCATTTACTTCCTGCTTGACTGGACACTGCTGTTAGGGGTTATGGATTTACTTGAAAGATGAAAACATAAATTAGTGAGAGATTAGCCTAGGGTATGTGTTTTCTTATAGCTGCTGTTTTCTTTCTCTCCAGCACCATCTCCATCAGATACATGACGCTTGGGAGTGTTTTACTGTTTTTGGTCGATATGATTCTGTAATTAGGCCCGTCATAATTGTCAGCACCAGGTCCACTGGGCTCTTAATCTGGCCCTGGTCACATGAACGTGTGTGATACATCACAACATCGACGCACACTCTGGGGTCAGATGTCACCCTCTGACCAATCATAGTCAAAGGAGGGATATTTAAATCCCTGAAGTTCCCTGGTTCTTTGCCCTGTCGTGGTTTCTGTTCCTGGTTCCAGAGAGTGTGATTTCTTGTCCTGTTTGATATTCCCAGTATTTTGACCTTGGCTATTCCTGACTATTCTGATTTCTGGTTTCCCTGACTTGGCTTGTTAAATGGTATTGTATATTTCTGGCTTCCTTGACCATTCTCTAACTTATTAGTCCGGCCTTTCTAAGGACCGGTTTACATTCTATATTTTCTGTTCTGTCTATGTAGAGGTTACATAGTTCTGCGTGCTGGAACTCACTAGCAGTCGTGACAATAAAGCACTTGGCTTGTTGAAGTGTTAAAATTAATCCCACGATTGCTGAGGCACACTGCTTCAGCCCATGTGATCACTCTGACTGGGAATCATAGTTATCACACATGCTGCAGTGAAACTTGAGCTGCCTCCCTACACCTCTGTGTAGGCTGTGAAGTGCAGGTAGACAGATCAGTTCTGCTCTGTTTCTCACTGCTAAAAAAAAAGTGCCAGGTTAAAATACCACCCTCCTCACCCCTTCCCAATAAATTTAACCCCTTCCCTGCCCTTTGATCCCGGTCTGCATTGATCAAAATACAAATCACTGTATTTTACTGTGATCTGTTTTTTTTTTTTAATCTGTGAGGATTAACTTTTATTATTTATTTTTATTTAATTAGTTACTTAACTATTTATAAAATATTTATTTATTTAGCTTGGGTGGGTAGAAGTTAGTGGGGGAACTCTGGGATTTACTGTTAGGGTAGTGAGGGGTTAACTATAAAAAATGTTTAAAAAGTTAAAACAAAGTTTTAAAATAGTAAAAATGTTTTAAGTTTTAAAAAATAGAAAAAAAAATTTAAAAAGGGAAAAAATGCTTTTTACTTAGTCTACACTTGGTACAGGTTCCACACTAAGGTTCCAAATATGCCTTTTAAAATACCCTGGGGTGTCTTCTTTAAGAAATTGTATGCCTTTGTGTTGTAGTTGGAATAAGCAACCTGCTAAACAAAAACAACTTGAAAGTAAGATATGGTCCCAGCGTAAAAATTTAAAGTTTGAAAAAAATTGTAATGGCTTTGTCTCAAATGTGCAATTCAACGTCGACATATACCTGGTAAAGGTACATACGGGGGGATTGCTGTACTTAGACGACAGAGCTGAGCAACATATGAAGTATTATACAGCTGTAGCACACAACAGATTTGCAAAATATTATTACTATTATTTTTATTATTTATAAAGCGCCGACAAGTTCCGTAGTGCTGTACAATGGGTGGACTAACAGACACGTATTTGTAACCAGTTGTAAGAGTTGGGTACACAGGAACAGAGGGAATGAGGGCCCTGCTCAATGAGCTTACATACTGGAGGGAGTGGGGTAATGTGCCACAAAAGGTAAGGGTAGGGTACAAAGTAGGTTGCTAGGATAGTGTTCATTGAGGGCTTAGTGTTTTGTTTTGATGACAGTTTCAGGAGAGGATATGCAGTACAAACTCTTGGTACAAGCTAGCAGAAAGATTATTTCACACTAAGGTTCAAAATATGCCTTTTGAAATACCCCAGGGTGTCTTTAAGAAATGGTATGCCTTTGTGGGGTAGTTGGAATAAGCAACCTGCTAAAATACTTCAAAATAGAACACGGACTATCAAAACAATCTATGAAAATTTACACTTGAAAATCTGAAATTGACACGTCTCTTTTACAGCACTGTAACTTCACAAAATAGTGTCTATGTCATACATTGAGCATGTTGTTTTACTCAAAAGAGGTAACTGAGCATAATTTGGGGGATTTTGTGACACTGGCACATGTGAAATGTGTGAAATACCCAGCAAAAACGCATGTATGTAAAAAAATTCAATTTTTTTTCTCACCACAAAATTTGACATAAATTGGTGAAAAGATGGCCACAAGTTAAGGTACAATATATAGCAAATAATATATCCTGGAGTGTCTGCTTTCTCAAATGGAAAACCTTTGTGGGGTTATTTGAACAGTCAAACTACTATCATGACACAAAATTAGACATAGGTCCATTAAATCCATATATGAAAATTCTAACTATAGAAATGGAAACAGCCTGTTCTCTCATATGGCATTGTAGCTCAACAGAATAGTGGCAAAGGCATACAATGGGGGTATAGTTGTATTCAGCAGATATAGCTGAACACAATATGGCGTTTATATATAAAATAATGTCTATTTTATATAAATATATACTTTTGACGCTTTTTCAACAGTTAAAAATTGTCTATCTACCTTACAATAACACTCTACTCTATCTGGACCATTGAAAATGTGCCAAACAAACTTAAAGATTATGGTATGCAGACCACACTACATGCTGAAAGCGCTTACAGATACACACAGCATTAATAACACTGGGTGAGCGTGCAATCCAAGTAGACTTGTGCGTGGTACAATATACTGTTCTTCCAAAAAATTTCAACTGAAAAAGAAAAAGAGTTTAAAAGAATTTAGTTCCTATAATTGTGTCAAATTATATAATAAAACCATTTGTGAAGGCCATTTGGACAGCAAGAACAGCAGAAAAACTATGACTGTGTTGACATGCAATCAGCCATTTTTGTATTACTGAAAAATAGGGAACAGTTCAAAATAGGGTATTTATTCAAAAAGTCAGTGGGCAATTGACCATCCACTTACTCTTTCACTCTGAGAGAAACAAAATGTTCCCACATGTCCAGTCTGTTTCTTCGCTGAGTGTCCTACAGTTTGTTTTGTTTTTTTGTTTGCCCTAGTGGCAGCAGGAGTGATTAAATTTAAAGGGACACTATAGTCACCCAGACCACTTCAGCTCAATGAAGTGGTCTGGGTGCCAGGTCCCTCAGGTTTTAACCCTTCAGATGCAAACATAGCAGTTTCAGAGAATCTGCTATGTTTACATTTGGGGTTAAGCCAGCCTCTAGTGGCTGTCTTCCGGACAGCCACTAGAGGCACATCTGCGACGCTGGAGGCATAGTATGGGTCAATAGGAAAGCATTGAGAAATGCTGGGTGGGGGTCAGGGGGGAGGACAGTAGGCCCCCCCTCCACATTCTTATTTAGGGCCCCAACCCGTCGCACAGGGATGGGGGCAATAATTTTTTGTTTTGTTTTTTACAGTGAGCAGCCAGTGGCTGCTCACTGTTTACTAGACAAGCCCCTACTCGCGGTATAGCGAATAGGGGCTGAATTTACTAATACTATGTCATCTTTACTTAGTATTAGTAAATGTGGCTGAAAGACCAATTTAGGTCTTTCAGCCTTTTGGTAGATAGCTCCTTAATACCGTGGGAATTAGGGAGTTATCTACTAAGTGGCTGCTTATTTTATGTTATTTTTAAGTGATTTCCCTATCCACATTTGTTTGCAGGGCACTTGTCCTACTCTTACCCCAATTTTACTATCTTTTGCAGCCCTCTAGCCCTCTCCAGGAGTTTTTTAGAGCCATTTTTGTGCCCAAAAGTTCGGGTCCCCATTGACTTCAATGGGGTTCGGGTTCAGGGTCAAGTTCGGGGTCAAGTTGGAACCCAAACCCGGACTTTTTTTCAAAGTTCGGCCGAACCCGCCGGACCCGAATATCCAGGTGTCCGCTCAACTCTAGTAGTCAGTATAAATTGAAAAGGCACTGTTTTTTTTTCTTCGCACACTGAAGGACAGTTGCTGCTATAGACTGGTTGTGAAGGAAAGCTTTTTTATTTATTTTTTCTTTTGAGGATGGAAGGGGTGAGTTGGTGTCCAGTGTCATCTCACATTTTACTTAGAAAAAGAAATTGACTGTCATGCAGTGTGGGGAATAAAACAGTACCTATCAGCTACCAACAGCGTCTGTAGGGAACAGGCACCACAAGACTTAGACAAAAAAAAAGGGGGTTAGGATCAGCGCTTGGTGCTATACAGGGCGGTAAGTGAAGCTGCAACCTATGGGTATGAGGTTCCCTCCAACGTCCTCAAGAAAGAAATGGCAAAAAACACAATGATAGGTCGCGCTAAAAAAGTGAAAGGATAAATATAAATAT
This sequence comes from Pelobates cultripes, assembly GCA_933207985.1. NCBI lineage: Eukaryota > Metazoa > Chordata > Amphibia > Anura > Pelobatidae > Pelobates > Pelobates cultripes. Next base: position 106,678,704 of record OW240915.1, read on the forward strand.
AAATAAAATAGTAAATGATAGAAAAATTATAAAAATATATATATATAGATTTACTCACATATAAAAAAGGCAAATAGAGAATAAAAGATAAAAATGTACATAAAAGTCCCAATATATGGTAAAATACTTGTAAGTTCCAATGTATGGTAAGATTCTTGTAAGTTCCAATAGAATAATGCAGGCTTGATGATGAAATCAATGAGAAGTTTAGATCTTCTATAGCTGGGGGAATCTTGACTCAATGTCGAACATATAAGTAGAAGAAAAAGAGAACTCCAATAGTGTAATTCTGTGATGAAATTGATAAAATAAGAAGTAAGGGAGGTATTTCACTCACCTATCCAAGAGCGTGTACTCGCTCTAGTGTAGTTGGCATTCAGTGGCGTTGACCCCCCACTGTCGGGATATAGGTGTGAATGATTCCTCGGTATGAAAAGAGAGGTAGAAACCAAATATAGTGCTCACTGTATAATAACAAGTAAGTCAGAGAAGTAAAAGGCGTACTTACATTTATCTGAGCAGGGTATACTGCTCAGTTTAATGGCGTAGGTGGTACAATCCCCACTTAGGATTCTTTGAACGATGGTCTGCTCCAAAGTAGCGTGTAACCAGGTTAAAAAATAAATAAAAATAAAATAAAAGGTATATGGCAAATAAATAGTAAAAAGGCCAATATTCCTTTATTAATACAGTAAAAATATATAGCAATAGCCAAAACGCGTTTCGCCACACAGGGCTTTATCAATTGGCAATAATGGGTGTTAACCTGGTACATAGAAGTTTATATAAACTTAGGAGATACATGGTTATTTGAATTTTGGCGCCAAAATGACGTCATCATTACAGTGAGAATATAATAAAAATATTAAAAAACATAAATATAATAAGAACATGGATATATGATTAAAAGTACAACTCAAAACTTTATAAATTTTTCAAAAACGAGTGTTTATGGTAGTACTTGAAAATAGAATAGATTGTCATGTGATCGCGAGCTGCCGCGATCACATGGTGTATCCCAATGCTTGTTGGGAAATATAGTATTCTACTAAGCGTACAGGGAGACCGGAAAGAGGAAGAGGAGCACGTGATCGCGATCACTCGCGGTCACGTGATTGGGAATAGGATAGATGAGGAGTGGCACGTGACCCTACGCGGTCACGTGATGGAGAGGAGGCTTATGGGGAATGTAGTAGCAGGACGGAGGTCGGCTACAGAAGGCACGTCTCCGTCCTGTGCCGGCAAGTGTATGTATGAGGCACGTGATCGCCGACGCGGTCACGTGTCTAGGCGCCGAGCACCATGGGAAATGTAGTGCCTAACGGGGCACAACCCAGATAAGGGGAAAATAAAGAAAAAAAAAAAAAACGTGGTATAAAAGCAGAGAATATGTATAAAGAGAGTCTAGATATCAGCAGGAAAAGTAGAAGTATGACTGCAGAAAAAGAAGAGGAGGAAATAAAAGACTAAAAGAGACTAATAAAATGTATAAACAATATAGGAGTAAAATGTATATAAAAGTAAATATAAATATAAAGGGAGAAAGAAGAAAAGGAGAGAAAAAAATAGAGATATAAAACAAAGAGATGTATGGATATGTAAAGCATACTATGTGGAAAAGAAATAAAATGGAAAGAATGGAAAGTAAGAGATTAAAATGAATAGAAGATGTGTTAATACATAGAAGGAGGGTGAATAAAGGGCTAATTAAAAGGAAATACATAAATAGTCGGACATATAAATCAAAAAGGAAAAGTGGAGATATTAAAATGACTGAAGTATTGAAAAGTATTTAATGGTGGAAGAAAATAATAAAAATAGTTTTTATAAGAAGTTAAAAAGGTCGAATTCGGCGTTAAGTCCTTCTGGAGCAAGAGTTTTCAATTGGAAAACCCAGTACATTTCCCTTTTTCCTAAAATGTTTGTGATGTCTCCACCTCTCCAAGGAAGGGTAACTTGTTCTATCCCTGTTGCTTTTAAAAGAGTCGGGTCTTTATTGTGGCTGATAAAATGTTTGGAGACTGAGTGTTTATCATAGCCTATGCCAACCTCTTCATGGCAGACTGGGAGTCTTCTGCCGTCTGGGGTGATCACGGCTGGCGGGCAAACCTGGTCTCATACTTTCGCTACATTGATGATTTGTTTTTTATTTGGCAAGGCTCTGATACGTCTCTTAAATTGTTTTTAGATCACTTAAACACCAACGATAGAGGTATTGTTTTAACATCAGATTTTAGTAATGTGTCAGTCAACTTTCTAGATTTAAATATTTTTATTCAAGATGGAAGCATTCGAACTAAATTTTTTTTAAAGAGGTCTGCACCAATACAATAATAGACCAAACAAGCTGTCATTATAAACCTTGGTTGGATGGCATCCCAAAAAGCCAATTTCTCCGCCTCCACCGTAATTGTTCAACAACTGCCGATTTTGATGCTCAGTCTACCTCATTAAAAAATATGTTTTTAGAAAAAAATTATGAAGCAAGTAAACTAAACAAAGCGTTAGAGGTGGTAAAAGAGAAGGAAAGAAAGGAGCTTTTAAAATACAAAGCTAAAAAAGGAGACCTTCCACAACTCCCTATTATTTTAGATTTTAATAATAAAAATAAAATTTTAAAAAAAATCATAAACAAACATTGGCACATTTTGAAACAGGACGACCTTTTAAAGGATCAAGTTCCAGACAAACCCAATGTTATTTTTAGAGGAGCCCCTAATTTCAGATCAATTTTAACTAGAAATTACACTAAAAAAAACGTTCATCACAATGAACATTTTTTATCTAAACCTAAAGGGTTCTTTAAGTGTAATAAATGTATCGTGTGCAGAACCACAAAAGGTACTACAAACTCAAAAACTACTCACTTCTCTTCCACTAGAACAAAAATCTCCTACCCCATTAAAGATTTCATTGGATGTAACACTAAAGGCGTTATATACCTTTTAGAATGCCCATGTGGATTACAATACGTGGGCATGACCAAAAGATGTCTTAAAGTGAGACTGGCAGAACACTGCCGTAACATTAAGAGAGGCTATGATAAACACTCAGTCTCCAAACATTTTATCAGCCACAATAAAGACCCGACTCTTTTAAAAGCAACAGGGATAGAACAAGTTACCCTTCCTTGGAGAGGTGGAGACATCACAAACATTTTAGGAAAAAGGGAAATGTACTGGGTTTTCCAATTGAAAACTCTTGCTCCAGAAGGACTTAACGCCGAATTCGACCTTTTTAACTTCTTATAAAAACTATTTTTATTATTTTCTTCCACCATTAAATACTTTTCAATACTTCAGTCATTTTAATATCTCCACTTTTCCTTTTTGATTTATATGTCCGACTATTTATGTATTTCCTTTTAATTAGCCCTTTATTCACCCTCCTTCTATGTATTAACACATCTTCTATTCATTTTAATCTCTTACTTTCCATTCTTTCCATTTTATTTCTTTTCCACATAGTATGCTTTACATATCCATACATCTCTTTGTTTTATATCTCTATTTTTTTCTCTCCTTTTCTTTTTTCTCCCTTTATATTTATATTTACTTTTATATACATTTTACTCCTATATTGTTTATACATTTTATTAGTCTCTTTTAGTCTTTTATTTCCTCCTCTTCTTTTTCTGCAGTCATACTTCTACTTTTCCTGCTGATATCTAGACTCTCTTTATACATATTCTCTGCTTTTATACCACGTTTTTTTTTTTTTTCTTTATTTTCCCCTTATCTGGGTTGTGCCCCGTTAGGCACTACATTTCCCATGGTGCTCGGCGCCTAGACACGTGACCGCGTCGGCGATCACGTGCCTCATACATACACTTGCCGGCACAGGACGGAGACGTGCCTTCTGTAGCCGACCTCCGTCCTGCTACTACATTCCCCATAAGCCTCCTCTCCATCACGTGACCGCGTAGGGTCACGTGCCACTCCTCATCTATCCTATTCCCAATCACGTGACCGCGAGTGATCGCGATCACGTGCTCCTCTTCCTCTTTCCGGTCTCCCTGTACGCTTAGTAGAATACTATATTTCCCAACAAGCATTGGGATACACCATGTGATCGCGGCAGCTCGCGATCACATGACAATCTATTCTATTTTCAAGTACTACCATAAACACTCGTTTTTGAAAAATTTATAAAGTTTTGAGTTGTACTTTTAATCATATATCCATGTTCTTATTATATTTATGTTTTTTAATATTTTTATTATATTCTCACTGTAATGATGACGTAATTTTGGCGCCAAAATTCAAATAACCATGTATCTCCTAAGTTTATATAAACTTCTATGTACCAGGTTAACACCCATTATTGCCAATTGATAAAGCCCTGTGTGGCGAAACGCGTTTTGGCTATTGCTATATATTTTTACTGTATTAATAAAGGAATATTGGCCTTTTTACTATTTATTTGCCATATACCTTTTATTTTATTTTTATTTATTTTTTAACCTGGTTACACGTTACTTTGGAGCAGACCATCGTTCAAAGAATCCTAAGTGGGGATTGTACCACCTACGCCATTAAACTGAGCAGTATACCCTGCTCAGATAAATGTAAGTACGCCTTTTACTTCTCTGACTTACTTGTTATTATACAGTGAGCACTATATTTGGTTTCTACCTCTCTTTTCATACCGAGGAATCATTCACACCTATATCCCGACAGTGGGGGGTCAACGCCACTGAATGCCAACTACACTAGAGCGAGTACACGCTCTTGGATAGGTGAGTGAAATACCTCCCTTACTTCTTATTTTATCAATTTCATCACAGAATTACACTATTGGAGTTCTCTTTTTCTTCTACTTATATGTTCGACATTGAGTCAAGATTCCCCCAGCTATAGAAGATCTAAACTTCTCATTGATTTCATCATCAAGCCTGCATTATTCTATTGGAACTTACAAGAATCTTACCATACATTGGAACTTACAAGTATTTTACCATATATTGGGACTTTTATGTACATTTTTATCTTTTATTCTCTATTTGCCTTTTTTATATGTGAGTAAATCTATATATATATATTTTTATAATTTTTCTATCATTTACTATTTTATTTATATTTATATTTATCCTTTCACTTTTTTAGCGCGACCTATCATTGTGTTTTTTACCACAAGACTTAGGCAGGGAAAATCTAAATTGAAGGCATTTGAAAAAAGGGGGAGTAGTAGCAGTAATAATTTAATTTTAAGTTAAGACCTTTTATTTTTTTCCATTTTGTTTTCCTGATTTTCATTTTTAATTCACTAGATGATGAGCAGGTTGACTGTTCCTGTCCAACCTGCCTCCATCGACAACTGGCACTATCCCTGCCACCTTCTCTGTATAAGGTGGTGGTGGTAGTGGAGGAGGTAGCGCTGTTGGTAGATTGTGAGAACTGCACAGTATCAGATACAGCACCAGTGGCCCTGCTGTCTGCCTAGTATTTTCTTGTTTTGCTTCCTCCCTCAGTAATATAGACTATATATATCACAAAACCACTATTGTCTAACCACATCTCTTATAAAAGAATCCAACAAAAATCAACTGCTTTCTATCAGGCCTCATATTGTCCTTTTTGTCATTGGCTGAAGTTTTGCACTCCTAAGCACTCTAAGCACTCCTTAGACATAGAGGATGGTGGTTTCTAAAAACTTGATGTCTTGATGAAAGCTCTGTGCTAGAGCTGAAACGTTGACTGGAACTGTAAGAATAAAGAAGAACTAACCTCTCTTTTTTACCAAATCCTGGAGTGCCGGTATTTGTTTTCATTATATATATATATATATATATGACATTATGTGGCAGGTGGGTTTACACCGAATGGCCATTGGAGTGAAAGAGAAAACCTCAATTTGTTTAAATATGCATAGGCATTTGGGGTAGTGCGCAAGTAACTCTTTTCTTTGGTTTTTATTAAATAATGTTTGACTGCTTGACTGTCACTTTATTATAAGTTTCTGTATACTTAGGGTGTTGATTTCTACAATATACTATTCATACTTTGAGTTTAAGTTAAAGGCAATCGTGTCAGAAGATTGAGTTATGATGAAGTTTGGAGACAGTTTGTCTACCAAAAGTCTTTTGAAGAAGACGGTATCAGTGATTTAAAGAACATATAAAATTCAAAGATTCACAGGACCAGACCCACAGCTGACTGAGGAAGCTCTACAGGAGTGAAAAGCATTTTGGCAACTTCTGTAGTCTTATCTACATATTTTTTTTATTTTACTATATGTTATTACTGTACAAATAAATACATTTTAAATACATTTTAAGAAGTCCTCTGGAGCCTATCGAATCTACATTGGGGCAGTGCCATCCCCTCACAAATTGGCACCAAGCCATTATACCTCAGACCTGGGATTACAAGGTTCTGAAAAAGGTGAGCATTTTACCTATTTCACCTTTTATACCACTTCAAACAGACTGCACAATGATCCCTCTCTTTTTATGTTTTCTCTTTGAGATACTCTAAACCGTAGATTGAGGATGCGATGCTGCCTTAAAAGCATACAAGCTCTATTACGGAGCCAGTATTTAAACACAGGCACCCTTAAATGTGAGTGTTCCCATTTCACCACCAATTTACCTCATTGTTGTTTATGTACCATCTGCACTATATTGTATTTTTTATTCTCTCTTACATATATTACCTACCACGGTCGTTATTAAGCCACGCGGCGTAAGTTTACCTCATCCATAATTCTGCACTCCACTTATAGGTGTAGGTTTTTCACTTACACCACTTCACAATTTTTTTACTTTTTGGGTGTGGAGAAGAGGATACCATTTATATTTTGACTTTAGCACCTTGTTTGAACACACACTCCTCCCAAAAGGAGGTAAACTTCACACGTTTAGTTAACTCCTTAAGAGATGGTGGCTATTGAAAAATAATGATGGCTACATATTGCCATCTAATGGCCAGATTAAATTGTTTAACTATCAGGACAAGGTCATCACCCATTATCATAGCGTATGCCCATCAGATGTAATTAGTCAAATTATATTATGGGTGTAAGTGAGTGTGTATGTGTGTCTGTCTGTCATTGAGTGTGTATGTATGTCTGTCACTGAGTGTGTGTCTGTCAGTAAATATGTGTCTGTTAGCTAGTGTGTATGCAACTGTTCGTGAGAGTGTTAAAAACCCTTCAGCATGTACCTTTCTCCAGGGCCGGGAATCTCTCCGCCTCGATCCGCCTCTCAGCTCCGAATGTGCATGTGCGGCAAGAGTCGCACGTGCATTCAAACCGCCCATAGGAAAGCATTACTCAGTGCTTTCCTATGGACGTCCAGCATCTTCTCACTGTGAGATAGGAGAGAAAATCTGTCCCAATGTAATATAAAGAGAATCAAAAATAAAAAACTACTTTATTGAACAAATACTAAACTACACGAAACAAACAGATATGTATCAAAGCTTAGTGGTGTACTAGCAAAACCATTAACACATTTATTTAACCAATCATTGTTAACAGGAGTAGTCCCAGAAGATTGGAAGTTAGTGAATGTTGTGCCCATTCACAAAAAAGGTAATAGGGAGGAGTTGGACAATTATAGGCCAGTAAGCCTTACTTCAGTAGTGGGGAAAGTGATGGAAACCATGTTAAAGGATAGGATTGTTGAACATCTAAAATCACATGGATTTCAAGATCAGAGACAACATGGGTTTACTTCAGGGAGATCATACCAAACTAATCTTATTGATTTTTTTGATTGGGTAACTAAAATTATAGATCAGGGTGGTGCACTAGACATTGCTTACCTAGATTTCAGTAAGGCTTCTGACACTGTTGCACATAGAAGGCTTATCAATAAACTGCAATCTTTAAGTTTGGATTCCAATATTGTTGAATGGGTAAGGCAGTGGCTGAGTGACAGGCAACAGAGGGTTGTAGTTAATGGAATATATTCGAAGCTTGGACTTGTCACCTGTGGGGTACCTCAGGGGTCTGTACTTGGACCCATTCTCTTTAATATTTTTATTAGTGATATTGCAGAAGGTCTTGATGGTAAGGTATGTCTTTTTGCTGATGATACTAAGATATGTAACAGGGTTGATGTTCCAAGAGGGATAAGCCAAATGGCAAATGATTCAGGTAAACTAGAAAAATGGTCAGAATTGTGGCAACTGACATTTAATGTGGATAAGTGCAAGATAATGCAACTTGGACGTAAAAACCCAAGGGCAGAGTACAGAATATTTGATAGAGTCCTAACCTCAACATCTGAGGAAAGGGATTTAGGGTGATTATTTCTGATGACTTAAAGGTAGGCAGACAATGTAATAGAGCAGCAGGAAATGCTAGCAGAATGCTTGGTTGTATTGGGAGAGGTATTAGCAGTAGAAAGAGGGAAGTGCTCATGCCATTGTACAGAACACTGGTGAGACTTCACTTGGAGTATTGTACACAGTACTGGAAACTGTATCTTCAGAAGGATATTGATACCTTAGAGAGGGTTTAGAGAAGGGCTACTAAACTGGTTTATGGATTGCGGGATAAAACTTACCAGGAAAGGTTAAAGGATCTTAACATGTATAGCTTGGAGGAAAGACGAGACAGGGGGGATATGAAAGAAACATTTTAATACCTAAAGGGAATCAACACAGTAAAGGAGGAGACTATATTTAAAAGAAGAAAAACTACCACAACAAGAGGACATAGACTTAAATTAGAGGGAAAAAGGTTTAAAAATAATATCAGGAAGTATTATTTTACTGAGAGGGTAGTGGATGCATGGAATAGCTTTCCAGCTGAAGTGGTAGAGGTTAACACAGTAAAGGAGTTTAAGCATACGTGGGATAGGCATAAGGCTATCCTAACTATAAGATAAGGCCAGGGACTAATGAAAGTATTTAGAAAATTGGGCAGACTAGATGGTCCGAATGGTTCTTATCTGCCGTCACATTCTATGTTTCTGTGTTTCTATATATATACTACAGTTTACCACATACAAGAGATATAATGTCCCGCAGTCCGGCGAAAGGCGCATCGGGGCTCCTATACTGACCACCGGTTCCTGTGATGCCTCTAAGCTTACCTTATAATTTGACATTTATTTGAGACATTTATTAGCTTATCCTGATTTACCGCTTTCACAGCAGCAGGACATGGACCTCAGTTTGCACTAAGTTAGCTAGCTAGTAATTCTTCCTAGCATTAGATAGGTGCCCTTGAAGGCACAGACTAGGGACTGACTAGCTAGTATCTCAGTAGATATTCTACATGGTTAGTCACAGTATAACAGTATATATACAGCTTAGATCTATCTATCTTTTGACAGGTGCCCTTGAAGGCAAAGAATAGATATCAGGTTCTGTTGACTTCCGTGTGTTTTTACTCACTTTCTATCTTCCATATCAGCACTACTCTAATTTGTTCTCCACTCTGTCAAGTCCCATACACACTGTGGGTTATCGATACTATATATCTTTCAAGGTATCCTTTCCCACAGGTAGACATTACCATTTTGTTAGGACGTCCTATTTTGTATTGGAGTAGACAGGTGGATGTTAATTGAACCCTTGGGGCTCCTATACTGTATTATGTCTCACGGAGTCTTAGCAATAATGTCCTTTTGACTCAGGGTTATCAACTTATTCTCACTAATTGGGGATTTGAGTATCTGTTCGATGTGTTCTGGGTGTTTAGATGTTCCTATAGCTGTTATATCAACTCCTTCTTGCTCCTTATGACGATTCATATACACAGTTCTTCTTTATTGTCATTATATCCAACTATAGTTCTGAGAGCAGCCATCGGGTATTCAGGGTGTTTAGCCATTCATATAGCCACAACATTCCTTTTATATTCATGTTGGACTACTACGATACATTATTTGTTTATCCAGCGGCTATTTATATCCGGATACCTTAGACGGGTATTTTATTTCATATCCAATAAATACATATGGGATACCTTATATTTAGCAAACTTAGTGTGCTCTGATGGTTGCTTAGGTTCACCTGAATTTTGAACTGTGACTTTACAGACATTGCCCATTGAGCAAATACTAGATGTTCGTGATACTTTAGACTTACACAGTATTGCCGCATCCAATTGATACATATTAGGGTGCTAACCATTGTATCATTGTGGCATTGATTTTGCTACTATCCATTTCTCCTGTGTCAACATATCTAGCTTCTCTTCAGTTATTTCACTGGGGTGCATCTATAGACACCAGAGTTTTTGTCTTACACCCAGTATTTTACATTTTAGTTTTATTTCTTCTCTCTGCATATTACCCTTACCCATGTTTACGTATTTAGTATACTAGAACCTTTTGCCACATTATATCTCTTGTATGTGGTAAACTGTAGTATCTATATTGATACATATCTGTTTGCTTCGTGTAGTTTATTATTTGTTTAATAAAATATTTTTTATTCTCTTTATATTACATTGGGACAGATTTTCTCTCCTACCTCTATAATTTACTTTAGGGTTATCCCCTTATCTGATCCCACTCTATTATAACGGTACAATTGTGGGGCCACTCTCTTTCAAACTCTTCTCACTGTGATTTTCACAGTGAGAATTGCGGAAGCGCCTCTAGCGGCTGTCAGTGAGACAGCCACTAGAGGCTGGATTAACCTTAGTGAAACATAGTAGTTTCTCTGAATCTGCTATGTTTTCAGCTGCAGGGTTAAAACTAGAGGGACCTGGCACCCAGACCACTTCATTGAGCTAAAGTGATCTGAGTGCCTATAGTGGTCCTTTAAGTGTATGTGTATCTGCACAGCCCTGCCCTGCAACCAGGGGCCCCATGGATCGTGTGTACGCCACTGTTTATATATTACGTATATTATATATATATATATGTATATAGTAGTGTATCCTGGTTTTTTTGCTGCCCTAGGCAGGACAAAACTCAGGCGCCCCCCAAAACCCCACCACCCCACCCCACCCTTCCCCCCTGCCCTGCCTTCTAAATACACACACACATTCACTGACAGATACGCACACACTAGCTAACAGACATACACACTCACTAACAAACACACACACTAACAGACACGCACACACTC
>OW240915.1:106689836-106769250 GCA_933207985.1 Pelobates cultripes
CTGGATATTGTCCTGTAGGTCCAATAGATACTGGCTTTAGTCCTTGGGGATATTCTGAACTGCTCACAGCTCGACTCGTTTCGTCTTGCGACTTTATCAAGAGCTGTGTATACTCCTCCATCCTGGCAGTTTAAACCAGTGGATTGTGCGTTTTTTTATAATGTGCGCATGCACAGAGCAGGGGAGAGCGTTACATCGAACATCATCACGTTTCCCACTATGCATGTGCTTATTTCCAGCTTGAAACGCAAACAACTTTATTGGTAATGTGCGCCGGGAAACACTGTTCCATTCAGAACCTTGAAATCTTACGGAACTTAGTGCATCAATGGTAAATACATTAACAGTAAAAAGTACAAATTAACACAACCTGTGATTCCACAATCAAGCTATGATATATAAAATATACTATTAACCCCTTAAGGACACAACTTCTGGAATAAAATGGAATCATGATGGAATATTTCCGTCATGTGTCCTTAATGGGTTAAAAATATAATTGTAAAAAAGTTAAAAACAAATGCTAAATTCATTATCAAGTAAAAATATATACAATAAGACTTGTTTGTGGAAATCATATTGCCAATAATTGGAGTTAGCCAAGATAAACAACAAAACGTCATTACAACATAAAGCGTTATGTTGAGAACGATTTCATATAAACTGGTATATACTGATGAACATTATGATTGAATCAATGAATATAAAAATCAAGGAATGGGCTAACTCCTATTAAAACCAGTATCTGTTGGACCTACAGGACATTATCCAGCTTCCCTTACATCCTTTTGAGGACTGATGAATACAATGTGTAATTGACATCCTGAGGTGCCAACGGCTGACATCACGTATATAGGGACTTAGCACTTTGGTGGCTGAAGAATTCTTTAGCACAAACAGATATATTTCTCTTTGTGCCATTTATTTTGTGAGTGTATCCATTGTTTTTTAATCTTTTTCCTTTTTTTCATTAAATAATTAAATATGTATATTTTCAACCATCTCAATGGTAATTATATTTTCCCATTTGTGATAGTGGTGCCCTCACTGGTATATGTTTTTAACTATACTATTTCTGTATCTAAATAGTTTTCGTCTATTATCAGAAAAAAAAAACATGCTGTTTTAAACAACATGCAAAAATTATTCACCATATCTCTTATCAAAGAACAATGTCTTCACCGTTTCACTTTCCACTCTATCTATCTTTTTTTTTTTTTTTGTCTTTCATTTTTTTTGCATTCTGTGTTTGCTGTTTCCTCTTCAAAATGTTTCAGGGTCTTGATTTATTTGACAGCAACAATCCTGCTGTGCTGTCAGTAGACTCAACCTTATTAAATTCCGATCACTCTGTGCTATGGCATGGACAGAATATTAACACCTTTTTTTTAGGAAGGGGGGTGAGTCACTTCTGAGATTGCTAAAGACAGAAACAAAATCGAGGTTGTAATGAGCAATAAGAACAGTGATTTAACTTAACTCCATAAGTAGATGAAAACAACCTAACAGTTTACTTTAAAATGATTCATGCTGTTTTACTGTTTAGTCACACCCACTAAAATACTTCAACATATCGTGAAAACAACTGGGTGATAATACTTAGTATGGGAAAGAAAATACAAAGCTGACCATTAATCCTATGGCCAGGTTCGATGTGGCGAACAGAACCTCGCCACTGGTTCTTGAAGGTGCCTGCTCACCAGCCTCTTGCCCCAGGACTATGGCCCCTGCAATAGACCAAGCTAAAATACGTTAAAAAGACTCTGTTCATGCAATTGGGAATGTAGCGGAGATGCAATATTCCCCAGGTTATCTCCGCTTGTAATCCAAGTGAGGCTCAGGAACAAGTAAATTGTAAATCCACAGGCAAGGTTTCCATTAGGCAAAATAACACAGCAGTATCCCAGCAGCAATCCCAATAACTGGACGACACACAGTTTCAGGAGCAGAACTGAAAGCTTTATTCCACACTGGCCTTTTAAAGCATGCTCCCATGCAAGGGAGGGATTACATTCATTAATACAGTAGCCAATCCTGTCCTGGTAACCTCCCACACATCTCCTCCCCTCAGCCGGCATCATAATCCCCTTATCCAGTACAGCAATTCCCCCCGTTTCTGGATGTACCCCTAAATGTAGGGGTACCCCCTTTAAATCCTACATCCCCTGGTAGCCCTGATCTGGGTGAACAACATATCCAAAAATCACCCAGATCAGACCAGGGGTTCGGGAAATTTATGGAGGGAATAAAATGACCGACCGCACTGAGTGAAACAGCCGAATGCGGTTCCATGTGAATGGGCCCTGCGGTCGGTCCTGGAGTCAGGGAATAAATGGCACGAAAACCTCTAGCTATGGAGGCTAGGGAGGGTTCGCCTGAATCCCCTCGTTCGGTTCTTTCTGACTACCGAACGAGGGGCCGTTCGGTAGTTAGGAACCGAACGGACCAGGCTTGTGGAGGTTTCAGCGGTGTTCGCCTAGTCGAGTGTCCGATTTGAGTTCCAGACACTCGACGGCAAAACACCGCTGTTCGGAAGTGTTCGTTTTTCGAATGGCGGCCACCCCCGAGAACAAAGGACGGCTACTTAACTTGTCAATTACCCGTTCGCAACAATGTTGCAACGGGTAATTGAGGACACACTTCACACAGGGGAGGTCTGACTGTTCGGTAGTTTCATTCGAACAAACTAAGGGAATGAAACTACCTAACATTCAGACGAATACAATACATCACATACCACTGCATCACATAAACCACTGCTGCCTGCGTTCATTCGAACAAGATGGCCGCAACATCGTGGTTGTCCAAAGCAATTGTGGCCACCCAGATGAACAATTAGAACACTGCAGTGAGAACTATTCCAAGATGTTAATAGGTGTTAACAAGCTCCACGGTTAATAGGTGTTAACAAGCTCGAGCGGTTGTTCGGTAACCAAACGATATATTCCCTGTAGTGGATGGCCCTGGGCTGTCCTGAGAATTTTGTGTATTTGTATGCATTCATGTGAAATCAGCAAAGTGTGGAGGTTTCAGCGGTGTTCGCCTAGTCGAGTGTCCGATTTGAGTTCCAGACACTCGACGGCAAAACACCGCTGTTCGGAAGTGTTCGTTTTTCGAATGGCGGCCACCCCCGAGAACAAAGGACGGCAGTGGTTGGGCATGAATCTTATGAAACCAAAATCGGACACAGAAACTCCCGAACATCGCTGGACCTTCATCATCGCCTGCGTTCGGTTCTATACAACTTAGAAGGGCACTGTTCAGAGAAATCTTTCTTCTGGATGAAGGGATCAAGCTCCAGGGTAAGACTATTGACTCTGTCCCGTAGTTTGTTCACTTTTAAACTACCGAACTAAACCGACTGTAAGACCTGATTCTCTGGAACTGTGTTGGGCATGGGACCATGCCTGTGGTCGGTCAAATAAATGACTTCCAGGAATTTCCTGAACCCCTGAACTGAGCTGAGTGATGTTTGGATTTGTGGGGTTTTATGTGTTTTTGGGGTACTTTTGGGGTGTTTGGGAAAAAAGTGTGTCTTTCTGTACTTGGAAATAATTGTTTTAGCTTGGTGCAGTTCCTGATCCAATTATCTCCCAGGCCCAGATGAGGGATTATCCGTTTATGTATGGAAGTTTCATGTATTGTAACACTGTTGTCATTGGTCTGTGACTTTGTAATTCAGTCTTCCATCAGGTCCAGGTGGGAGTACCCTTTGCATGAGGATTGTCATAAAAGGCCAAGTGTGGTCCCATTAAAAATTAGTTCACTTCACCCTCAACACGCAGCCTCATCTCGTGATTGTAGGGAATAGCTATACCAACTATACCTGCTTCGTATTGCTATACTGGCTATAATCACTAACTCTTGTAATTGCTAAACAGCTATACCTGCTAGACGCTCTGGAGTATGAATGGTTCACCCACTAGAAGCTGGATCCTGGGCTTGGGTCCAGGGTTGGTGGAGGACAGGGGCTACAGTGCTTAGGGTGTATAAACACTGGCCAAAGTTAGTGTTAATATTTGTTTGTGTGTGAAAAATGCAAAAAAAATACAGGCAATCCCCCGCTGGCATTGACATGGACGGCTATGCCGGTGTGGGATTGCCGGCAACCGGGTAAGTACATAGGACGGTGGGGACGTCCTATGCCGCCCGCCGGCGTTTAGAGCCAGGTCCCTAAGGACTGCTTAGTACGTTCCTCGTTCTTAAGGGGTTAATGGGATTTTTACTCCAGTATTTACTTTTTTAAATCTTTAGTTTCCTAATGTTATGTAACTATTGTACCATACTATGAGGTAACAAAGACTAGACACCCATTCCCTATGAGTTTCAATTGTCCCGTGACTTTGTGTAATTCACTCCTGTAATTTGATCCCACTCCTCTCTGTAAATTTTGCACCTAAACTGCTGGACTTTGGCCAATTAAAGGGATATTATAGGCACCACAACAACTTCAGATAAATGAAGCAGTTTCAGTATACAGATTTAATTCCACTGCTCAATTACCTGTAATACAGGTTAAAGAACAGCGCACCCATGAAAATAAATATTTACATTTTATTAGGCTACTTAAAATCTTTATTTTAAGCAGCTTTATAAAATGTAAAAAAATATTTTTATGTGTGCGCTGTTCCTTAATCTGTACGTGTACATTTTGGTCGCTACGGCAGCATCATTCCTGCAAAATGTAAGTTCCGGGTGTGTCCCTAATTCCCTTTTGTCTATACTACTCAATTCCCCGACATTTAGGAGTTTAATCACTTTTGTTTCTGTTTATGCAGTCCTAACCACACCTCCCCTAGTTGGGACTGACAAAGATTGCATGAAACAGGACTTACTTACTTTAGAAGTTTTTATCTATCACTGTATTAATTGAACTTTAATCACAATGCAAACAAAATACAGGAAAACATGAGAGCAGCGCTGCTAGCATATTCTGTGTGCACAAAGGGCTACAATAGTGATTTATTTGAAGGGGAAACAAAGGTATAGAAAACGTTTCGTGGTTCAACCCTTCAACAGTGCAAATTTGTTTACAAGACAAAGTCAACTCACAAATTAAGAAAACAAAAAGTGCTCAAAACCACCTCCACTTTGGAGAAAAGTCTACCCCCACACAACACAGGTGATTGTAGAGCTTCATCCTGCTTCCCAGCACCATCTTGCTACTCCCCACATGGTTTTGGGTACTCTCAGGATGGTGTGTGACATCTATGAGGAAGAGGTTCTATTTCAACTGTCAAAAGTAAAGACAAATAAGTCAATGGGACCTGATGGAATACACCCAAAGCTATTAAAAGAGCTTAGTGGTGTACTAGCAAAACCATTAACAGATTTATTTAACCAATCATTGTTAACAGGAGTAGTCCCAGAAGATTGGAAGTTAGCGAATGTTGTGCCCATTTACAAGAAAGGTAATAGGGAGGAGTCGGGCAACTATAGGCCAGTAAGCCTTACTTCAGTAGTGGGGAAAGTGATGGAAACCATGTTAAAGGATAGGATTGTTGAACATCTAAAAACACATGGATTTCAAGATCAGAGACAACATGGGTTTACTTCAGGGAGATCATGCCAAACTAATCTTATTGATTTTTGATTGGGTAACTAAAATTATAGATCAGGGTGGTGCAGTAGACATTGCTTACCTAGATTTCAGTAAGGCTTTTGACACTGTTGCACATAGAAGGCTTATCAATAAACTGCAATCTTTAAGTTTGGATTCCAATATTGTTGAATGGTTAAGGCAGTGGCTGAGTGACAGGCAACAGAGGGTTGTAGTTAATGGGATATATTCGAAGCTTGGACTTGTCACCAGTGGGGTACCTCAGGGATCTGTACTTGGACCCATTCTCTTTAATATTTTTATTAGTGATATTGCAGAAGGTCCTGATGGTAAGGTATGTCTTTTTGCTGATGATACTAAGATATGTAACAGGGTTGATGTTCCAGGAGGGATAAGCCAAATGGCAAATGATTTAGGTAAACTAGAAAAATGGTCAGAATTGTGGCAACTGACATTTAATGTGGATAAGTGCAAGATAATACATCTTGGATGTAAAAACCCAAGGGCAGAGTACAGAATATTTGATAGAGTCCTAACCTCAACATCTGAGGAAAGGGATTTAGGGGTGATTATTTCTGATGACTTAAAGGTAGGCAGACAATGTAATAGAAGGGGGAGGAGTCTGCACTAAGTAACAGAGATATGCAACCCTGCAACCCTAGAAAGGGAATCCCTCAAAAACCCTTAATGAGATATCGTCAAAGAAAAAGGGGGTCAAGGGCTGCGCTATGAAAAAGAGATAATAGTAAAATATACTCAATATAAAAATAGACTTTATAGATAAAATAAATAGATAAATAAAATAGAGTCCGTCCAATAATAAAATGTCCAATAAAATGTATAAAAAACTTCTCACTGATATGTGGATAGGCCGTGTATACAGTCCTCAGAGGTTAATCCATCCGATTTCGGATGGATTAACCTCTGAGGACTGTATACACGGCCTATCCACCGATTTCGGATCGATTAACCTCTGAGGACTGTATACACGGCCTATCCACATATCAGTGAGAAGTTTTTTATACATTTTATTGGACATTTTATTATTGGACGGACTCTATTTTATTTATCTATTTATTTTATCTATAAAGTCTATTTTTATATTGAGTATATTTTACTATTTATTATCTCTTTTTCATAGCGCAGCCCTTCACCCCCTTTTTCTTAGACAATGTAATAGAGCAGCAGGAAATGCTAGCAGAATGCTTGGTTGTATAGGGAGAGGTATTAGCAGTAGAAAGAGGGAATTGCTCATGCCATTGTACAGAACACTGGTGAGGCCTCACTTGGAGTATTGTACACAGTACTGGAGACCGTATCTTCAGAAGGATATTAATACCTTAGAGAGGGTTCAGAGAAGGGCTACTAAACTGGTTCATGGATTGCGGGATAAAACTTACCAGGAAAGGTTAAAGGATCTTAACATGTATAGCTTGGAGGAAAGACGAGACAGGGGGGATATGATAGAAACATTTAAATACATAAAGGGAATCAACACAGTAAAGGAGGAGACTATATTTAAAAGAAGAAAAACTACCACAACAAGAGGACATAGTCTTAAATTAGAGGGACAAAGGTTTAAAAATAATATCAGGAAGTATTACTTTACTGAGAAGGTAGTGGATGCATGGAATAGCCTTCCAGCTGAAGTGGTAGAGGTTAACACAGTAAAGGAGTTTAAGCATGCGTGGGATAGGCATAAGGCTATCCTAACTATAAGATAAGGCTAGGGACTAATGAAAGTATTTAGAAAATTGGGCAGACTAGATGGGCCGAATGGTTCTTATCTGCTGTCACATTCTATGTTTCTATGTCAGCTGTTGCTATGGAAAACAATAAACATTTAAACATTCTTAAATACAGCTAAAAATGTTAGTTTTGCAAAAAATAATGATACACACGGTAGCTGGCATCCTTGGGAATCAGATTAGATACAGAAAAACCGAAACTGAAAGTGTGGGGAAATAAATCGTACCTAGTGTTGCTAGGCAATCACTTAGAACTGCCCAGTTCATATACAATCATAGAGAGGAATGCAGCAGAGTGTCTGGAAATGTAATTAACAAATAATAGCTCATAGTAAAGCAAGTGTATATGGAAGACAGCATGCATAGCATATAATACTAAGAGCAAGTGAATAGTTATATGTAAAATAAGTTAGACATATCTACATTTATTCAAATACACTGGATTAGTGTATAAAAAGCAAATATATATGGCTCTCATAGAGAGAAACATAACCATTATTGTAATATACAGTACAATAATATTAGGATAAAGTGAACAATTAAATAAGAGGGGGTAACAGGCCTCACCTCACCAGTGCTTACTAAAGGTGATGTGTAGTACAAAAAACAGTGCCACTCAAGCTTCTCATTGAGACTATGAGGTGACACTGTATCCAGCCTGCACATCCATTTAACCTCCCATCGAAATAAAATTCTTTCCCTATTCCCACCCCTGCTGAGTGGTGGAACCCTGTCCAGAATTTGGTAACCATGTTGAGAAACGTTGTAATACTTCTTCCTAAAATGTCTTGCCATTGGTAGGTGTTAAGTATAGATGTTTTATGTTCAGATATACGATCTTTGAAAAGGCAACTTGTTATGCTCATGTAACCTGGTCAGCAAGGACACTTGAGGAGATACACCTTAAAATCTGATTGATATGTACAAATATCTTCTATTTTAATTTGTTCACCAATCCGTATGTGAGTACATGATTACCAATTGATGATACCACTGCAGTATCTACAATTAAGGCAGGTATGCGTAATGTGTATCATGTTCAGGGTTTTGAAAGGAATAGTTGTTTCTTCTGAGAGATACTACCATACAGTGCCTTCAACCCCCTTGACTTTTTAACTATGTTGTTACATTACAGCCTTAAGTTCAATGTTTTATAAATCTGAATTTTATATGATGGATCAGAACACAATAGTCTAAGTTGGTGAAGTGAAATGAGAAATATATATATATACAACTATTTTTTAGAAATAGAAAACAGAAAATTGGCATGTGCGTATGTATTCACCCTCTTTGTTATGAAGCCCATAAAAAGCTCTGGTGCAACCAATTACCTTCAGAAGTCACATAATTAGTGAAATTATGTCCACCTGTGTACAATCTAAGTGTCACATGATCTGTCATTACATATACACACCTTTTTTGAAAGGCCCCAGAGGCTGCAACACCTAAGCAAGAGGCACCACTAACCAAACACTGCCATGAAGACCAAGGAACTCTCCAGATAAGTAAGGGACAATGTTGTTGAGAAGTACAAGCCGGGGTTAGGTTATAAAAAAATATCAAAATCTTTGATGATCCCCAGGAGCACCATCAAATCTATCATAACTAAATGGAAAGAACATGGCACAACAACAAACCTGCCAAGAGACAGCCGCCCACCAATACTCACGGAACGGGCAAGGAGGGCATTAATCAGAGAGGCAGCACAGAGACCTAAGGTAACCCTGGAGGAGCTGCAAAGTTCCACCGCAGAGACTGGAGCAACTGTACATAGGACGACAATAAGCCGTACGCTCCATAGAGTTGGGCTTTATGGCAGAGTGGCCAGAAGAAAGCCATAACTTTCAGCAAAAAACAAAATGGCACGTTTTGAGTTTTCAAAAAGGCATGTGGGAGACTCCCAAAATGTATGGAGGAAGGTGCTCTGGTCTGATGAGACTAAAATTGAACTTTTTGGCCATCAAAGAAAATGCTTATTCTGGCGCAAACCCAACACATCACATCACCCAAAGAACACTATCCCCACAGTGAAACATGGTGGTAGCAGCATCATGTTGTGGGGATGTTCTTCATCAGTTGGGACTGGGAAACTGATAAGAGTTGAGGGAAAAATGGATGGTAAATACAGGGATATTCTTGAGCAAAACCTGTACCACTCTGTGCGTGATTTGAGGCTAGGATGGAGGTTCACATTCCTGCAGGACAATGACCCCAAACACACTGCTAAAGCAACACTTGAGTGGTTTAAGGGGAAACATGTAAATGTGTTAGAATGGCCTAGTCAAAGCCCAGACCTTAATCCAATAGAAAATCTGTGGTCAGACCTAAAGATTGCTGTTCACAAGCGCAAACCATCCAACTTGAAGGAGCTGGAGCAGTTTTGCAAGGAGGAATGGGCAAAATCCCAGTGGTAAGATGTGGCAAGCTCATAGAGACTTATCCAAAGCGACTTGGAGCTGTGATTGCTGCAAAAGGTGGCTCTACAAAGTATTGACTTTAGGGGGGTGAACAGTTATGCACATTGACTTTTTCTGTTATTTTGTCCTATTTGTTGTTTGCTTCACAATAAAAAAAAAATCTTCAAAGTTGTGGGCATGTTCTGTAAATTAAATTATGCAAATCCTCAAACAATCCATGTTAATTCCAGGTTGTGAGGCATCAAAATACGAAAAATGCCAAGGGAGTGAATATTTTTGAAAGGCACTGTATCTCTGATATTTCTGCCCTGTTTGGTAACAAAGACAGGTGTCCATATTGTTTATCGTATTGCAAAAAGTGGCAATTAAATAAAATAAAAAAATACTGAATTACATTTTTGTATTTTTAAAGGTCAATGGGGAATATCTACTTACAAAGGAATGCATTTGGAGTAGGTCTTGGGTGAAGCATGCAGTAGACTTTCCCCATCCAGAGATTCTGCCCTGCATCTGGCATCTTGAAGGACAAGCTTTCTGTATCCTTTCTCCTAAAATCTTATAGTCATTGTAGAGAGACGGTGTGTAAAATGGACTCATTACCAACAAACCAGTGGACACAAAGAAACTGTCTGTAAGGAACAGAGTTTTTTCTAAAAAGGATGAAAGTTGTGTGTATTTAAGAGACTGTTGGCATCAGTTGGTTTAGAATACAGATCAGTGGTCAAAACATTGTCTTGCCTTATAATAGAAACATCTAGAACTTTAATCACACACATGAAACTCCTGCAAGGTCTAGCAGGACATTAAATAAAAAAACATTCTAAATTCAACTCACTGTGCAGTAAAGGAAGTTTAAACATGAAATTTCTATTTACTGGATGAGTTTAGAAAGACTGTGTAAGTCACAGGCAAAGAGAGAAAACTCAGGGATGTATTCATAGCATGGAGCAGCAGAAGCACCAGGCTCAAACAATGCAGCAGAAGTCAAAATGGAGGCTGGCCATGTTAGCAGCTGCATCGGTCACCACAAACCCAAGTGCAGATTGGTACTTGCTTTCCCAACAAGTGTATTTATTTGTCTGGTTGCTTGCAAGATGTTTACTAAAGTGTGCTTTTTGTCCATTACTTGAGCATGTAGCAGTAGAGATGGATCCACTCCTAGCTTGACATGCTGATAAGCTTGGACCTCCTCCACTACCTCTCCCAGGCACCATGCTAAGAGAGACATGATAACCACTAGGTATACTACGTAATCCCATGGTGAAGTTCATCAGCTGACTTATATCCTAAGACATGTTGTAATGGTAAATTGGTGTGACTGTGTTCCTGTTACATGTGAATTATGATGGATGGACAATATGGAGACAATGTTGAGGAAGGACCTGTATCAGTTCCATAAGGGCTCCCTTTCTATCCTGAAAAAAGGAACAGAGATCAGCTTGGCAATGAGGTTGGTGATTTTGCTAGCCTGTTTGACATGCCCATGTAATGAAATCCAACAAAATGTTCAAGAGTGCGTCTTGTGTACTCCAGTCCTCTGCTTTCACTGAATCCTTGCTTTGAGCATTATACACTATAAAAGACAAAACCTATAACACTTGAACTAGCTGACAGAAAGAGCTGCAGTGCCAATGGAAGTGAAGGTGGTAGCAGAAGTTATTGTTGAGCTTGTGGTCAAATTTATGGGTCTAGTGAACTGTTCTTTTGCAACTACAGATTCTTATTCAACTTTTGAGTCACCAATTGAAGCATGAAACTGCAGAGACACATTCACCACCTGGGAGATGAATCAGATGGCATGCTTGCTCCACTAAACTTAGGATGAATACTATTACTAGTGGGGGTACTTGTGGTAATTGTAGTGTTGGTGGTTGTAGTGGCAGAGATGTCATCTGATGAACGTCAGGAGCTCTGTGGTTTTCCTACAGTACTCTAGAATGTTTGGTTAATAAACTAGTCTACCGTGATCACTTCTACTATAGCTACGACTTCACTGATTATTATTTAGTTTTCAACTATACCTTTTTGATAAGAGATTTGTATATGTATTTTCATCTCTTAGCATATATTGGTATGGGTGCCCTCGAAGGTACGATTGGCCATATCTCTTTAGGACTTTACAATCCTTTGATAGTCTTATTAGTTTACACTTAATATTCCAGAGAATTTAGTGAAGATGTAGTAATTTTGGTATATTGCTGTTTTTATTCTGCATCATGCATCGATTAGCCATGCTGTAAGCAGCTATTGATCCTATACTTCTCCCAAAGTTAGATTACTTAATAATCTCCACTGCAAGTGGAATCAATCCGTAGGCGATAGTCCCATATCTAGTGCCCTCGAAGGCACATTAGGACTTTTGTCAGATCTCAGCAAATTGCACTATATTATACCCATACCTTGAGTTCCTTTTTCTAGTACAGCAATATTTTTTTCACACCTACTGTATAGTTGCAACAGCCTGGGTAACTAACTTCAGACTGCGTTTACTCACACTAGGATCTTATTGACAAGTTGATACATTTGCAGTTCTATTACCTTATTCCTCTACATGCTTGATATTTTGTAGTTGAATAGGGTATACTGGATACATTTTCTTAGTGGATTTTATTGTATATTTTTTTTTTACTTAAGTTTTATTTGTCTTGGTTATCAAGAGATTTTCTTGTATTTTCTACTTTGTAATTTACTATTGTTAGAGTTGAGTGGGCACCTGGATGTTCGGGTCCGGTGGGTTCGGCTGAACTTGACCCCGAACTTGACCCAGAACCTGAACCCCATTGAAGTCAATGGGGACCCAACCTTTTGGGCACAAAAATGCCTCTAAAAAAGTCATGGGAAGGGCTAGAGGGCTGCAAAAGGAAGTAAAATGGGGGTAACAGTAGGACAAGTGCCCTGCAAACAAATGTGGATAGGGAAATCACTTAAAATAACATAAAATACCTAAAAATTAAAAATACAGCTGAGCCATAAAATAGCACTAGATGGAATCTTTGATTTTAGCTTTGGAAGAACATAAATCAAAATCTAAAGCATGGCTGTCAGGAGGATCACCAGAATTATACATTTGAGAGAGAGTTGGAGTGCAGGGTATTCTCTTTCATTGTTCAAACTGCCTTTCCTCTGAACTAATGTTTTCCACCCCTCTTAGTAGTTTAGTAGCTCGCCTCTACACTTTTTCTAGTTCTGCAATATCCTTCTTAAAAACTTGTGGACTGCATATTCGAGATGAGGCATTGCCATTGATTTGGAAAGAGGCAAAATTATACCTGGATCATGTGAATTTAAACACCATTTTATGCACAAAAGCACCTTACTAACTTTTAAAACGACAGATGGGCATTGCACACTGTTGCCCAGTTTGCGATCTATAATTGTTCCCAAGTAGAGTTGAGCAGAAACCTGGATGTTCGGGTCCGGCGGGTTCTGCCAAACTTTGAAAAAAACTTGACCCCGAACTTTGCCCCCGAACTCGAACCCTATTGAAGTCAATGGGGACCCGAACTTTTGGGCATACAAATGTCTCTAAAAAAGTCCTGGAAAGGGCCAGAGGGCTGCAAAAGGAAGTAAAATGGGGGTAAGAGTAGGACAAGTGCCCTGCAAAACAAATGTGGATAGGGAAATCACTTAAAATAACATAAAAATAAAAAATACAGCTGAGCCATAAAATAGCACTAGATGGAATCTTTGATTTTAGCTTTGGAAGAACATAAATCAAAATCTAAAGCATGGCTGTCAGGAGGATCACCAGAATTATCCATTTGAGAGAGGGTTGGAGTGCAGGGTATTCTCTTTCATTAAAAAAAGGGGGTTAGGATCAGCGCTTGGTGCTATACAGGGCGGTAAGTGAAGCTGCAACCTATGGGTATGAGGTTCCCTCCAACGTCCTCAAGAAAGAAATGGCAAAAAACACAATGATAGGTCGCGCTAAAAAAGTGAAAGGATAAATATAAATATAAATAAAATAGTAAATGATAGAAAAATTATTATAAAAATATATATATATAGATTTACTCACATATAAAAAAGGCAAATAGAGAATAAAAGATAAAAATGTACATAAAAGTCCCAATATATGGTAAAATACTTGTAAGTTCCAATGTATGGTAAGATTCTTGTAAGTTCCAATAGAATAATGCAGGCTTGATGATGAAATCAATGAGAAGTTTAGATCTTCTATAGCTGGGGGAATCTTGACTCAATGTCGAACATATAAGTAGAAGAAAAAGAGAACTCCAATAGTGTAATTCTGTGATGAAATTGATAAAATAAGAAGTAAGGGAGGTATTTCACTCACCTATCCAAGAGCGTGTACTCGCTCTAGTGTGGTTGGCATTCAGTGGCGTTGACCCCCCACTGTCGGGATATAGGTGTGAATGATTCCTCGGTATGAAAAGAGAGGTAGAAACCAAATATAGTGCTCACTGTATAATAACAAGTAAATCAGAGAAGTAAAAGGCGTACTTACATTTATCTGAGCAGGGTATACTGCTCAGTTTAATGGCGTAGGTGGTACAATCCCCACTTAGGATTCTTTGAACGATGGTCTGCTCCAAAGTAACGTGTAACCAGGTTAAAAAATAAATAAAAATAAAATAAAAGGTATATGGCAAATAAATAGTAAAAAGGCCAATATTCCTTTATTAATACAGTAAAAATATATAGCAATAGCCAAAACGCGTTTCGCCACACAGGGCTTTATCAATTGGCAATAATGGGTGTTAACCTGGTACATAGAAGTTTATATAAACTTAGGAGATACATGGTTATTTGAATTTTGGCGCCAAAATTACGTCATCATTACAGTGAGAATATAATAAAAATATTAAAAAACATAAATATAATAAGAACATGGATATATGATTAAAAGTACAACTCAAAACTTTATAAATTTTTCAAAAACGAGTGTTTATGGTAGTACTTGAAAATAGAATAGATTGTCATGTGATCGCGAGCTGCCGCGATCACATGGTGTATCCCAATGCTTGTTGGGAAATATAGTATTCTACTAAGCGTACAGGGAGACCGGAAAGAGGAAGAGGAGCATGTGATCGCGATCACTCGCGGTCACGTGATTGGGAATAGGATAGATGAGGAGTGGCACGTGACCCTACGCGGTCACGTGATGGAGAGGAGGCTTATGGGGAATGTAGTAGCAGGACGGAGGTCGGCTACAGAAGGCACGTCTCCGTCCTGTGCCGGCAAGTGTATGTATGAGGCACGTGATCGCCGACGCGGTCACGTGTCTAGGCGCCGAGCACCATGAGAAATGTAGTGCCTAACGGGGCACAACCCAGATAAGGGGAAAATGAAAAAAAAAAAAAAAACGTGGTATAAAAGAGGAGAATATGTATAAAGAGAGTCTAGATATCAGCAGGAAAAGTAGAAGTATGACTGCAGAAAAAGAAGAGGAGGAAATAAAAGACTAAAAGAGACTAATAAAATGTATAAACAATATAGGAGTAAAATGTATATAAAAGTAAATATAAATATAAAGGGAGAAAGAAGAAAAGGAGAGAAAAAAATAGAGATATAAAACAAAGAGATGTATGGATATATAAAGCATACTATGTGGAAAAGAAATAAAATGGAAAGAATGGAAAGTAAGAGATTAAAATGAATAGAAGATGTGTTAATACATAGAAGGAGGGTGAATAAAGGGCTAATTAAAAGGAAATACATAAATAGTCGGACATATAAATCAAAAAGGAAAAGTGGAGATATTAAAATGACTGAAGTATTGAAAAGTAGTTTTTTAATGGTGGAAGAAAATAATAAAAATAGTTTTTATAAGAAGTTAAAAAGGTCGAATTCGGCGTTAAGTCCTTCTGGAGCAAGAGTTTTCAATTGGAAAACCCAGTATTTTTGTTCTAGTGGAAGAGAAGTGAGTAGTTTTTGAGTTTGTAGTACCTTTTGTGGTTCTGCACACGATACATTTATTACACTTAAAGAACCCTTTAGGTTTAGATAAAAAATGTTCATTATGATGAACGTTTTTTTTAGTGTAATTTCTAGTTAAAATTGATCTGAAATTAGGGGCTCCTCTAAAAATAACATTGGGTTTGTCTGGAACTTGATCCTTTAAAAGGTCGTCCTGTTTCAAAATGTGCCAATGTTTGTTTATGATTTTTTTTAAAATTTTATTTTTATTATTAAAATCTAAAATAATAGGGAGTTGTGGAAGGTCTCCTTTTTTAGCTTTGTATTTTAAAAGCTCCTTTCTTTCCTTCTCTTTTACCACCTCTAACGCTTTGTTTAGTTTACTTGCTTCATAATTTTTTTCTAAAAACATATTTTTTAATGAGGTAGACTGAGCATCAAAATCGGCAGTTGTTGAACAATTACGGTGGAGGCGGAGAAATTGGCTTTTTGGGATGCCATCCAACCAAGGTTTATAATGACAGCTTGTTTGGTCTATTATTGTATTGGTGCAGACCTCTTTAAAAAATGTTTTAGTTCGAATACTTCCATCTTGAATAAAAATATTTAAATCTAGAAAGTTGACTGACACATTACTAAAATCTGATGTTAGAACAATACCTCTATCGTTGGTGTTTAAGTGATCTAAAAACAATTTAAGAGACGTATCAGAGCCTTGCCAAATAAAAAACAAATCATCAATGTAGCGAAAGTATGAGACCAGGTTTGCCCGCCAGCCGTGATCACCCCAGACGGCAGAAGACTCCCAGTCTGCCATGAAGAGGTTGGCATAGCTGGGGGCAAACCTGGTTCCCATAGCTGTACCCTTCTTTTGTATATAAAATGAATCAAAGAACCAGAAGTAGTTGTTGGTGAGTATGATGTTGATACCTTGTATAATAAAATCTATTTGAGAATTTGGTATTAAACCACTTTGTCTTAAAATCCTTTCAACTGCTTGGCAACCAATATTGTGGGGAATTATGGTGTACAATGATTGCACATCACAAGTTACTAACATGTAATCATGGCACCAATTAAAATCACTTAAAAAAGATAAAAGAGTAAGAGAATCTTTCAAATATGACTTAGTTTCTTTGACAAAAGGTTGTAATAAAATATCAATATATTCGGAAAGATTAGATAAAACAGAATTGATACCAGATACTATGGGTCTTCCAGGGGGTTCTGTTGCATTTTTATGTATTTTGGGGAGAAAATAAATTACTGGAATTTTGGGATAAAGGATATTAAGGTAGTCAAATTCTTGTTTGGTTAAAATACCCTTATCCAATCCTTTTTGTAGGAATTCATTTAAAGTCTCTTTAATGTTGGAGGTGGGGTCGGAGGATAATTTATTATATATCTCCGAGTCGTTAAGTTGACGATTGGCTTCTTTTATGTACATGGATTTGGATAAAATGACTAAGCCTCCACCTTTGTCGGCGGGTTTGATAACAATTTCATCGTCTTTTTGGAGTTCCTTTAGGGCTCTCCATTCCTTCTGAGTAAGGTTCTGTGAGTCATACTTCTTGTGTTTGATCTTTTCGAAGTCATTTAGGACCAATTTTTCAAAGACTTCTATGGGCCCTGATTTGAAATTAGAAGGATAAAATTTAGAGGGATTTTTTAAAACAGTATGTGTGGGGGGACATTCGGTAGAGGTATCTGAATTCTGAATTTGCGGAACTGGATTTGGTACAGTGGAGACATTATTATGTTGAGTGAAAAATCTTTTTATAGTGGCTTTCCTAACGAATTTGTTTATGTCCAGAAATGCTTGAAAGGGTTTGAAAGAGTTAGTGGGAGCATATTTAAGACCTTTACTTAAAACTAGAATCTGGGTAGAGGTTAAAACTTTTTGAGAGAGGTTAAAAATTCCGAATTTTTTCTCGTCTATAGTACTTATTGTCTTTCCTTCCTTTCTCTTTTGTAGTCTTCTGCCACTTCTCCCTCCTCTATACTTAGACTTCTTTTCCTTGCTCTGGGTAGGTATGGAGTTTGTGTATGAGGTAGATTCTGTGTGCGTATGTCTAAAAAATTCTCCTCAATCTCTGAATCAATAGACAGTAATTGATATCTGTTGTTGTGAGTGTAATTTGGTGGAGACTTAGGAATATCTGAGTATTTGTGACCAAATCTGGGCCTCTGCGGTCTGGGTGTAGGTGTGGAAGGTTGGGTATAGCTAAATTTATTTGTAGTAGTACGGTGAGGAAAATTTTGGTAATCAGGTGAATCGTGATGTTTGTGAGTGTGATAATTGGATGACTTGTAATTGTGTGATACTTTCTGTCTATTTGGTGAAAAGGGTCTTCTGTCATTATTTTTTTGAAAATACATAGAGGGTCTTTGTCTGTTGTGAGGATAATAATTTACTTGACGGTGACGGTGTGGTGGCGGTGGGGAAAAGTGATGTTGTGATTTGTTGTAACGGTGAGAGTTGACGTGACGAGTTTGTTCAAAGTCTTGGTTCTTATTTCTTATAGTGTACGTGTCAGTAGTGTATTTTCTGTTAAAGTTATATGTCCTCACTTGGTCATTACTGTAGTCTTGTTTGTCTCTGATATATTTTTTTATTTTGATATGTTTTGTGTCAGTTTCCACTTTTTCAATTTTGCTTTGTATTAGGACTGTGTTTTGTTTATAAGAGTGAGTGTCTGTGAAAGGTAATAACTTATCTTTGAGGTTATTTATCTCAGTATCTAAGATAGAGAGTTTCTTACTTTTCTTTATGATTAGAGTTTCCATGAGGCCAAAAGTGCATACCTCAAGTTTATTGAACCATTCGTTCATAAACTCCTCATCATCTTGGTCTGTAGTAGGTAATTTATGCAGTCTTAGGCCTCTTGGGGTAATTTTTTCATCGATATACTTCTTTAGAGTCGCTATTTCCCATTTTAGTTTAATCTCTGAAGTTAGAGATTTCTCTAGTTGCCTAAATAAATCTTGTTGGTTACAGGTAGAGTGATCATTATAAATTAGTTCGCTTGGATTTGTGTCAAAGACATGGTTTATATCTATAGTGTAGTTTCGTCTATAGTCAAAGATAGACATAGCTCCTATAGAGCACACAGCTGCTATCACCAGAGGGAAGAAGTAGACAAAAAAAAGGGGGTTAGGATCAGCGCTTGGTGCTATACAGGGCGGTAAGTGAAGCTGCAACCTATGGGTATGAGGTTCCCTCCAACGTCCTCAAGAAAGAAATGGCAAAAAACACAATGATAGGTCGCGCTAAAAAAGTGAAAGGATAAATATAAATATAAATAAAATAGTAAATGATAGAAAAATTATAAAAATATATATATATAGATTTACTCACATATAAAAAAGGCAAATAGAGAATAAAAGATAAAAATGTTCATAAAAGTCCCAATATATGGTAAAATACTTGTAAGTTCCAATGTATGGTAAGATTCTTGTAAGTTCCAATAGAATAATGCAGGCTTGATGATGAAATCAATGAGAAGTTTACTCAGAAGGAATGGAGAGCCCTAAAGGAACTCCAAAAAGACGATGAAATTGTTATCAAACCCGCCGACAAAGGTGGAGGCTTAGTCATTTTATCCAAATCCATGTACATAAAAGAAGCCAATCGTCAACTTAACGACTCGGAGATATATAATAAATTATCCTCCGACCCCACCTCCAACATTAAAGAGACTTTAAATGAATTCCTACAAAAAGGATTGGATAAGGGTATTTTAACCAAACAAGAATTTGACTACCTTAATATCCTTTATCCCAAAATTCCAGTAATTTATTTTCTCCCCAAAATACATAAAAATGCAACAGAACCCCCTGGAAGACCCATAGTATCTGGTATTAATTCTGTTTTATCTAATCTTTCCGAATATATTGATATTTTATTACAACCTTTTGTCAAAGAAACTAAGTCATATTTGAAAGATTCTCTTACTCTTTTATCTTTTTTAAGTGATTTTAATTGGTGCCATGATTACATGTTAGTAACTTGTGATGTGCAATCATTGTACACCATAATTCCCCACAATATTGGTTGCCAAGCAGTTGAAAGGATTTTAAGACAAAGTGGTTTAATACCAAATTCTCAAATAGATTTTATTATACAAGGTATCAACATCATACTCACCAACAACTACTTCTGGTTCTTTGATTCATTTTATATACAAAAGAAGGGTACAGCTATGGGAACCAGGTTTGCCCCCAGCTATGCCAACCTCTTCATGGCAGACTGGGAGTCTTCTGCCGTCTGGGGTGATCACGGCTGGCGGGCAATCCTGGTCTCATACTTTCGCTACATTGATGATTTGTTTTTTATTTGGCAAGGCTCTGATACGTCTCTTAAATTGTTTTTAGATCACTTAAACACCAACGATAGAGGTATTGTTCTAACATCAGATTTTAGTAATGTGTCAGTCAACTTTCTAGATTTAAATATTTTTATTCAAGATGGAAGTATTCGAACTAAAACTTTTTTTAAAGAGGTCTGCACCAATACAATAATAGACCAAACAAGCTGTCATTATAAACCTTGGTTGGATGGCATCCCAAAAAGCCAATTTCTCCGCCTCCACCGTAATTGTTCAACAACTGCCGATTTTGATGCTCAGTCTACCTCATTAAAAAAATATGTTTTTAGAAAAAAATTATGAAGCAAGTAAACTAAACAAAGCGTTAGAGGTGGTAAAAGAGAAGGAAAGAAAGGAGCTTTTAAAATACAAAGCTAAAAAAGGAGACCTTCCACAACTCCCTATTATTTTAGATTTTAATAATAAAAATAAAATTTTAAAAAAAATCATAAACAAACATTGGCACATTTTGAAACAGGACGACTTTTTAAAGGATCAAGTTCCAGACAAACCCAATGTTATTTTTAGAGGAGCCCCTAATTTCAGATCAATTTTAACTAGAAATTACACTAAAAAAAACGTTCATCACAATGAACATTTTTTATCTAAACCTAAAGGGTTCTTTAAGTGTAATAAATGTATCGTGTGCAGAACCACAAAAGGTACTACAAACTCAAAAACTACTCACTTCTCTTCCACTAGAACAAAAATCTCCTACCCCATTAAAGATTTCATTGGATGTAACACTAAAGGCGTTATATACCTTTTAGAATGCCCATGTGGATTACAATACGTGGGCATGACCAAAAGATGTCTTAAAGTGAGACTGGCAGAACACTGCCGTAACATTAAGAGAGGCTATGATAAACACTCAGTCTCCAAACATTTTATCAGCCACAATAAAGACCCGACTCTTTTAAAAGCAACAGGGATAGAACAAGTTACCCTTCCTTGGAGAGGTGGAGACATCACAAACATTTTAGGAAAAAGGGAAATGTACTGGGTTTTCCAATTGAAAACTCTTGCTCCAGAAGGACTTAACGCCGAATTCGACCTTTTTAACTTCTTATAAAAACTATTTTTATTATTTTCTTCCACCATTAAATACTTTTCAATACTTCAGTCATTTTAATATCTCCACTTTTCCTTTTTGATTTATATGTCCGACTATTTATGTATTTCCTTTTAATTAGCCCTTTATTCACCCTCCTTCTATGTATTAACACATCTTCTATTCATTTTAATCTCTTACTTTCCATTCTTTCCATTTTATTTCTTTTCCACATAGTATGCTTTACATATCCATACATCTCTTTGTTTTATATCTCTATTTTTTTCTCTCCTTTTCTTCTTTCTCCCTTTATATTTATATTTACTTTTATATACATTTTACTCCTATATTGTTTATACATTTTATTAGTCTCTTTTAGTCTTTTATTTCCTCCTCTTCTTTTTCTGCAGTCATACTTCTACTTTTCCTGCTGATATCTAGACTCTCTTTATACATATTCTCTGCTTTTATACCACGTTTTTTTTTTTTTTCTTTATTTTCCCCTTATCTGGGTTGTGCCCCGTTAGGCACTACATTTCCCATGGTGCTCGGCGCCTAGACACGTGACCGCGTCGGCGATCACGTGCCTCATACATACTCTTGCCGGCACAGGACGGAGACGTGCCTTCTGTAGCCGACCTCCGTCCTGCTACTACATTCCCCATAAGCCTCCTCTCCATCACGTGACCGCGTAGGGTCACGTGCCACTCCTCATCTATCCTATTCCCAATCACGTGACCGCGAGTGATCGCGATCACGTGCTCCTCTTCCTCTTTCCGGTCTCCCTGTATGCTTAGTAGAATACTATATTTCCCAACAAGCATTGGGATACACCATGTGATCGCGGCAGCTCGCGATCACATGACAATCTATTCTATTTTCAAGTACTACCATAAACACTCGTTTTTGAAAAATTTATAAAGTTTTGAGTTGTACTTTTAATCATATATCCATGTTCTTATTATATTTATGTTTTTTAATATTTTTATTATATTCTCACTGTAATGATGACGTAATTTTGGCGCCAAAATTCAAATAACCATGTATCTCCTAAGTTTATATAAACTTCTATGTACCAGGTTAACACCCATTATTGCCAATTGATAAAGCCCTGTGTGGCGAAACGCGTTTTGGCTATTGCTATATATTTTTACTGTATTAATAAAGGAATATTGGCCTTTTTACTATTTATTTGCCATATACCTTTTATTTTATTTTTATTTATTTTTTAACCTGGTTACACGTTACTTTGGAGCAGACCATCGTTCAAAGAATCCTAAGTGGGGATTGTACCACCTACGCCATTAAACTGAGCAGTATACCCTGCTCAGATAAATGTAAGTACGCCTTTTACTTCTCTGACTTACTTGTTATTATACAGTGAGCACTATATTTGGTTTCTACCTCTCTTTTCATACCGAGGAATCATTCACACCTATATCCCGACAGTGGGGGGTCAACGCCACTGAATGCCAACTACACTAGAGCGAGTACACGCTCTTGGATAGGTGAGTGAAATACCTCCCTTACTTCTTATTTTATCAATTTCATCACAGAATTACACTATTGGAGTTCTCTTTTTCTTCTACTTATATGTTCGACATTGAGTCAAGATTCCCCCAGCTATAGAAGATCTAAACTTCTCATTGATTTCATCATCAAGCCTGCATTATTCTATTGGAACTTACAAGAATCTTACCATACATTGGAACTTACAAGTATTTTACCATATATTGGGACTTTTATGTACATTTTTATCTTTTATTCTCTATTTGCCTTTTTTATATGTGAGTAAATCTATATATATATATTTTTATAATTTTTCTATCATTTACTATTTTATTTATATTTATATTTATCCTTTCACTTTTTTAGCGCGACCTATCATTGTGTTTTTTACCACAAGACTTAGGCAGGGAAAATCTAAATTGAAGGCATTTGAAAAAAGGGGGAGTAGTAGCAGTAATAATTTAATTTTAAGTTAAGACCTTTTATTTTTTTCCATTTTGTTTTCCTGATTTTCATTTTTAATTCACTAGATGATGAGCAGGTTGACTGTTCCTGTCCAACCTGCCTCCATCGACAACTGGCACTATCCCTGCCACCTTCTCTGTATAAGGTGGTGGTGGTAGTGGAGGAGGTAGCGCTGTTGGTAGATTGTGAGAACTGCACAGTATCAGATACAGCACCAGTGGCCCTGCTGTCTGCCTAGTATTTTCTTGTTTTGCTTCCTCCCTCAGTAATATAGACTATATATATCACAAAACCACTATTGTCTAACCACATCTCTTATAAAAGAATCCAACAAAAATCAACTGCTTTCTATCAGGCCTCATATTGTCCTTTTTGTCATTGGCTGAAGTTTTGCACTCCTAAGCACTCTAAGCACTCCTTAGACATAGAGGATGGTGGTTTCTAAAAACTTGATGTCTTGATGAAAGCTCTGTGCTAGAGCTGAAACGTTGACTGGAACTGTAAGAATAAAGAAGAACTAACCTCTCTTTTTTACCAAATCCTGGAGTGCCGGTATTTGTTTTCATTATATATATATATATATATATGACATTATGTGGCAGGTGGGTTTACACCGAATGGCCATTGGAGTGAAAGAGAAAACCTCAATTTGTTTAAATATGCATAGGCATTTGGGGTAGTGCGCAAGTAACTCTTTTCTTTGGTTTTTATTAAATAATGTTTGACTGCTTGACTGTCACTTTATTATAAGTTTCTGTATACTTAGGGTGTTGATTTCTACAATATACTATTCATACTTTGAGTTTAAGTTAAAGGCAATCGTGTCAGAAGATTGAGTTATGATGAAGTTTGGAGACAGTTTGTCTACCAAAAGTCTTTTGAAGAAGACGGTATCAGTGATTTAAAGAACATATAAAATTCAAAGATTCACAGGACCAGACCCACAGCTGACTGAGGAAGCTCTACAGGAGTGAAAAGCATTTTGGCAACTTCTGTAGTCTTATCTACATATTTTTTTTATTTTACTATATGTTATTACTGTACAAATAAATACATTTTAAATACATTTTAAGAAGTCCTCTGGAGCCTATCGAATCTACATTGGGGCAGTGCCATCCCCTCACAAATTGGCACCAAGCCATTATACCTCAGACCTGGGATTACAAGGTTCTGAAAAAGGTGAGCATTTTACCTATTTCACCTTTTATACCACTTCAAACAGACTGCACAATGATCCCTCTCTTTTTATGTTTTCTCTTTGAGATACTCTAAACCGTAGATTGAGGATGCGATGCTGCCTTAAAAGCATACAAGCTCTATTACGGAGCCAGTATTTAAACACAGGCACCCTTAAATGTGAGTGTTCCCATTTCACCACCAATTTACCTCATTGTTGTTTATGTACCATCTGCACTATATTGTATTTTTTATTCTCTCTTACATATATTACCTACCACGGTCGTTATTAAGCCACGCGGCGTAAGTTTACCTCATCCATAATTCTGCACTCCACTTATAGGTGTAGGTTTTTCACTTACACCACTTCACAATTTTTTTACTTTTTGGGTGTGGAGAAGAGGATACCATTTATATTTTGACTTTAGCACCTTGTTTGAACACACACTCCTCCCAAAAGGAGGTAAACTTCACACGTTTAGTTAACTCCTTAAGAGATGGTGGCTATTGAAAAATAATGATGGCTACATATTGCCATCTAATGGCCAGATTAAATTGTTTAACTATCAGGACAAGGTCATCACCCATTATCATAGCGTATGCCCATCAGATGTAATTAGTCAAATTATATTATGGGTGTAAGTGAGTGTGTATGTGTGTCTGTCTGTCATTGAGTGTGTATGTATGTCTGTCACTGAGTGTGTGTCTGTCAGTAAATATGTGTCTGTTAGCTAGTGTGTATGCAACTGTTCGTGAGAGTGTTAAAAACCCTTCAGCATGTACCTTTCTCCAGGGCCGGGAATCTCTCCGCCTCGATCCGCCTCTCAGCTCCGAATGTGCATGTGCGGCAAGAGTCGCACGTGCATTCAAACCGCCCATAGGAAAGCATTACTCAGTGCTTTCCTATGGACGTCCAGCATCTTCTCACTGTGAGATAGGAGAGAAAATCTGTCCCAATGTAATATAAAGAGAATCAAAAATAAAAAACTACTTTATTGAACAAATACTAAACTACACGAAACAAACAGATATGTATCAAAGCTTAGTGGTGTACTAGCAAAACCATTAACACATTTATTTAACCAATCATTGTTAACAGGAGTAGTCCCAGAAGATTGGAAGTTAGTGAATGTTGTGCCCATTCACAAAAAAGGTAATAGGGAGGAGTTGGACAATTATAGGCCAGTAAGCCTTACTTCAGTAGTGGGGAAAGTGATGGAAACCATGTTAAAGGATAGGATTGTTGAACATCTAAAATCACATGGATTTCAAGATCAGAGACAACATGGGTTTACTTCAGGGAGATCATACCAAACTAATCTTATTGATTTTTTTGATTGGGTAACTAAAATTATAGATCAGGGTGGTGCACTAGACATTGCTTACCTAGATTTCAGTAAGGCTTCTGACACTGTTGCACATAGAAGGCTTATCAATAAACTGCAATCTTTAAGTTTGGATTCCAATATTGTTGAATGGGTAAGGCAGTGGCTGAGTGACAGGCAACAGAGGGTTGTAGTTAATGGAATATATTCGAAGCTTGGACTTGTCACCAGTGGGGTACCTCAGGGGTCTGTACTTGGACCCATTCTCTTTAATATTTTTATTAGTGATATTGCAGAAGGTCTTGATGGTAAGGTATGTCTTTTTGCTGATGATACTAAGATATGTAACAGGGTTGATGTTCCAAGAGGGATAAGCCAAATGGCAAATGATTCAGGTAAACTAGAAAAATGGTCAGAATTGTGGCAACTGACATTTAATGTGGATAAGTGCAAGATAATGCATCTTGGACGTAAAAACCCAAGGGCAGAGTACGGAATATTTGATAGAGTCCTAACCTCAACATATGAGAAAAGGGATTTAGGGGTGATTATTTCTGATGACTTAAAGGTAGGCAGACAATGTAATAGAGCAGCAGGAAATGCTAGCAGAATGCTTGGTTGTATTGGGAGAGGTATTAGCAGTAGAAAGAGGGAAGTGCTCATGCCATTGTACAGAACACTGGTGAGACTTCACTTGGAGTATTGTACACAGTACTGGAAACTGTATCTTCAGAAGGATATTGATACCTTAGAGAGGGTTTAGAGAAGGGCTACTAAACTGGTTTATGGATTGCGGGATAAAACTTACCAGGAAAGGTTAAAGGATCTTAACATGTATAGCTTGGAGGAAAGACGAGACAGGGGGGATATGAAAGAAACATTTTAATACCTAAAGGGAATCAACACAGTAAAGGAGGAGACTATATTTAAAAGAAGAAAAACTACCACAACAAGAGGACATAGACTTAAATTAGAGGGAAAAAGGTTTAAAAATAATATCAGGAAGTATTATTTTACTGAGAGGGTAGTGGATGCATGGAATAGCTTTCCAGCTGAAGTGGTAGAGGTTAACACAGTAAAGGAGTTTAAGCATACGTGGGATAGGCATAAGGCTATCCTAACTATAAGATAAGGCCAGGGACTAATGAAAGTATTTAGAAAATTGGGCAGACTAGATGGTCCGAATGGTTCTTATCTGCCGTCACATTCTATGTTTCTGTGTTTCTATATATATACTACAGTTTACCACATACAAGAGATATAATGTCCCGCAGTCCGGCGAAAGGCGCATCGGGGCTCCTATACTGACCACCGGTTCCTGTGATGCCTCTAAGCTTACCTTATAATTTGACATTTATTTGAGACATTTATTAGCTTATCCTGATTTACCGCTTTCACAGCAGC
The DNA here is from genome assembly GCA_933207985.1 of Pelobates cultripes. Taxonomy (NCBI): domain Eukaryota; kingdom Metazoa; phylum Chordata; class Amphibia; order Anura; family Pelobatidae; genus Pelobates; species Pelobates cultripes. The sequence continues at coordinate 106,716,739 of OW240915.1, forward strand.
AGGACATGGACCTCAGTTTGCACTAAGTTAGCTAGCTAGTAATTCTTCCTAGCATTAGATAGGTGCCCTTGAAGGCACAGACTAGGGACTGACTAGCTAGTATCTCAGTAGATATTCTACATGGTTAGTCACAGTATAACAGTATATATACAGCTTAGATCTATCTATCTTTTGACAGGTGCCCTTGAAGGCAAAGAATAGATATCAGGTTCTGTTGACTTCCGTGTGTTTTTACTCACTTTCTATCTTCCATATCAGCACTACTCTAATTTGTTCTCCACTCTGTCAAGTCCCATACACACTGTGGGTTATCGATACTATATATCTTTCAAGGTATCCTTTCCCACAGGTAGACATTACCATTTTGTTAGGACGTCCTATTTTGTATTGGAGTAGACAGGTGGATGTTAATTGAACCCTTGGGGCTCCTATACTGTATTATGTCTCACGGAGTCTTAGCAATAATGTCCTTTTGACTCAGGGTTATCAACTTATTCTCACTAATTGGGGATTTGAGTATCTGTTCGATGTGTTCTGGGTGTTTAGATGTTCCTATAGCTGTTATATCAACTCCTTCTTGCTCCTTATGACGATTCATATACACAGTTCTTCTTTATTGTCATTATATCCAACTATAGTTCTGAGAGCAGCCATCGGGTATTCAGGGTGTTTAGCCATTCATATAGCCACAACATTCCTTTTATATTCATGTTGGACTACTACGATACATTATTTGTTTATCCAGCGGCTATTTATATCCGGATACCTTAGACGGGTATTTTATTTCATATCCAATAAATACATATGGGATACCTTATATTTAGCAAACTTAGTGTGCTCTGATGGTTGCTTAGGTTCACCTGAATTTTGAACTGTGACTTTACAGACATTGCCCATTGAGCAAATACTAGATGTTCGTGATACTTTAGACTTACACAGTATTGCCGCATCCAATTGATACATATTAGGGTGCTAACCATTGTATCATTGTGGCATTGATTTTGCTACTATCCATTTCTCCTGTGTCAACATATCTAGCTTCTCTTCAGTTATTTCACTGGGGTGCATCTATAGACACCAGAGTTTTTGTCTTACACCCAGTATTTTACATTTTAGTTTTATTTCTTCTCTCTGCATATTACCCTTACCCATGTTTACGTATTTAGTATACTAGAACCTTTTGCCACATTATATCTCTTGTATGTGGTAAACTGTAGTATCTATATTGATACATATCTGTTTGCTTCGTGTAGTTTATTATTTGTTTAATAAAATATTTTTTATTCTCTTTATATTACATTGGGACAGATTTTCTCTCCTACCTCTATAATTTACTTTAGGGTTATCCCCTTATCTGATCCCACTCTATTATAACGGTACAATTGTGGGGCCACTCTCTTTCAAACTCTTCTCACTGTGATTTTCACAGTGAGAATTGCGGAAGCGCCTCTAGCGGCTGTCAGTGAGACAGCCACTAGAGGCTGGATTAACCTTAGTGAAACATAGTAGTTTCTCTGAATCTGCTATGTTTTCAGCTGCAGGGTTAAAACTAGAGGGACCTGGCACCCAGACCACTTCATTGAGCTAAAGTGATCTGAGTGCCTATAGTGGTCCTTTAAGTGTATGTGTATCTGCACAGCCCTGCCCTGCAACCAGGGGCCCCATGGATCGTGTGTACGCCACTGTTTATATATTACGTATATTATATATATATATATGTATATAGTAGTGTATCCTGGTTTTTTTGCTGCCCTAGGCAGGACAAAACTCAGGCGCCCCCCAAAACCCCACCACCCCACCCCACCCTTCCCCCCTGCCCTGCCTTCTAAATACACACACACATTCACTGACAGATACGCACACACTAGCTAACAGACATACACACTCACTAACAAACACACACACTAACAGACACGCACACACTCACTCACACTAACAGACCCACATGGACTCACTAACAGACACACACACACTCACTAACAGGCACACACACTCACTAACAGACACACACACACTAACAGACACACACACACACACTCTCACTAACACACACACACACTAACAGACAAACACACACACACACACTAACAGACAAACACACACACACACTAACAGACAAAAACAGACTCACTAACAGACACACACACTCACTAACAGACACTCACTCACTAACAGACACACTCACTCACAGACACATACTCACTCACTAACAGACACACACAGACACACACACACTAACAGACACACACACACACACTCACTTTTTTTTTATTTAACCCCCCACCTTACCTTTGGGAATACTGGGGAGGGGGATTTTCCCTCTCCCTGGGGTCTAGTGGGGCTGCTGGGTGGTCGGGCGGCTTTGGCGAGGGAGCACTTGCCCCTGAGCTGTCTGTTCAGTCGCAGCAGATGGGGCCGGAATATGACGCATTTCCGGCCCGAGGGTGCGAGGGAGGAGCAAAGCTCAGGAGAAAGTGCTCCCTCGCCAGCGCTGCCCGCCCGCCTGGATTGTCAGTTAGCCACAAGGCTAACAAGACATTTGCCCTGGGCATTTGGGGCGGCTTTTTTTGCCGCCCCCTGGAAAGTGCCGCCCAAGGCAAATGCCTTGTTTGCCTCAAGGCTAATACGTCCCTGTATATATATATATATATAATATAATTCTAAGTGTAATATATATATATATATATATATATATATATATATATATATATATATATATGTATATGTATATATATATATATATAATATTAAAATACAAATTCAATAATGGTGTATGTGTGTTTATGTGTGTTTATGTGTGTATATATATATATATATATATATATATATATATATATAATCTAAGTACTTTTTATGAACTTTATAAACTTTTATTTAACTCTTTTAATAACTTTTAACTTTTTTTCAGGCACTAGGGGGACAGCCTGAGAACTCAAGCAGGCCCTCTGCAGGCACTGCACAAGCCAGCTATTCACATGGCCCAGGAGGGCCGGATCGGGCAGTGGGGGTCTACCTGAGCTCCCAGGCAGACCCCAGGATCTCGATCGCTGGCAGGGGATCGCCAGCTATCAAGTAAGTCCCAATCTACTAAATGACGTGCCAGGTACATGCGCGATCTTTAACGACAGTTTTTTTGGCTTACAAACCTGGTACGTCACCGGTCACTAAGGGGTTAAACAGTCTAACTTTATTGTTTACTTTATCTGCCTGCCAGCATCAGTTTTATTGCTTTAGCTGTAAAGGTGTTCTGTGTCCTTTCTCTGCTATAGTTTTTAAGTGGCCACTGTTTGAGTGGTATTTTTCACTATACAAATTATATATTGAGTTATTTGATTTTGGATTGATCTGTTGATATCAGATGTTATCTTACCAGTTTGCATTAACTGCGTTTATCTTTGCTGGTCAGTTGTTGCCATATTTGTTAGATTCTAGAGGAGAGATGCATATATCCAATTTGCATAATTTATTTGGAAATTAATTTGGTATTGCTGGATACTGGTATACTTAATAGCAAGTTGATTGCATTATCTGTGTACTATTACCTGTACATTACGTACTATGTATGCTGCCCCCTACTTGTAGATTATTTCATAGGTTGATTGATAAGCTCATCACTCTGAGGACATAGACACTAAGAAATTATCTTGATTGTGGTTACTGTAACCGTAATACTGCCATGTTCATATTGTATTGCATATTCACCGATTGTCACTCATGTTTCCATGTAGGGGGGTAATTGTTTTATTTTTCTTTGATAGTCACCTAGAGCATATCTATCCTAACCTGGCATCATAAACCAATGTGCTATACCCATGCAGCAGCTTACTGTACCCTCCCTCAGATAGCTGACTATACTCATCTTCTTTCGCCAGAAACTTACTGAGGGAATTTTGATGGAGTAGCCACTCTGGAATCATGGGCAGCTGGAGGCCTGCATCAGTATTGCCAATGGAGACTGGGACATGGTATGGATGGGGCAGTATGGGAGGGAAAATACATAATTAAAAACAGAAGGGAAAATACATAATTTAAAAAAAAGGAAAACAGAAAAGAACTACCGTTAAATTGTCAACAATTTCTACCAAGGTATACCTGCTAATCATACCTTAATTTGACAACGGAATATTTATATATTTAACACCACATTCCAGTTTAAGAAGAAAAATGGAGTAGCTTTCCTAGTACATAGGGACTGCCCCCCCCCCACAAATTGAATTGTCCTATGCTAATCCCTTTCTGCTTCTCCAGGGTCAAATACTGTAACAAAAAAAAGGACATTGCTTAACATGTACGCACCACCCATTTCAGACCCAGATTTCTGAAACATGCCATGAGAGAAAACCTCAACCTACACTTCACAGAGAATTATCATGGATGGAGATTTTAATGTGACCCTATCTCCCAACCTGGATCACACATCACTGGGTCACTCTTCACACCCATCTGATTAAATGTTCTTTCATTTATATCAAACACACTGTTAAATGTTTGGTAGCTTCAGCATCCATCAGTATTACACCTTCCATTCTAATCCCCACCAAATTTAGGAATATACTTGTGAAGAATTGCACTTCACCACTGGGTTTTGGAGAGGCCTGTTTGCCAGCCTCTTGCCCTGCGACTGTGGCTCCTTGGGTGTATTGCCATTTAAAAAGTCTATTTGGGCTTATTGGATTTTAAAAACACTTTTTATGCCCCTTTAAATCCATGGGAAAATGTGCCTCTTCCCCTCCCCCTTTTTCCTGTCCTATTGTTTCTCCAGCAGGGCGTTGTCCCAGGGACACTGCCATACCAGTTTAAACTGGCTGCTGTGTCCCTCCTCAATCTCCCATCAGCCCTTGCTATTTTCTGACCCTACTATAGTGCACTTTTAACATTGAAAATAGACTGGCCGCACAGCCAAAATCTGTGGAACTATTTTGGGCATGAAAGCCATGCTTGTGGTCGGTCAAAAGAGACAACTTTAACCACATGGCGATCAAACTGTATTCGTGAGATCAGAGCACTGTTCGGACATATTGATCACTCGGATCCAAGCTATCCAAGCTATCTGAGCACTCAATGTTGTGGACTACATCCCTCATAATGCTCTTACACCCATAATGCTGGCAAAGCATCATGGGAGGTGTAGTCCAAAACATCTGGGGTGCCAAAGGTTGCCTATGCCTGTCCAAGAGTAAGGATTGTTTTCAGGGATGTGTTAAAGTGAAACCTGTTCTCCTAAAAAATGTTCCTACTATGTTACCTCTGTCTACAGAAATACCTGAACCTTACCTAAAGAGGTGTTTGACAAGTGAAAAGCTGAATCCTTTCCGCCACATAGAACCTACAATTGTGCCATTAATCTATTATCGGGTACTGTATATCTTCTTTCAGCTAAGGAAAATATAGTGCTAGAGCAATACATAAAGAAAAACTTGAAAAAAGGGTTTATTTGAAAATTCTCATCACCAGCAGGGGCAGGGTTTATCTTTGTGTCCAAAAAGGAAGGCGATCTCAGACCTTGTATTTATTATCAAGAATTAAATAGGATTACAGTGTGGAACACTTATCCTATTCCGTTGATAGCAAAGCTATTTCGTAGAGTGAAAGGTTCTACGATATTCACCAAATTGCATCTTATAGGAACTTTCAATTTGATTAGCATTTAAAAATGAGACAAATGGAAGACAGCCTTTAACACCAGATATGTGCATTACAAGTAAACTGTGATGTTTTTTGGATTATGTTAGGCATGCTGCATCTCCAACATGATGTTTCTTGTGTTGGGTAAATTATTACTAGCTTACTTGGAGTTAAATATCATCTGTTGATTAGTTTGTAATGATTCTCTATGATGTTTAAACAATGTACAAAGGAAGTTAAATTTTTAAGTGAATTTATTAGGTCAGATTCTGTGAGAGTGATATTTAGGTCTCCCATTTATATGAAGATTTCAATCTATTTTTTGATCTAGAAATCTTATAATATAAGTTTTTAGCTTTTGAAATCATCCCTTTATCAGCGTTCTGATTTGCTAGGTTAATTAGCAAATTAATTGGGCTATTGTTACCCTGATGGAGCTTCTTGTCTAGATTTTTTTTTTACTCTGAGGTATGTGAAGATATCTCTAATGTTGTACTCTGATTGTGCAGTCTGGGAAAAATGTTATGCTTTTATCTGTATATAAATATTTTAATGTCTCTATTCCTTTTATTTCCCATTGTCTTATATCTAAAGGTTAAGGACCTTATTTTGTATTCCCATCTTTGAATTATACCAAAATTAGGTCAATTGTTGGATTATCATGGAGTTTGCCTCTTGTTTTTCTCTCTTATTGTATGGACAAATTGACCATAGGTAAGACACTCGATTTTTTACTTTGGTCACATCTGCTTTGATTTTGTGCCATATTGTATTAAGATTAAAATTACTTTAAACTGTATTCTGATATTCCCTGATGATTGGAACTCCCAGTCCCCCTTTTTCTAATTTTTCCGATAATACTCATAGGCTGATTCTTGGTTTCTTATTTTGCCAAATAAATTTGGTAAATGCTGTTTGGATCATTTTAAGCCAATGTATTGGCAGGTTAAGAGGAATCATCTGGAACATATGCTCATATGCTCTCACTGTGTTAATTCTGCCTATCCATGATATTTCCTTTTTTCCAATCTTTGAGATTGTATTCATTACTTTCAGTATTGTTATAAAATAAATTTCTAATATTTTGGGGGGGTCTGCAGTTAATTTAATCTTTCAGTAGCTTAAGGTATTGTTGGCCCATATAAAGTTATACTTGTTATTGATATAGTTTATGTCTATAGTTGGTAAATGAATTGCAATTATAGAAGATTTGGTTGTATTTAATTTATAGTTTGAGACAAGACTATGTTTATTAATTATCTCCATCAAGGCATCTAACAAGGTTCTTGGATTTTGTAAAATCACTAGTATGTCGACCGCATATAGGTGAATTTTTGTTTGTTCTTCACCTTATGTAAAACCTTTTATTTATTTGTTCTTTGTTATATCATGGCTAGTGGTTCAATAGTCAAGATAAACAATAGTGGTGATAGGGGGCATCCTTGTCTGGTTCCATTTCCAATGTTTAACCACTCTGCTTCTATGCCTGAATTAATAATTTTAGCCTCAGGTGAATTGTATAAGAACATAACAGCGTTAAAAAACATACCTTCAAAGCCAAATGCCACATATGTCTGTTCCATAAATTTCCAGCTGACTATGTCGAAGGCTTTTTCTCCATCCAACAACAGGACCAGCATTGAGGTACCCCAGGAGTGTGTCACATCCAATATGTCTAACCCTCCTCTTTTGATGCAAGGATTACCTGCCCGCAACAAATTCCACTTGGTCCGTGTGGACTAGTTGTGGGATGATATTCTTTAGTCTACTTGCCAGAATAGATGAAAAAAAATGTATTTCTTCATTTAGGAGTGAGATAGGTGGATAGTTAGTTATATGGTTGGGATTTCTGTCTGGTTTTAATATTGGGATTATGTTGGCAGACAATATTTGTTTTGTAAAAGGATTGTTTGCTATACTTTCGTTAAATGTTTTAAGTAATTTGCTTATTAGTTGGTCTTTTAATATCTTGTAAAATAAGGTGGAATAACCATCTGGTCCAGGAGCTTCATATTTTTTTAACTTATCAAAAATTGTGTTTATTTCTTCTATTTAAACTGGCTGATTTAGAATATTTAGTTGATCTGAATCAAATTTCCAGAGTTGTCTGCCCTTAAAATATTCTTCTGGCTTATGTAAATCTATATTATTCAGGAGATTATATAATGAATGGTAGTATATACTGAAGGCTTCACCTATCTTTTTTGGTGAATCATAAATTTGATTTTGTATATCTAATTTGTGTATTTTTCCAGCTAACCTTTTTCCCCCTTAATTTTTGTGTTAGTAATTTTCCTGTTCTGTTGCCTTTATAATACCAATTTATCGTTAAAATATTATAGTTTTTTTTTAATTTCTGTTTTAAAGTTCTTTCATTGATTTTATTTTTTATCACAATTATTTGATCCATTGTGCTTTTATTTGGTGAAACTCTATTTTCCCATTCTGTTAAAGGGGGACCTCTTTTCTTTTTTATAGCCTATTTTAATGAAGTGTCCTCTCATGACACTCTTCATGGTACACCAGACTATAGGGAAGGATACTCCCTTATCTTTGTTTTCCTTTTAAAAAAAAAGTCTCTCTTTCAGTATTTGGTCTCTGCTTTGCTTATCATATAGTATGTTGTTATTTAGCCGCCAGTTATTACTTATTCCTTATTTTTATTGTTTAACATGTCCATAACTATAGAGTTTTGGTCTGATCAGATAGTTTCTTAAATGAAAATCTAGTTACTTTATTTATCATATTCGGGTTAATTAAAAACAGGTCAACCCTCAAATATGTAAATTAGGTCCTAGAAAAACATGTTTAATCTTTTTCCAGTGGGTGTAATATTCTCCAGATGTCATACAGATTGCATTTGTTTATAATTTGTTAGAATTGTTTAGCAGACAGATTCACCTGTCTACTGTGTGGTGCCCTCCTAGAGGACCTCTTATCTAAATCCAAGTTCAAAATTCTGTTACAATCTCCAGCTATAATTAATTCCCCTGATTTTTTTTTCTATTTTTTCAAAATCATTTTTGAAAAATGCATTTAATTAACAATTGGGGGCATACAGGTTGACCAGTATGTATCTAATATTTTCAATATCACAAATTAAGATTATGAACCTGCCATCCATATCTACCTCCTGATGTATGCTCCATATCTCGGTCTATAAGAACAGCTGCTCCTCTTTTTTTTATGTTCCAGGGGTGATGTTATTCTTTGTGCATATTTAGTTGGTATAAATCTAAGGTTGTTTTTTTGTTTTTTTTCCCCAGTGAGTTTCTTGTAGGAAACAAACATGTGCTCTTTATTTTTTAAGATATTTTAAAAATCATAGTTCTTTTATTAGGGGAGTTATGTCCTTTGGTATTAATAGAAATAAATCTGACCATCCCTAGCCCACATCAGAAGGAAGTTTTAAGAAACTGCACAGATTCCCTATGTCTGTAAACAAAGACATACATAAAACAGACCGAAAAGAAATACAATTTGGGCTTCCTTATTGTAGGAAGTCAAATATGGTTGTGTCATTTATAAGACACTGAAACTAGACTTTTCTCCTAAAAGTCTAAATCTGGGGCTTCCCCACTGGCCAGGAAGCTTTCTTAGGAGAAGTTATTTGAGGAGGTCGGTGAGGATGGGAAGAGGGCCAGGCGGAGGGAGGGAAAAAGGGAGAGAGAAAAGGGAATATCTTCATTGTTCCTTGTTATATATTCTAAATTGTTTATAAATTACCACCAGTTTATTAATAAAAAATAAATTAAAAAAACTTGGAACTTGTGTCCTGTGTGGATTTTTAGAGATCTCAGTGACAGAGTCTTTGGATCCCTATAGCCCTAAGCCAAGTCAAGAGAGCTAGGCCTGAGAGCTGCAAGTGCCTAAAGGCGATAGCAGGTACTTTAAGCAGAGCTCCAGAGGAATTGACATAGGGGATGATCCGTGCCTGGAAGGAGTGCTGCAGTCTGGTCGGGTGGAAGAGCTGCGGAGAGACCCCAGTCAAGCTTTGGCAACTGGGGCTGAAGTTTTCCAGGGTCCCTGCAAGTGGCTAGGAAGCAGGTTGGGTGGAGGCACTCGGTCGAAGTACAGGAGCTCTGTCATACTACTTGACTACTACTCAAACTCTTGCATGCTCTCATGGATGGCTGCAGACTAATGGGAGATCTCTTTTATGAAAAAAAACAGTAAAAGCACAGGACAACCCGCTTAGCTACAGACTCATTGTGCTCCTTATATAGATTTTAAAATATTCACCAGCATTTTAGCCAATAGGTTGAATTATCTACTTCTACACTTCGTCCACCCCAACCAAATCGGTTTTATCTACAACAGACAGGCACATGATAACACCAGAAGGTGCTTCGATTTACTATCTGTGGCACAAACCAAAAAAATACCATCCTTATTTTTGTCTCTCAATGCCGAAAAGGCATTTGATCGACTTACCTGATCCACTTAACCCTAAAGCAAATTAACTTATCCATAACATTTTATAACGGGAAGTGTGGCTGGGGCTGCATAAACAGAAACAAAAGTGATGAACTTTTAAATGGCAAAAAATTGATCAGTGAGACTGCAGGGGCATTAGCTATACATTAAATCTGAATTATAAAGCTATAGTTGTTTTGGTGTAGAGTATCTCTTCAATACTAAATGGCAGAGAATTGAGGATTGAAACTGCAGGGACATGATTCACACCAACAACAAAAAAGCAGGCCATTTCTTCGCAATGACATTGACATGCTGACTTCAATGCACATCGTATGCTCCATTTCCTAGCATAAGACATTATAGCTGGGGAATTTAACTCTGTAACAGAAAGCAGGAGAACCCTCTGTAGGAGGGGTTTCCTGTTTCCACTGGCTTAACAATAACAACAAATATCTGGGAAATTTGACTTTAATGACTTGACAAAATAAGTTAAAAAAAAAAAAAAATCTCTATGAATAATTTGTAATACATATATACGTACCCATATACATTATAAAAATATTATATATTATTAATTGTTAAATGAGATAGTACTTAAAAACATTATTATAAAACAAATAATATAAATGAATTCTATATTATCTAGGCTTACTTAAATTGGAAAAACTAAGGGATAAAAAAAAACAAAAAAACAACCTGCAGTTTAAGAATTTTTTCCCACAAGTTAATTTTGCCTACATTTTGCAGTTTAAACCTCCAAGTTCACTGTATCTGCTGCATGTGTCATTAAGGTGTCAACTCATTTTAATATTGTACAATATCTGATATAGGTGGGACCCGCATGAAGCACTGTGCATCAACGGAACTATAGTGCCAAACAGCACAGAAATATGTTCCTGATTCCTTTGCTTGTGGACTTGGAAGAATAAGAATGCAGCTATTTGCATCTTGCAACTTTATAGATGAACATACATCTTTAAATTTATTTCCAGTTTTATAGTTTGACGGACTTTGATAGTACATGATCCATTCTAGACCCTTGCCTTCTTCCATACGATACCAGTGCACAATATATTCACTTATATCCGATCCTTCCATTTTACATTCAATTAGAGCACTTGCTTTTTCTTGTTTTGTAATTGATAAGTCTGGTTGTATTAAAGTAACTCCATTACACTTGTCTGTGTAAAAAGTAAAAGTCACATTTACATTAGTAAACAATAAGACATTTGAGGCTATTATAACAGTGACTAATGGACTATAGGACTATGTGTACAGTGTGCGCGATTTTGAATGTACTATAAGTATAGAAGATGCATTTCTAAAAGTTGAAAATAAATAAGGTATAAATGATCATTAACCCACCTATTACAAAAAGAAAAGCAAGTCCAATACATTGAAGAAACATCTCGATATGTGTAGATTTTCAGTGGTTTATGACAATAACGTATTGTATTGTGGTTATATCCCATGAACTATGCAACTGTCTTCCTGTGGTACAGTAGGGGTGACTTATAGCCATCTTCTGGTGCAAAATATATTTAAACTAAATCATGTAGTTAAATTCTACAGATTATTAACAGCTTTACACGTTCCAACACATTACTAGTAAAAATGTGTTTTGTTTTTTCTGTTTTGCATTATTTTAATTAAGTTTGCCCTATAATCATTTCAGCTTTGCATTCATGTAACATTTGCAATAACTGTATTATATCTATGAAGTTGGTTCACCATGATGTTGATTTACTGTTACTCTCAGGGATTGCCACGGCAAAACTTGTGACCTTTCCTATATAATCATTATATTACTTAATGGCATATATGTATAAGTGTATGGGAAGCAGGCTTCTACATTCCGGCCCTCCAGATGTTGCTGAACTAAGATAAACTAACCAAATTTTTTTCCCAAATTTGCAAACCTTCGATTAACTCCCATGATACTCTCATCCAGGCTTCCCCAAACTCCGGCCCTCCAGATGTTGCTGAACTACAGCTCCCATGATTCTCAGCCTATCTATTTCATTCATAGAATCATGGGAGTTGTATATATAGAAGGGGTGTTTGTATATAGTTTTAGTGTTTTAATACAGGGGTGTATTTGTATATAATGTTTGCATTTGATTGCAGGGGTGTGTTTGAATGTAATTTTCACTTTTAAATGCGGATGTACATTTGTGTGAAGTATTTGTGTTTGAGTGAAGGGGTGTGTTTGTATATCCTTTTGGCATTTAAATATTTGTGTTAGATTTCAGGAGTGAGTTTGTATTTTGTGCTGGTGTATGACTGCTTGGGTGTATGCACATACACTACCACCTACATACATACATACATACTTAAACAGATATACATACACACAAATTCATATAGACACCGACACATACACACACACTGACACATACACACACCTTAACACTTGCATACACTGACATGTACACACACAAGCACCCTGACACATACAAACATTGATACATGCACACACCATAATACAGATACACAAACACACAGACATAAAAACACACACTGTAGCGGAACCCCAATATTAAATCCACGAATTCCGCTGGTTCAGGAAGTAATCCACAGTCAAGCGCTGGAAAAAGCAAGGCAATATCCCAAACCTCCCAGTAACCGGACGAAACACAGTTCTGAGAGTCAACTGAGGTCTTTATTTTCAGCTCCACAATTTATACAAGTCCCCATGCAAGGGGTTTCCTGAGTCCCCTCCCAGGGTCATTCCCAGAGTGGACTACATGGGGGACTTATTGTACAGGGCATTTCTCCCATCAGGCACTGCTGCACGAGAGGGATCCTCCCACAGGAATGTACCGTTAAGTGGATTATCCCTCCGTGCAGCAGAACCGACAATTTATATTAAAATGCATAACTGTGGTAATATATGGTCTATTTGCACGAATGGACGTCCAGTAGATAGCTGGGGTCTGAGCGCATCATTCGTGAGATTACCGCTCAGATCCCAGCTAAAACAACCGAACGCCGCACGAAAAACACATTTATTAAAATACATGTTTAAATGACCGATTGCCTTCCAGGGAACAAAGTACCGAACGCCCGGAACTCCCGAACGGCCTGGTGGCTCAGTGGTGTTCGTGCTGTCGAGTAGCCGTTTTTAGTACCATGCGCTCGACGACCTAACACCACTGAGGGAACAAAGGATCCAAGATGGCCGACCACCGCATGGTCGGTAGTCGAACGGCGGCCACATCGGAGAGCCTCTAATTACCGATTGCAACATTGTTGCAATCGTTTAACAAGTGCCACACGCCTCTAAGTGTGTGGGCTACTACATGGTGGTATTTTCAGTTCACGAACGGCCCGCAAAAGGGCCGTTCGTGAAACGAAAGAAAATCCAATACAAACAGCTATCTGCATTCGGCAGATAGCCAATACAACAAATACATGTAAATTACAACCCGCATACATTCTACATAGTTAAGCCAATATCCCACAACCATATAGGCAACCCTTAAAGGCACAGTCTCTTTATAGTGTCCAAGTGGCTATGTTTGCCACACACACTTTGACAAACAGATGCATAACCTGACACACAGATGTGTGCACACATCGACACACCCACTGACACAGAAGCACACTGACATATACACACACACAGTAGATGCACACCATGACACACAAAAACAGATGCACACCCTGACACACACACACAAACAGATGCACAACCTGACACACACACACACAGATGCACACCCTGGCACACACACACACAAATGCACACCGTGACACACAAACACACCCTGACCCACACACACACAAGTGATATTTTTAATATCTCCAGCCACCCTCCAATTAGCTTACCTTATGTGTCAAGGAGGGTGGCTTGGAGTCCTGGTCCTACTGCTGCTGGTGGGAGTGAGGGGTCTGGAGCAACTATGGAGTGCTCCTCTCCCCTCATGCTGTAGCTGCCTCCTCCCCCTGCCGCACTGTCTCCCTACAGGCTGTCACTTCCTTCTAGCAAGCCGACGTTACAGGGGCCCGGTCGAGGTCATAGAGGACCGCGGCACCTGACTGGGCCCCTGTTCAGCAGTAATGTTTTCTGATGCTATAACCATAGCACCAAGGAAACTTTATACAGCTCCCCTGTGTGCCTGTCACGGCGCCCCAGCACACACAGTTTGGGAACCGCTGTTCTGGATCCTTAATTCAATTAGGTTAGCTCTGTAACTTTAACCAAGTTTTACAATTTCTTTAAAAAGTAGACTTTTTTTCTTATCAACTAGCATTTTGTCATGCAATTTCAATATTTCGTCCATTACTATTTTAATGTATACTTGCAATGCTACTTTGTATTCTTCACATATCTTGTCAGTTGTCAACTTGGAAGCAAGGATTTGAGCAGTTTTATCCATTAGGCTACAATAACAGTGACTTTTGCTGAGTTTAAGAAATTTTCCAAATAAGAAATTTTGGCCTACATATTGCCATTCCATTTCTATTTCACTACAAATTGAAGTTGTGATGTATGGGCGGTTGGGCTGTGTGTGTGTGTGTGTGTATGAGTGTATGTATTGTGATGTATGGGCGGTTGGGCCGTGTATGAGTGTGTGAGTTTGTGTATTGTGATGTATGGGCAGTTGGGCTGTTGTTGGCTGTGAATGATGCACTTCCTTTCTTTTGGCTCTTTACTTCCTGTTCCTGTTGGCAGTTGGTGGAATGTTTTCCAGTGATTTGAAATGACGGCTGCAGAAACCCTGTGTAACAAGGCTGCAATAATATAATACAATATATGTATTAATAAAGTGGGTACTTTGTTATACAGGAATTATTGACTGATTTGTACAAAACATCACAGAAGTTTTTCAAATAAATTCCTTTATAGTCAGATATATAACACCCAACTAAAAGTGAATACTGCTGACAAGTACAATTGCCACAGGGAAATTATAATCTCATATATGATGTTCAACATGTTAATGGGTGCTAAGTCAGTAACGTTCTTGATGTGATCACATTCCTGCAATCCAATACTTTCCAACAGCACTTTTAACATTATCAGTACAGTGAAATATGTGCTCTAAATCTTGCATTAAAAACTCAAGTTTAGGGAATAACAATCCCGTTGAAGGATTGATTCTTTATCAGGACCATCGAAAATGTGCCAAAAGAACATTTTCCAATGAATTATAGGACTTGCACGGTTATTCTATAAACACCAGATTTAGTCTAAATGGACAAAATCCAATGAAAATGACTGAATTCCAACTGCCGTAGCAATTAGCAGATTTATTAAAGCCAGCTGTGGTCAGGATGTGATTGGCCTGACCGAATCTGTACCATTGTTTGGAAGTGTTCAGTAAATCAACCATATCTGCATGTACAAGAATAAGACATTTAAAGTACAGGAATCAGATATTTATCATGCATTTAGCAGGATGTACATTAAAAATCTCTTTGGGGGTCAATATTACTATAATGAAGATATTGTACATCCATATACCACCGCCTGCCATGATAAAAGATCAACATTGTTTGTTATAAGTAGATTCAGACAAGCATCCTTCCTAGTTGGTGCTTGTACAAATTGTGACATGAAGGTGGGTAGAGGGTATTAATTTAACAAAAAGGGTAGCCAAAGAATACAGGAAAGTGATACAGAACTAAAATAAAGAGGGAGTAAGAAACATACAATAAATTTAGGAAAATAGCTCTAAAACTGGAAAAAGGGGTCACCAGTCCTTATAAATAATATACATAAAAATTTCACTATTATACTATAATTAAGTGCCCAGGAGCTAAAACAAAACTCACATAAATATAGATATCTCAAAGGAAACAGCAATATAAATACAAATACAAACAATATTGATTTTTAAAATACTATATACCACACAGACTTTTTAATTATGGGACTCAATGTTGTTTGCATTTGTATTTATATTGCTGTTTCCTTTGAGATATCTATATTTATGTGAGGATTTTTTTAAGGTTCTAGAAACATAGAATTTAATGGCAGATAAGAACCATTCAGCCCATCTAGTATGCCCAATTTTCTAAATAATTTCTTTAGTCCCTAGCCTTATCCTATAGTTAGGATAGCCTTATGCCTATCCCACGCATGCTTAAACTCCTTTACTGTGTTAACCTCTACCACTTCAGCTGGAAGGCTATTCCATGCATCCACTACCCTCTCAGTAAAGTAATACTTCCTGATATTATTTTTAAACCTTTGTCCCTCTAATTTAAGACTATGTCCTCTTGTTGTGGTAGTTTTTCTTCTTTTAAATATAGTCTCCTCCTTTACTGTGTTGATTCCCTTTATATATTTAAATGTTTCTATCATATCCCCCCTGTCTCGTCTTTCCTCCAAGCTATACATGTTAAGATCCTTTAACCTTTCCTGGTAAGTTTTATCCCGCAATCCATGAACCAGTTTAGTAGCCCTTCTCTGAACCCTCTCTAAGGTATCAATATCCTTCTGAAGATACGGTCTCCAGTACTGTGTACAATACTCCAAGTGAGGTCTCACCAGTGTTCTGTACAATGGCATGAGCACTTCCCTCTTTCTACTGCTAATACCTCTCCCTATACAACCAAGCATTCTGCTAGCATTTCCTGCTGCTCTATTACATTGTCTGCCCACCTTTAAGTCATCAGAAATAATCACCCCTAAATCCCTTTCCTCTTATGTTGAGGTTAGGACTCTATCAAATATTCTGTACTCTGCCCTTGGGTTTTTACGTCCAAGATGCATTATCTTGCACTTATCCACATTAAATGTCAGTTGCCACAATTCTGACCATATTTCTAGTTTACCTAAATCATTTGTCATTTGGCTTATCCCTCCTGGAACATCAACTCTGTTACATATCTTAGTATCATCAGCAAAAAGACATACCTTACCATCAAGACCTTCTGCAATATCACTAATAAAAATATTAAAGAGAATGGGTCCAAGTACAGATCCCTGAGGTACCCCACTGGTGACAAGTCCAAGCTTCGAATATATTCCATTAACTACAACCCTCTGTTGCCTGTCACTCAGCCACTCCCTTACCCATTCAACAATATTGGAATCCAAACTTAGAGTTTGCAGTTTATTGATAAGCCTTCTTTGTGCAACAGTGTCAAAAGCCTTGCTGAAATCTAGGTAAGCAATGTCTACTGCACCACCCTGATCTATAATTTTAGTTACCCAACCAAAAAAAAATCAATAAGATTAGTTTGGCATGATCTCCCTGAAGTAAACCCATTTTGTCTCTGATCTTGAAATCCATGTGTTTTTAGATGTTCAACAATCCTATCCTTTAACATGGTTTCCATCACTTTCCCCACTACTGAAGTAAGGTTTACTGGCCTATAGTTGCCCGACTCCTCCCTATTACCTTTCTTGTAAATGGGCACAACATTCGCTAACTTCCAATCTTCTGGAACTACTCCTGTTAACAATGATTGGTTAAATAAATCTGTTAATGGTTTTGCTAGTACACCACTAAGCTCTTTTAATAGCTTTGGGTGTATTCCATCAGGTCCCATTGACTTATTTGTCTTTACTTTTGACAGTTGAAATAGAACCTCTTCCTCTGTAAACTCACGTGTAATAAATGACTCATTTATCCTTTTTCTCAACTGAGGTCCCTTTCCTTCATTTTCATCTGTAAATACAGAACAAAAATATTCATTGAGGCAGTCAGCTAGACCTTTATCCTCTTCTACATACCTTCCTTCTTTTGTTTTTAATCTAACTAATCCTTGTTTTACTTTTCTTTTCTCATTTATGTATCTAAAAAATGTTTTATCCCCCTTTTTTACTGACTGTGCTATTTTCTCTTCTGTGTGTGATTTGGAAGCTCTTATAACTTGCTTAGCCTCTTTCTGCCTAATCTTATAGATCATTTTGTCTTCCTCACTCTGGGTTTTTTTATAATTCCTAAATGCTAACTTTTTGTTTTTAACTATTTTGGCCACATCTGCGGAGTACCACAGTGGTTTCTTGAATTTTTTGCTTTTACTGACAAGCCTAATGCAATTTTCTGTTGCCTTCAATAGTGCAACTTTTAAATAATCCCATTTCTCTTGGACTCCATTTAAATTGCTCCAGTCTGATAATGACTCCTCTACCCATATTCTAATTTTAGAAAAGTCTGTTTTTCTAAAGTCTAAAACTTTTGTTTTTGTGTGGTGTGACTCAGTCACTGTTCTTATATTAAACCACACTGACTGATGATCACTGGATCCTAAACTTTCACCTACAGTAATATCTGATACCAAATCTCCATTTGTTAACACTAAATCTAGTATGGCCTCTTTACGAGTTGGCTCCTCAACAACTTGTTTTAGAGACAATCCCAGTAGGGAGTTTAGAATATGTGTGCTCCTGGCACAAGTAGCTAATTTTGTTTTCCAATTTACATCAGGAAGATTAAAGTCACCCATGATGATAACTTCCCCTTCATTGTCATTTTAGCTATTTCCTCAACTAGTAGATTATCTAACTCTTCAATTTGTCCTGGGGGCCTATAAATCACACCTACACGAGTTACTGTGTGATTACCAAATTCTAACGTAGCCCAAACGGACTCTATGTTTGCCTCACTAACTTTTATTAGGCTAGATTTTATGCTATCCTTCACATACAAGGCCACCCCTCCCCCTTTCTTGCCTTCCCTATCTTTCCTATATAAAGAGTACCCTGGTATTGCTATGTCCCAGTCATTTTTCTCATTATACCATTATCTGTCCCCTCCGCACCCATGAACGGCTTATGAGAGCTATTATGTTAATAACTCAGGGGGTCTTATGTCTCCTCCAGCCCGCCACCCATAGGCAGTGGGTATGGGCTATTAATATTATTAACTGGGAAGATATAACATTCCACCCCCAAGCCCCCACTGTTTGTGTGAGCTATCATTAAATATTGAAAAAAGTGGACAAGCCCAGGTGACTAGTGGTCTGTGGGCCCCTAGCCACTTCAATAAAAAAAACACTTGCCTATGTTCCTGATGCTTTATTACTTAATTATTTGATCCAATTTAGGTATAGATGGGTTTGACTGTCGGACGTCGATGTGCATTATTATTTTGTTTTAGTGCTGCTGTTGAAGTTCTTTCGTGAGCTTCACCCGGGTGCTGTCTTTTGGGAGGCGTATTTTGTCGCCGTATAGTAGTTTTGTAGAGATGTGTTTGGTTTATGTGTTGTATACACATCTTTGTTGTAGGCACTGTTTGTGAGAACCAATTTTGTTGTATAAGAGCGAGTGCTACTATGAGTATATGAAAAATAAGATAATAATCTAGTTTCAAGATCGAAGTCAGGAAATTGATTAATATGTATTGTTCCAATTTCTGGGGCAGGCTTATCCCATTGCTGTCCTTGATAAGTTTGGCTATGTTTTCCCAAAATTTGGATAGACATGGGCAGCCCCATCAGAAGTGTGATATGCTCCCTATTCCAGATTTGCATCTCCAGCAATATTTGGATATAGGAGGGCTAATTTTATGCAGTTGTACTGGTGTTAAATACCACCTGTAGAGTCGTTTTTTTTTGCCAATTCAGTGTGTTTGGAGCAAAGAGTTAGGGTTTTGGGGAGTGTAATCATTTGTTCCCATTTAGGTTTGTCAAATGTTTAGTTTAATTCTGCTTCCCAAGCTTTAATAAAGCGTTATTCTCTCAATTTTGGCTTTCTTAGGTATTGCAGTGTATATGGAGGAAATCATTTTTTTAGGGGGTTTACTGCCCACGAACATACTCTCGAAGTCCGTCAGCCTTTGCGCATTAACAGAGATGGAACCTGATTGGTTTTGTGTAGCTATCCAGGAGTTGATGGTAGGAATAATGTGCTATCATTGGAAAAATGGAAATGGAAATGGGCAAGACTGATATTTGACCCTGCAACTTTCCAAACATCAATAAAACCTGTATTTGTAGGTTATGTTGTACTCACAAGAGACATTACCGAATACAAATATGAGCTTTATAGAGCAGTGAAACATATCACAACAATTATATCATCAGTGACAGTGTGTCAGGATTACAAGTTGGTCCAGCACGCAGAACTGTGTCACACCTAGGACTAAGGATAACGTATAACCAGAACTTAGAATGGCTGGAATTAACGTATCCAAGAATAGCCAAAATACTTGCTGAGATCAGGAACACAGAATCCAAATAGATTAAAAGGTCCAAAGACCGTGTAGGTTGAAACGTTGTGATGGAGTGGGTTCAATAAAATTGCCTGGTTTGTACCTTGAAGTGTCTGGACCTTTCTTCTATTTTGTTACTCATCATTTGGTCTCTGGTACTGAGACTGTCCATATTGCACCCAGGTACACACTACTTAAAAGGGACAGAGTGCAGTTCCACACTCTACCATAACTACTTAGGAACACATAATCAGACACAATGATGAGGGAAAGCCAAAAGTCAAGGATACCAGAATTCAGGGAAGTCAAAATGAAGCCAAAGTCAAATACCAGAAAATCAAGATCAGGAACGCACTCTCGGATTACCATCAGGATGAAACCAGGACAGGGCAATGGCCAAAAGGAAAATTGGGTTTAAATACCCCTCTTGTGGATCCAATTGACCGTAACCAGCCTTTGACCCCAAAGGCAATTACCAGGTTTCCATGTGCATGATTGCTGCTCAGCACAAACCCTCCTGATGATCTGATAGGCCGTAACCCGGCCTTTGACTCCAAAAGCAATTACCAGGTTTCCATGTCTGTGATTGCTGCTCGGCACAATTTTTCCTGTCAGGACGGTAAGTGCCATTAACCATATATTTATGTGCGGATGAATACGTGACACAGTGCAGTTTTTGTGTGAAAAATGCAAAAAAACAAATATGAACGCTACCTTTGGTCAGTGTTTGTGACTAAGTGGCTACTAAAAAATTCTGGACATATCCTATTTAAATACCTTGGGTTGTCTACTTTTGCAAGTGGTAAGCCATGCCGGGAGTCATTTTCATTCCTTGGCTGCTATATGGTATCAAAGGCAACATGAAAATTCTTTATTTTAGTTCTGCATGTATATTAGAAACATGCTTGCCATGCCACAACAGCTAGGGCAAGTATTTCAAGAAATGGAAAGACAGCTGTAGAATTTTTATATATATATATATATATATATATATTTAAGTCTTTATTCATTTTTTAAAGATAATACAGACAAACACATTCAACAAATATAATATATTATACATTTAACATATCAGATAGTGTGGTATGACAAGACAAGAAGCAAGCTATACACTAAAAAGAAAAATAAATAAATAAACAAACAGAATAAATCCAAGCAGGTCTACTGAGAAAAGAAGATACTATAATTTTATAATTTTATTTTATACTCGTTCTATTTAATGAACAAGGTATTTTTCATTTTTTGGATAGTTGACAAACAAGATTGATAAATTATTAATTTATAAATGTATCAGTTTCAGTATTCACAGGGCATATATTAGAGGACATTGAAAACCATGGTGCCCATATCTTCTTGTATTTCGTTTTCAAATAAGAATCTTTGATATAATAAAAATTTTCCGCAGAGGCTTGAAATGAAATTTGGTTCAAGACTTCTGACCAAGAAGGGATTTCTTGTCTCCTCCAATACCTAGCTATAGAGCAGACATGTGCAATTTGTTTCAGTCCGAATATGAATTCGGACGAATTTCGGGCAATTCGGACATTCGGGTCCCGAAGTTCCGAAATTACAGAATTTCCGAAGCGTCGAAGTGCCGAGGTTCCGAAGTTGCCGAAGTTCTGAAGTGTCAAAGTGCCGAAGTTCCGAAGCACAGTATTGCCTAAGTACAAATATACTTACCCAGTGGAAGAATGAAGTATGTTACACTGTATACAATTTTAAATAAAAAGTATACAAACATAGCCAGGATTCAGCTGTAAGCATTTGAAACACTTACAACAATCAAGTAACACACATTCATAAAAAATTTAAGTTACTTGGCCAGTCAATGTAATGACAGGAATAAATAAGTAGATAACTCCCTAAATCCCACGGTATTAGGGAGCTATCTACTAAAAGGCTGAAAGACCTGAATTGGTCTTTCACCCAAATTTACTAATACTAAGTAAAGATTACTTAGTATTAGTAAATTATGCCCCTACTCACTATACCGTGAGTAGGGGCATGTCTATTAAACAGTGAGCAGCCTGTGGCAATAGGCCCCCTCCCCTTATTCTAATTTAGGTCCCCCACCAGCCGCTCAGGGGTGGTGGCCAGGGGGGGCAATAGGCCCCCCCTTTAGTTTAAAAGCCCCCACTCACACGTCGCAGGTGGGGGCTCGGGAGGGGGGACACTTTAAAAAAAAAAAAAAATTTTTAACAGTGAGCAGCCACAGGCTGCTCATTGTTTACTAGATAGGCCCCAACTCGCAGTACAGCGAATAGGGGCATAATTTACTAATACTAAGTAATCTTTACTTAGTATTAGTAAATTTGGCTGAAAGACCAATTTAGGTCTTTCAGCCTTTTGGTAGATAACTCCCTAATACCGTGGGAATTAGGGAGTTATCTACCAAACGGCTGTAAGAGAAGTTCCGAAATTCCGAAGTCCCGAAGTGCCAAAGTGTCGAAGTGACAGAAGTGCCGAAGTGCTGAATTGCCAGGGTGCCGAAGTTCCCGAAACTAACCGAAAATTTTTCCCATGCACATGCCTCCTATAGAGAGCTGAAAAATGTTAATATATAGGTACTTTAAACTATTATTTTTAAATAGGGAGATCTAAGTGGAGAAGAAACATTTGGGGTGTTATATCTAATGGTTCATTTATTATAATCCCGATAATCTCAAATAATTTAGTTTTAAGAGGAGTCAGTTGATCACATTCCCACCAATATGGAAGTATATGCCTTTCTTATTAAGGCATCGCCAACATAAATCAGTGTATAATTTTAATGTGTAAAAACTGAAGGGGGAAAGCATTATATATGTAACTTTCCAAAATCCCATAGAACCTGTAAAAGGAGGATCCTGTTATATCCGTGAGACATCGCTGAACACAAATATGTGTATTTTATTGCAGTAAAAGCAAACAGTATTATGATATTCACTGTTAAAATGCCATGCAGGGGTAAGGAAATTACAACATTTCATAAGTTCTCACACTTTTTTAGACTTTATTCATATTAAATTATGTTTAATATATATATTTGATATAAAAAGAAGGTAATTTTTCTCCTGTACATAATGATAGAATCTGAGTGTGGGTGCACTTAACCCCTTAAGAACTGAGTCAATTGTACACATTCTAATCAAAACAAAATGTAAATAAAAACCTGGAATCTGCTTTGAGAAACACAGATTTTATTTCACATTAACTATTCATACATATAGCAATTTTTTTGTGAATAAAATATAAAAATGTGTGAGAAACTAAGATTTTAAATAAATGTTTTAGTTTAGTGTGGTATTTTAACTGTGAATGTCATAATACTGCTTGCTTTTACTGCAATAAAGCAGAGAGAGAGAGAGAATTCAAAAGATGGTCCGCACTCCAGGCTTCATTTAAAAAATAACTTTTATTCTTACATCAAAGTAAAAGATTATGTGCCAAAAGGTCAACGTTTTAGTCCCAGTTCGGGACTTTCATCAGGACAGCATAAACATACATTTCAAAATATAGTAAAAACCAAAGAAAAGAAAAAGTTACCTGTTCTTTTTTATACATACCCATCTATGATTATTATTCCTTAATAGGGAACACATGGGATGGGCGGCAGCATTGTAACAAGGCTGTGTGATACAAAGTAGATACAAATACAAAAAGAGAAGTCCTGCGCTCACTCCCATCCATGGGCGTCCGCAGGGGGGGGGAAGGGGGGGCACTTGTCCCCCCCTGGATTTTTCAGCTTGTTCTGATATTTTTGGTGTGAGATTTAAAATAAACTGCAATACCGGCGCCAGTAGGTGGCTCTGTGTATGGAGAGAGACAGGGATAGGAAGCTGCATCTTATCCCTGCTTCTCTCTGCTGATTGAAACCGCAGGGGAGCAACACATGCAGCCAGAGACAGCCTACAGATCAGGTAAGTGAGGGATGGGGTGGGGGGATTGAGATAGCCTATAGACTTGGGGGGGGCAGCAGCAGCCTATAGACTTGGGGGGGGGGCAGCAGCAGCCTATAGACTTGGGGGGGGCAGCAGCCCATAGATTTTGCCCAGTTGAGGCGCAACAGCCCAGGTGGGGGCAGCAGCCAGATTTGATTGGGGGGCAGCAGCCCATAGATTTGGGGAGGGGGGCAGCAGCCCATAGATTTGGGGAGGGGGGCAGCAGCCCATAGATTTGGGGGGGGCAGCCTATAGATTAGGGAAGTGAGCATACTAGTGAGCCTATTACATTAGGGTGTGCACCCTAAATCACAAACACACGCCATGTGTATATGTATGTGTGTGTGTATATATATATATATATATATATATATATACACACACTGCTGTGTGTGTGTGTGTGAGGGTGCTGGTAGTGTGCTATGTGGGTGACAGTGTTTTTGGGTGTGTTTGTGAGAGTGCTGTTAGTGTGCTGTGTGTGAGGGTGCTGTTTGTGTGCTGTGTGTGAGGGAACTGGTAGTGTGCTGTGTGTATGTGTCTATCTGTGAGAGGGTGTTTGTGTGGGTCCTGTTAGTGTGCTGTGTGTGGGTGTTGTGTGTTTGTCAGGGTGCTGTTTGTGTGTGAGTGTGCTGTTTGTGTGTGGGTTTTGTGTGTTTGTGAGGATGCTGTTAGTGTGTTGGGTGTGTGGGTGTTGTATGTGTGTGGGTGCTGTGTGTGCGTAGGTGCTGTGTGTGTGTGTGTGTGTGTGTGTGTGTGTGTGTGTGCTGTATGTTTGGGTGGAAGTGGGGGCAGATTAGTTAATATCCCAGTCCTGCTGCCTTCCCTGGTGGTTCAGTGGAGAGTGAACTCTAGCCCGGGTTCTCTGCTGCCTCCCTCCATGCTGCTGTGGACCGGTGAGGTAGAACTTTGATCTCCCCACCGGCCCATGGAGGCTTAGACCAGAGCCGCCGCTCAGATAGCGTCGGCTCTGCATGAGCCGACCGGGGAGATCCAGAGATCTCCCCTGCCGGTCTCAATCCATTGGCGTGCCGCAGGATTAGGGTGTGCCCAGGCACACCCGACACACCCCGTGCGCATGCCTATGGAAGTGAGGGATGGGGGAGACAGCCTACATGAAGAGTCAGCAAGGAACAGGAAGGTAAAGTGAGAAAAGGAGAAGGAACAGAAATTAGCTGGAAGGGACATCAAGGAGCTGGAAGGGGCAGCAAGGAGCTGGAAGGGACAGCAAGGAGCACAAAAGGTAAAGTAGGAGAAGGAGCACAAAGGAACAGAAATGAACAGGAAGGGTCAGCAAGGAGCTGGAAGGTAAAGCAGCACAAAGGTAAAGTAGAAGGAGCACAAAGGGTCAGAAATGAGCTGGAAGGGGCAGAAGGAGCACAAACATAAAGTAGGGGAATGAGCAGGAAGGGCCTGCAAGGAGCAGGAAGGAGCACAAAGGTAAAGTAGGAGAAAGAGCAGAAAGGGACAGCAAGGAGCACAAAGGTAAAGTAGAAAAGGGAGCAGAAAGGGTCTGCAAGGAGCAGAAAGGGATCAGAATGAGAAAGGAGCAGAAGGGCGCAAAATAAGCAGAAAGTAGCAGAAAGGTAAAAGAGCAGAAGGGGCCAAGGATAGAAAACAGTGTCAGAAGAAAAAAAAAGACTGTCAAATGAAGGAGAGGAAAAGGAGATTGGAGCAGGAAGGACAAATGAAGTGAACCCTCCACTTTATTCTGGACACCACATCATAAGGCTTTGGTACCTGGGCCAGGCAGGGAAACACTGGACCTTCTCATCTCCAAAGGTAAAAAAATATCGGTGTTAATGTGTTCACTTTTATTTACTGAGTGTCAGGAAGCACAGAGTGCCGTTGGGTAGGGGTGTTGCTGATTGGCTAGAGCGGTCAGCTGGCACTCTAAGCCAATCAGTAGCTCCCCATTCATAAAAAAGTAAAAATATTTTATGAACCGGGAACTAGCGATTGGCTTAGAGCGTCAACTGTCCACTCTAGCCAATCAGCGGCACCCATGCCTGACGTCAGTCTGCACTTCCTGACACTATGTTTCAGAAGCCAAATACCACTGAGCGACCTGGAGCTGGAGGAAGCCTTTGAGGTTAAACCATTTGAGAGCGATTTAACCCCTTAAAGGAAAGCGAGCACCCAGGGGCTTCCTGGCATCATAGCATTTTCATTTAGGTGAAGTTGTTATGGTGACCAGAATGGTCCTTTAATTTGCTTAAAGGAACACTATAGTTTCAGGAATACAAACATATATTCCTGACACCAGCCCCTTCCCTTTCATGACACTGTCAAAAAGGTACCAAGCATGGATGTCATTACATTTATGCCCCCCCCTGGAAAAATTCCTGCGGACGCCCATGCTCCCATCACTATTGGGCCGGCAGCAATGACTACAGTACACATCAGCCCCAATATCCCATGTGTTCCCTATTAAGGGTTAATAAGTATATAGGGGTGTATATAAAAAATACCCCTCTCTGTCTCATTAGAGATATCTTTGCCAGAAGCTCAAGGAAGCAGGCTGAAGGGTCAGTGTTAGGACCCGCTTAGGGGGGTCTGCCTTGACGTTGGCAGGCAGGCATTCCCTCCAATGGCCATTGGAGCAACTAAATGACCTCCATTTGTCTAAATATACATAGCGATTAAGGAGAGAGCGCAGGTAACTTTTTCTTTTCTTTGGTTTTTACTATATATTGGGGCTGATGTGTACTGTAGTCATTGCTGCCGTCCCAGTAGTGATGGGAGTGAGAGCAGGACTTCTCTTTTTGTATATATACATTTCAATATCACAACTTATATACAAGTACTAAATAACTTAACTTACCCCAGGTGAGGTGCCGCCCGCGTCTAACAGTGTACTGTGCGCATGTTCAAGACTACCCCCGTTAATACCGTGTACCGAAAGTATCACCACTTGATGCTCGTTGCCAGAGGGACGCCGGCTAATCACTTCCTGGTGTCCGCCCACTGAGCAGCGTGCACAGCCCACTTCTGGGTACGCTGCGTCCCGGCGTCTCCCTGGTAACCAAATTCAACTACTAAAGCCAAATACACTAAGATTACAGTAAACCACAACGATTGCAATATCCAGGGAAAAAATGCAGTGTCAGGCATATACTATATAGAAAGTGTATAGCTAAAAGAATACCATTGTAGATACCCATTGCTTCAGGTGTAGTTATACCAGATAAACCCTGAGAGTGTGCCATAAAAACATAAAATGGAAAGCCTTATATATACAGCAAATAAAAAAAACAACTTCACAGTTTATATAAAATAAACAACAAACCCTATTATTGAGAAGGCAAATATGTACCACAACTTAGTTATATATTAGCACACATAGGGTTAATCACATTAAGATCCATCATGTTCTACACTCTGATTTTACAGATAGTGGTACCGTATTTCAGTACCTATGGGGTATTGCAATCGTTGTGGTTCAGTGTAATCTTAGTGTATTTGGCTTTAGTAGTTGCATTTGGTTACCAGGGAGGCGCCAGGACACAGCGTACCTGGAAGTGGGCTGCGCGCGCAGCTCAGCGGGCGGACACCAGGAAGTGATTAGTCGGCGTCCCCCTGGCAACGAGCATCACGTGGTGATACTTTCGGTACACGGTATTAACAGGGGTAGTCCTGAACATGCGCACAATATACTGTTTGACCTGGGCGGCACCTCACCTCGGGTATATGCGCATATATATATATATATATATATATATATAATAATAATTATTATTTTAAAGTGTTATTTTTTTTTTTACATTTACCACCACCAGGGAGACTGTCTAACAGCCCAGCCAGTCCCCCTGCAGGCAGCTCCATGGGCAGCTATTGGGATCATGTGATGGCTCTTTGAAATCGATCACATGTCCCCTGGGGACCTGATTTGCCAGGGGAGGGCTGCCTGGGCAGTCACACAGTCCTCCCGAAGCAGATCGCGGTGGAGGTAAGTACAGCGGACCTCAAAGCCGTTACGGCGTTCAATACCACCACAAGGGCTTTAAAGCCCATTTAATGTAGGACAGCATAGAATGCTGTAACGGTGTTAAGGGGTTAATGTGAAAGAGGTCAATTATAAATTTTTTTCAGGCTGGTTTAAACTGGCTGAATGGCATTCAAAACAAAAGAAGAAAAGACCCGAGAGGAGACTTAATTGTATGTCTGTCTCACATCCACTACGCTAACCCTCTGCTTCTTCCATTGAGTAAACATTGTGCTGCATATAAACTCAATGCAAAGTTAAATATAATCTCTGTATGCTTCTAATAAACACATATTTGATCCAGCTCGCACTAAGCTGGGTCTGTTGTGTAATACGGGTATAAAATATGCTATTTGTCCAAAGTGATGCTGTGAAAACTCTGCCTGTTAAGAAGTTACTCCCTGAGAACAAGCATTGTTGTAGTCGTTCCTAATGCTTAGGGTGAACAGAATGGGATATAGTCTGGATGTCAAGAAGTTCTCTTCGTCTTACATACTGCATGTCCATTCATTCCTTATTTTGTATAGAACCACAAACTTCTTTGTGCTTTGTAAAGAAATTACCATATTCAATAATGCTGATTAATATCCACAGTGTGAAGATGAGTCACGTAGATCTTTTTCATTGATCTATCGTCTTTTCATGATGTACTCCTGGGCAAACTGATCATACATACCAATGTCATTTCTATGAAAAGAGACTCTTTTGAAAGAGGGTACATTTTTTTTCCAAAAATTCAAATAATTCACAGGGCTTAATTTGACATTAGATAGCCATATTGTGGGTTTCAAAATGAGCTCCAGTGTCCCACTGAGCCATCATAGAGATATTGAAATACTGTTTAGAAAGAAGGATTCCTGTTTTCACCACACTATTACAGCTGAAGTACCATATTTTTTCTAACTACTCTGTATCCAAGAATACGTGTATAATTTATGAATTAGTTATAAATTATAAAATAGTGCTTAATAGTAGTCAAGCATCACATATAGTGTTATCTGTTTCTCATTCTCCTACTTAGCACATTTCCATGTATACCCCTGTACGTATTCCAATCTGCAAAGTTTCTAAATGTGTTCAGATAAGAACAAGATATTGTAGCACTTCTCTATGTAGCTGTAAGATGGTGTTGGTGTGCCAAGCTGCACACAAATAAGTACCATCATCGATTACTTGAATGTTAGTGATACTTAGGGTGCACAAACTGTCTGTCTCTGTATCCAAGGACATTCTGGTTTGATACTCATTTGGAATCTGACTAAGGGTGGGCTTATAAAATAGTAGCCACTTTATATTTTTGGTGCGGTCCTGATGATACCAGTGAAGACCTTGGCTAATAACAGATACTCCTTCAACTTCACACTTGAACTTTGCAGTTTTCCCAACTGGTCTGGTAATGGAAACTGGTTGCTGTGTAAGCCTTAATTCTTGGCAGGATACTAAAAGATAGAACAATTACAAAAAAAAATAAAAAAAAATAAAAACAAACAAAAACAAACAAAACTATTAAACATTTAAACAATTAAATTATAAGGCAAACAAGTATAATGCTATTAGGTACTTACCTATACCCAAGATGTAAAATAATGTAGAGTAAGAAGGGATATTGTATGTAGCCATGTCTTTCCAAGAGATATGTTTTCTCAGCACTTGTTCTTTGGCCACTGAGAGCAAGCTGTGTTTGCACATTTCCTTTTCTGGCAAGCCTTGAAAGAACTGTGTGTTCAGCATTTCTAAAAGCCACGAACAATAACCACACTGAACAAAGCATTTGACACAAACAATCAAAAAAATTGTGTATACTTGATATAGTTATTACCTTCCAAATGTTGTAAATAATACAAGTAAGAGTATCTAAACTACTTTCTACTGAACTTAAAGGGACACTACAGTCACCAGAATAACTACACCTTATTGTAGTTGTTCTGGTGAGTATGGTCAGTCCCTGCAGGCTTTTTGCAGTAAACACTGTCTTTTCATAGAAAAGGCAGTGTTGACATTTAAGCCTAGGGACACCTCCAGTGGCCACTCCTCATATGGCTACTAGAGGTGCTTCCTGTTCTGCATGGAGACACAGAACTTTCCTCATAGAGATGCATTCATTTAACGCATCTCTATGAGGAGATGCTGATTGGCCAGGGTGGCTTTTGAACCCACCCCCACTGTGCCTACTTGGCGATTTCACCAATCCAATGCTTTCCCTGTGGGAAAGCATTGGATTGGCTGAGTTCATAAATTCTTATAATGTCAGCCAAAAAGCAGATCGGTGGCCGGGTCTGCGACTGCCGACCCATGGAGAGTTGGAAATAAGGTAAGTTATAACCCTTTCTAAGAGGACAAGGAGGGGGAAAAGCCACCTAAATGGTGGTTTTAGCACTATATGGTCAGGAATACAGGTTTGTGTTCCTGGCCCTATAGGATTCCTTTAAATTTTCTTTAATGATCAATTGTATTGCATAGATAGCTTATCCTTTATATATTTTTTTAAATTGTTTAAGATAAGCACAGATAGACAAAACAGCAGCATATAAATCACTACATAGTGTACCCAGGTTTTCAGTATAACTGAAAAAACAGCAATCAAGAAGGCCCAGAAATCAACAATATTCAGCAGCACAATATAGATAAATGTTCTGAAAAGTACATCCAGCAGTATTTGGATTGTCTACATACAAGACCAACATAGACATGCTAATAAATGTTAAAAAAAAAAAAATCAGGAAACCTGTACATTTGATAATACATAATGGAAATATAAGTTAATCTTACCCTCTAATACCACTACCACTACAACTTTATCCTTTGGTGGTTTTCAACTTACCCACAACCCAAGACACTCTGAAAGTAAAGTGGTGGTGTAGGGTTTCTGCTCTTGCCTCACTGCTCCTTCAAACCTCTACCCAGCCCCCTTCCCACTCTTTCCCCTCATTTGAAATTAATTCAATTCGCCTTTTCAAACCCATCATTGCCAGTATTTATCCCCCCTCCCCCCCGGCTCCCCTTTGCCCTTCCTTGACCATTTTGCTGCCTGGCTTCCTTAACTCTTCTCCTCTAATATTTCATCCCTAAGTCTCGGGGACTTCAACATTTCCATTAACCCACCCCTGACTGCAGTAGCCTCTAAACTACTTTCAATTACTTCCTCCCTTGGGCTATCGCAGTGGGCTAATCTACCACCCATGTAGCTAGCAATACCCTCAACCTTATTTTCTCTTATTTATGTAGTCTCTAATCTCTGAAACACTCCATATCCTCTCTCAGATCACCACCTTTTATCTCCCAATAACCTCAGCCTAACCCCCCTCAACCCGACTCCTATCCATCCCTACCTTCACCTGTCCCTCACTGGCTATCTCTTCATATAACACTACCCTCACCTCTGCCCTAGACACTGCAGCCCCACTCCGAACATGCACCTTGAGGAGAACACGCCCCCAACCGTAGCACACTAAATTAACACACTACCTGCAGAGAACCTCCAGCTCTGCTGAAGGCTACTGGAGGAAGTCTTGCACCCAGTCAGATTTTCCCCATTATAGAATCATTTTGAAGAATCATTTTGCGTTCATATAGCGCAGCCCTTGTCCTTGCCATTCATACTTTTCCTCTCTCATTATTTCATGCTCCTGCAATCCCAGGCATCTCTTTAATACCTTTAACTCTCTTCTTTGCCCTGCTGTGACCACCCCTCAAACTAACCTTACAGCCGATAGCGTTGCATGCTACTTCATCAACAAGATTGAACAGCTAAGGGATGAATTCTCCCCAACTTGCCCCACTCTTTCTCAACCACACGTAGATCATACCTCTCCTACCCTTCAGACTTTCTCCCAGGCTACTGAACTAGAGGTGGCTGCGCTTCTCCATTCCTCTCGCTCCATCACTTGCCCGCTCGATCCTGTCCCATCTCACTTTATCAGATCTCTCTTCCCTTGTCTTGTGCCTTCCTTAACAAACATTCTCAACTACTCTCTCTCTCCTGGTATTGTCCCTGCTGACCTTAGACATGCCACTGTAGTTCCTAAAAAAGTAGTAGAAATTGACTAGGCCAAAGGTAGTGGTTATTCCAGACTTGAATATACCACCCTCCTAGGGGTCAGTCACACCTTTGAATGACACTCCAGTGGTGTCAAGGGGCATAACCCCAAAATGGAAGTACTAGAAAATGACTTTCCTGTTACTGGTCACTGAAACCAGAACCAGGACTGTCAGCTGGACAAAATATTAGTAAATAATAAATAATTAAATCAAAATTGCCATCAATATGTCGGAATATAGAGAGGGTTCATACGTAGATTCAAGTGATTAAAATAGCCTAAATGGCTCTTCTCCTGTCTAAAGGACTCTTAGACGTAAAGAATCTATTTGAGACTCAGGACTTTAATATAATCAACCATAGTATGTCCATGTCAACAGTAAAAGCGGTTGTAGAATGAGCCTTTAAATTGACTCCTGTAATCTAGATGGAAAAGACAATCAGTCAAAGAGGAACTTTGAATAGTGGCTGTATATAAAGTAACACTTGTAGCAAAGCCCGCTGTATCAAAAAAGCTACAATAAGAGTGTAGTTAAGCAATCAGCAATTAAGGATAACAGCATTTAACTGGATACCAAGTAACATATAATAAAAGGAAAAAAGTCTACATAAAAATTCGTAGATTAATCACAAAATATGTCATAAATGATAAATCCTAAGTTAGTGGTTCCTAAATCGCTATGGGGTACAAAGAGTATCTGTTGCCCCCTCAAATACATACAGAGCCAGTCCAGATTCCTCAATCAAATAGATAGTTCCAATCTAGATAGCATATCAGGAGTGACAGGAGGAAAAGGTGAAAAATTAGGAAATAATAGTGCTAATGTGTAGAA
The DNA here is from genome assembly GCA_933207985.1 of Pelobates cultripes. Classification (NCBI taxonomy): domain Eukaryota; kingdom Metazoa; phylum Chordata; class Amphibia; order Anura; family Pelobatidae; genus Pelobates; species Pelobates cultripes. Next base: position 106,749,666 of record OW240915.1, read on the forward strand.
CCATGCTTAGAGTGCTGGTTACCTACACATCGTGAAATAGTGCCCTAGAAGTGAAAATAAAAAGTGAGTGAAAGTGAAGGAGAAAAACCTCCTTCAACCCGACGCGCGTTTCGGTGCTGTGATGCACCTTCGTCAGGGGCTGAATTCGTTATGGACCCTAGACCTTGTTTAAATACCCCTGGTATTGTAACTGTTGAGAGGATTCCACCAATCAGGGTTCCTATGTGGACCGTCAGTCGGCGCCAAAATGACGTCAGAATATGCTAATTCAGGGTTAAGTCCACCTCTACATTGTGTGGTTTATATTTAACCCTGTACAGGGTTATATTTAACCCTGTATGTACTCATTGGATGGAGTGACTTGCTTCATAGAATAGAGAAAGGACGAAGGTGAATATATCTGTGTAAATTTTATAATCAGAGACGGATGATTCGTCAAGACATTTGTATCATGTAAAGTGAGTGTATTGCTATCGCAAGGCATTGTTTGAGAAGTAGACGGTTCATCATGGGTTATCTGGACGCCTGTAGGATCATGAGAATGGGTAGAGAGGCTTTGAGCGAAAAACCTCTAAAAAGTGGAAATAAGGGATTTTAACCCTCGCTTAGCCATGGGGACCTAATACCTATCCCAGGATATCATAAGGAATATATAAATATGGGCGGTCAGGTTAACTGTACTTCCTATTAGGGTAATGATCATTTCATTATCAAGCCTCATTCTCGATTTACGGGCGGAATTAACCCCCGCTATACTGTTCTTAGCAGTCATGTGAAAATAGTAATAGCTGAGCTTATACCCAAAATTCCCATGTGCGGGTATTATCAAATGGCTTGGTGATCGTAAATAAATTGCCAGATACTCATATACCAGTGTGTCTACATAAATACTAGGTAATGAATGCCTCTGATATACATAATCAAATATTGAGGCTTTTTATAATGCAGATAAATTCGTCAGTTCTTATTCTTTCTAAATGGAGATTAGTATTTCGATAATCGAAATTTGTCCAGCCATTCCCGTTGGCAGTATCAATTCAAATTGTCAATTTAGATGGCTGGTACGTTGGGCTAGTCCATATATCCATATAACGTGTATAGTATTATAAATAGGAGATGGAGGGAAAAGTAGCATACGACATATTAAATTTTAAGTAATTTATATAACTTTTAATGGATCATGTGTCATCATGGGATCAGAGTGATCGGTCATGTGTAAGTCTTACTGGACATAATTTACTCAAATGAGTGAGTTATATAGTATATTTAAAGTGTATCCAGAAGATACCCACTAGACAGGCTATAATAATGAGGGCTGTATACCTTCTTTGAGCCACTAGGGGTCAGTCACAGACATACCAGGGGTAAATTTCCATATTGAATGTATCTAAGTGGTATTTACTCTTTTGATGGATTAATTTCCAATTATTAAATAGTAAATTAATGAAGTGTTGCTAGGGAAGAACCGGTATTTAATCAGGGATAAAGGGAGTGTATGAAAATCCTTCGTTAAGGCCCAAGGGGGATAAAGTTTTTAATTTAAATATCCAGAAGCTCTCTCGCTGTAAGAGTCTTTTGTCCAGATCTCCCTTCCTTGGTCCCAACTTTATTTTTTCTACTCCATTAAAGCGTAAGCCCTGTGCAGAGCCGGCATGTTTAATTTTCAAATGTCTTGATATAGATGTATCTATCTGTCTGGATGGATTCAAAGTTCCTCTTTGACTGATTGTCTTTTCCATCTAGATTACAGGAGTCAATTTAAAGGCTCATTCTACAACCGCTTTTACTGTTGACATGGACATACTATGGTTGATTATATTAAAGTCCTGAGTCTCAAATAGATTCTTTACGTCTAAGAGTCCTTTAGACAGGAGAAGAGCCATTTAGGCTATTTTAATCACTTGAATCTACGTATGAACCCTCTCTATATTCCGACATATTGATGGCAATTTTGATTTAATTATTTATTATTTACTAATATTTTGTCCAGCTGACAGTCCTGGTTCTGGTTTCAGTGACCAGTAACAGGAAAGTCATTTTCTAGTACTTCCATTTTGGGGTTATGCCCCTTGACACCACTGGAGTGTCATTCAAAGGTGTGACTGACCACTAGGAGGGTGGTATATTCAAGTCTGGAATAACCACTACCTTTGGCCTAGTCAATTTCTACTACTTTTTTTGTTAAATTGGTTTCAGTACCATATCACCTTTTAAGTGTTGCCTGGTTATGGCCGGTTTTCTATCAGATAAAACGTCAAGGGATGCCTGGTACTCTGACATAGACTCAGTCTTCTCTGAGGGGCACTTGCAAGAGAATATCACTCATACAAATATAAACTCAGCATTCAACCACTTAACATTCTTATTTAAACAGCAAATTAAAGCAGGTTGGGAGATAGCTTCCTTAGAAAAATATCTAAGTAAGGAACTTATTCCAAGAGGTTTGAGGGTTCAAAATATCCCTGCACCACATATTGAAGAATCCGAGTTTATTAAAGAATGGGAAGAGGCAGCAGGAACATGCTCAAAAAAATTCATGGATATTCTATGTAGGTACGAAACTAAGAGACTAGAGAGAGTTAATAAAGAGGTGGACGAGGAGATTGAAAAAGTCCAGACGTACAAAAACGAACCCAACTTCGAACAATTTGAGATAAAACTCAAAACCAACCTAGATAAGTTTCAAACATCAATTAAACTTAGGAAACACTCCAAATTCATGAGAGATACAAAAGATTTTCAAACTGGTAATATCTATCGCAAATTTAAAAGCAAGAGAGTAGACTTTGATAGATTCTCCACATCAGAGTACGACTCCAGTGCATCAGAGCCCGATTCAAACCAAGAAAGCCCCTCAACGTCAGCAGAGGGTAATCCTAAAAGTATCCTTAAGAAAGGGTTTAATTTTTTAGAAAGAACGAATACAGAGGAGAAAAACCAAAGAAACACAAGAAGCAAAACCTCAACACGAGGATACAAAAGGAGAAAAGCTTATTAATACAAAGTAGCCAGATCATTAATTTGTCGTCTCATCAACTCACTCCCCTTGAGTCCCAGGTGCTTGGAAGAGGGCTGGCCTTTGTCCCTACACCCAAGTTCGATAAGTTTGTGTGGACAAAGGACATCCATCTTTTCGCACGCAAGTTGGCGTTACATAAGTTTCATGAGATTCAAAAATCTAAAAAGGCATTAAGACTGGGGTTGGAGGTTAAGGATATGGATCTTCTTGACAATCTAGTTGATCTCCTCAACAGCAATGACCTCCCTACGAAGAAGCAAGCACCCTTCACGAATCTGAAACTTAGAAGTAAATTCACACCATTTATTTCGGAGTTTAAATACATCGACCTCTTTGTTGAACTGACATGCAAAGAAATTGAGGGTATGAGTGATGATTTTTATTCCTCTGACCATTTTGATAATTTGAGTCAAGCTGAAAGAAAAGCTCTCAATACACTAAGACAGAATTACTCAATTATCATAAAGGCTTCAGACAAAGGGGGCAACATAGTCGTTATGAATAAAACCGCTTATATTGAAATGGTCAGCAGAATCCTAGACGACAAAGACACATATATGATTCTGAGCTCAGATCCCACAGCTAAATATCTAAATGAATTAAAAGGAATACTAGAGGAAGCACTTCAGTCCAATCTCATTTCTAAGGATGAATTTAAATTTATGTTCAATAAAAAACCAGTGATAGCTACATTTTATGCTTTACCAAAAATTCATAAACAGCACAAAACATTGTCAGGGAGACCTATCGTTTCAGGCAATAACAATCTGACGCAGAATTGTAGTGTGTATATTGAACACATTCTTCGTGATCTAGTTAAGTCTCTTCCTTCTCATTTGAGAGACACTAAGCAGACCCTCAGCATCCTCAAAGATATGAAAATTCCGGCCAAAGCAAGCCTTTGTAGCCTAGATGTTGAGGGTCTGTATAGTTCTATTCCCCATGATGTTGGTATCAGACACGTTAGAACGTTTCTGTATATGAGAGACCCTACCCGCAATGAACACAATGAGTTTGTCCTCAGACTGTTGAGGTTTATATTGACTCATAATTACTTCCTCTTTAAAGGCAACTACTATCACCAGGTAAAGGGCACAGCGATGGGTACGACTTGTGCACCATCCTATGCCAATCTTCACCTGGGGTGGTGGGAAAGTAACATTGTCTTCAACCCTAGTCTCGATAAATTTAGCGTACACATAAACCTATGGAAACGCTATATCGATGACATTTTGATAGTGTGGACAGGTCCGATTGATCTATTCCATGAATTCGTGGAAGTACTCAATGTGAATGAGATTAACCTTAAATTCACTTTCGATATAGGAGGGAAAAGACTGAATTTTTTGGACCTAACTCTCGAAATTTCTCATAACAACGATTTCACCACCACGCTTTTCAAAAAACCAACCGCAACCAATAACTTTCTGAACTGGGAGAGTCATCACCCCCTGCTTTAAAAAGTGGGATACCGACAGGCCAATATCTCAGACTAAGGAGGAATTGTTCCTCCCAAGAAGATTTTAAAATAAAAGCACAGACCCTGAGATCCCTTTTTAAAGCCAAGGGATATCCAAACAAGTGTCTAAAAAGAGCTTATCACAGGGCACTAGCCACTGAAAGGACCAACCTTCTGTCCGAAAAGTCCCCCCCCCAAAACAAAAATCAGGAAATAATAAGATGTATTGGAACCTTTGATTCGGGTTGGGACGGTATGAAAAAAACACTAGAGAGATTCTGGCCACTACTGTACCAAGATACACATCTGAAGGATGTGCTGACACCCCACGTATCGATTACAGCAAGGAGAGGTCAGAACTTAAAAGATATTTTGGTTCCAAGCCATTTATCTCTCCCAAAACCTATTAACACCTGGCTTAAATCGCCTGCTGCCGGCACCTTTCAGTGCGGCAAATGTAAGGCCTGTAAATTTATCCGGAAACAATCGAAATCATTCTCTAACTCGGATAATACTGAGATACATACAACTAAAACCTTCTTTAACTGCAAAACCGAGGGCCTAATATACCTCATTACTTGCAGTTGCAATTTGAAATACGTGGGGAAGACTTTCAGACAGTTTAAAACCCGCATCCTTGAACACATAAACTCTGTGAATCCATCCAGACAGATAGATACATCTATATCAAGACATTTGAAAATTAAACATGCCGGCTCTGCACAGGGCTTACGCTTTAATGGAGTAGAAAAAATAAAGTTGGGACCAAGGAAGGGAGATCTGGACAAAAGACTCTTACAGCGAGAGAGCTTCTGGATATTTAAATTAAAAACTTTATCCCCCTTGGGCCTTAACGAAGGATTTTCATACACTCCCTTTATCCCTGATTAAATACCGGTTCTTCCCTAGCAACACTTCATTAATTTACTATTTAATAATTGGAAATTAATCCATCAAAAGAGTAAATACCACTTAGATACATTCAATATGGAAATTTACCCCTGGTATGTCTGTGACTGACCCCTAGTGGCTCAAAGAAGGTATACAGCCCTCATTATTATAGCCTGTCTAGTGGGTATCTTCTGGATACACTTTAAATATACTATATAACTCACTCATTTGAGTAAATTATGTCCAGTAAGACTTACACATGACCGATCACTCTGATCCCATGATGACACATGATCCATTAAAAGTTATATAAATTACTTAAAATGTAATATGTCGTATGCTACTTTTCCCTCCATCTCCTATTTATAATACTATACACGTTATATGGATATATGGACTAGCCCAACGTACCAGCCATCTAAATTGACAATTTGAATTGATACTGCCAACGGGAATGGCTGGACAAATTTCGATTATCGAAATACTAATCTCCATTTAGAAAGAATAAGAACTGACGAATTTATCTGCATTATAAAAAGCCTCAATATTTGATTATGTATATCAGAGGCATTCATTACCTAGTATTTATGTAGACACACTGGTATATGAGTATCTGGCAATTTATTTACGATCACCAAGCCATTTGATAATACCCGCACATGGGAATTTTGGGTATAAGCTCAGCTATTACTATTTTCACATGACTGCTAAGAACAGTATAGCGGGGGTTAATTCCGCCCGTAAATCGAGAATGAGGCTTGATAATGAAATGATCATTACCCTAATAGGAAGTACAGTTAACCTGACCGCCCATATTTATATATTCCTTATGATATCCTGGGATAGGTATTAGGTCCCCATGGCTAAGCGAGGGTTAAAATCCCTTATTTCCACTTTTTAGAGGTTTTTCGCTCAAAGCCTCTCTACCCATTCTCATGATCCTACAGGCGTCCAGATAACCCATGATGAACCGTCTACTTCTCAAACAATGCCTTGCGATAGCAATACACTCACTTTACATGATACAAATGTCTTGACGAATCATCCGTCTCTGATTATAAAATTTACACAGATATATTCACCTTCGTCCTTTCTCTATTCTATGAAGCAAGTCACTCCATCCAATGAGTACATACAGGGTTAAATATAACCCTGTACAGGGTTAAATATAAACCACACAATGTAGAGGTGGACTTAACCCTGAATTAGCATATTCTGACGTCATTTTGGCGCCGACTGACGGTCCACATAGGAACCCTGATTGGTGGAATCCTCTCAACAGTTACAATACCAGGGGTATTTAAACAAGGTCTAGGGTCCATAACGAATTCAGCCCCTGACGAAGGTGCATCACAGCACCGAAACGCGCGTCGGGTTGAAGGAGGTTTTTCTCCTTCACTTTCACTCACTTTTTATTTTCACTTCTAGGGCACTATTTCACGATGTGTAGGTAACCAGCACTCTAAGCATGGTTCTACACATTAGCACTATTATTTCCTAATTTTTCACCTTTTCCTCCTGTCACTCCTGATATGCTATCTAGATTGGAACTATCTATTTGATTGAGGAATCTGGACTGGCTCTGTATGTATTTGAGGGGGCAACAGATACTCTTTGTACCCCATAGCGATTTAGGAACCACTAACTTAGGATTTATCATTTATGACATATTTTGTGATTAATCTACGAATTTTTATGTAGACTTTTTTCCTTTTATTATATGTTACTTGGTATCCAGTTAAATGCTGTTATCCTTAATTGCTGATTGCTTAACTACACTCTTATTGTAGCTTTTTTGATACAGCGGGCTTTGCTACAAGTGTTACTTTATATACAGCCACTATTCAAAGTTCCTCTTTGACTGATTGTCTTTTCCATCTAGATTACAGGAGTCAATTTAAAGGCTCATTCTACAACCGCTTTTACTGTTGACATGGACATACTATGGTTGATTATATTAAAGTCCTGAGTCTCAAATAGATTCTTTACGTCTAAGAGTCCTTTAGACAGGAGAAGAGCCATTTAGGCTATTTTAATCACTTGAATCTACGTATGAACCCTCTCTATATTCCGACATATTGATGGCAATTTTGATTTAATTATTTATTATTTACTAATATTTTGTCCAGCTGACAGTCCTGGTTCTGGTTTCAGTGACCAGTAACAGGAAAGTCATTTTCTAGCACTGTAGTTCCTATCCTGAAAAAAACATCTCTTGACCCGTCCTCCCCCACTATCGTCTCATATCCCTGCTCCCTTTTTCCTCAAAGCTTCTGGAAAGAGATTTCTTTACCCATATGTCTCACTTCCTAAATTCCAACTCTCTCCTTGACCCTCTTCAATCTGGCTTCCGCCCTCTCCTCTATTGAGACTGCTCTTATCAAAGTTACTAACGACTTAATCGCAGCTAAATCCAAAGGCTACTACTCCATACTAATTATTCTTCACCTCTCTGCTGCCTTTGACACCATTGATCATGCTCTCCTTCAAACTCTTCAATCACTCGGCCTCTGTGACTCTGTCCTCTCGTGGTTTTCCTCTTATCTCTCACAACGCTCATTCAGTGTCTCCTTTTCTAATGAGGCACGGTTGGAGTCACCCAAGGCTCTGTCCTTGGTTCCCTTCTATTTTCTCTTTATTACCTCTCTCTTGGAAACGTATTACCTCATTTGGATTCCACTACCACCTGTACGCTGATGACACCCAGATATATCTCTCCTCCCCGGACCTCTCCCCTGCCGTCCTGCAACATGTCACTGCTTGCCTTTCTTCCATCTCTAACTGTATATCCTCCCACTTTATGAAACTCCATCTCTCTAAAACTGAGCTCCTTGTCTTTCCTCCTCCTAATACTGATCCTCTGCTTTCACTCTCCCTTCAAGTTAGTGGTATCCACATAAGTGCATCCTTGCAAGCGTGCTGTCTTGGCGTCATACTTGATTCTGGCCTCACCTTTGAGCCTCACATCTAGTATGTTGCCAAATCCTATAGATTACATCTTAAACACATAGCCTGCATCTGCCCCTTTCTTACGCAAGACGCTACCAAGGAGCTTGTCCATGCTCTAGTAATTTCCCACATGGATTATTGTAACCCTCTTCTAATTGGTCCTCCCAAAGGCCGTATTGCCCCGCTAGAGTCTATAATGAATGCTGCCGCCAGACTGATTTTCCTCTCTAGTCGGTCCTCTCACACCTCACCCCTCTGTCAGTCCTTACATTGGCTTCCTGTATCCTATAGGAGTCAATTCAAGGTGCTAACCCATACATATAAAGCACTGAACAATTCTAGCCCCTCTAATATCTCTTCACAGATCCATAGGTATGCCCCTTTCTAGGTCTCTCCCCTCTGCCCATGACCTTCTCCTGTCTGCTACTCGCATCCGTACTGCCAACTCGCATTTGCAGGCGGCTCCCTTCCTATGGAATTGCCTGCCTACCGCCATCAGACTCTCTCCTAGTCTTCAGTTGTTTAAGAAGTGCCTTAAAACCCATCTCTTTAGGAAAGGTTATGGCCTCCCAGAGTAACCTCAAATACCTGTCTCTTCCTTTCTCCTAAAGGGCAGCGCTTTACTCTCTCCTCCAGCTCTGCTTCACTTCCACCTTATTTGCTTTACCTTATTGCTTATTTTACCTTATTGCTATTTCCTGTCCTAATGAGTTTTATACCCCACCTCCTATAGACTGTAAGCTCTCTTCAACCTATCGATCCTCTAAGTTTTCTTGTAATTGTCCTATTTATAGTGAAATCTTCCTTCTCATAATATTGTAAAGCACTATATATATTTTTTTTTTTAAGTATCAAAAAATTACCGGCACTCTTGGGTTTAGTTCATCCAATTTATTGTTGGTCAATTCAAGCAGTCTTTTTTAGTTCATCCAATTTATTGTTGGTCAATTCAAGCAAAGCCAACGTTTCAGCTCCCGATCGGAGCTTTCATCAGGACATAAAGAGCATTTAACATTGCAATTAACAAACATATATAGGGCATCTATCCCAATCAACACTCACCGTGTCAGCTGTATTCCATATCCCCCGATGCCCGGCGTGGACTCAGGGCATTTGCGCATGTGTGCCTCCAATCAGAACTCCCACATCAAGTAACAGAAGGGGCCGAGTCTTAAACCCGTAAGCGTCACAGCACCTAGGCAACCGCTGATACATTCTGCCTTGGTTGCCGCTGTGTAAACTGCAACCATTGGGAGAACATCTCCTTTCAAAGAAACAGAGCCACCCACTCCGTGGTGTAGGGTTCAGATCATTTTGCTATGGCAACGAGTTTCAGCCGGACATAAGAGCATACGTAAAAAACAACAAATACAAATATATTTGCAAATGGTTACAAATGATAACAATTGCCAATTTCATCTACTGGGTATCAAAGTATCTTATAATAGCTGTCATATTTATGGACATTATGTGAACAAGTGTAATATTAATACAACCAAAACAATAATTCATAAGACAAACTATAATCAAGTGTTCCTGGGTTATTTAATACCCAGAATGTGACTTTAACACTATGTGTTTAAATTTTTTTTTTATAATTCCATTGTATTTGAGATAATAGTCTCTTTAAGAGTGAAATATATTATTACTTTGGTAAGTGTAAATCTGTGTATATTATTCCATATAATCTAATATAAGTGCTAAATAATGAAGGGCTAAAAAATGGTAAACCCCCCAAAAATTTACAACAAACTAATAAAGAAACAAATACTCTAAAAATATTAGATATCCCCGCCATTCATTACCAACGGTATTCAAACGGCTGTCAGTGAGTGTATTAGAGCCATAATCATTTTAATTAGATGCATTTAATCAATTTTAACTTAAAAAGTATTTTCTAGGGGGCGGCGCCTGACTTCCGGCGCGAATGGCGGCTTTCTAGGGGAGCTCCGTCCACGGAGGCACAGAACCAGCGACAATCAGCACCCGCAACCGGCTCCCTCACACCCACCCGACCACCTCGTATCTCACCCACGGTGCTCCACTAAATAGCGATGGGGGGCGGGCGGAAATCAAAACAGGGCGCTGAAGTAGCTCCGATATTCCGGAGCCGCAAAGATGGCGGCGCCACGCGGGAGGAAGAAGAAGGCCGCGAATATGATTCTGACTCTGCAGCCAGCGACAGGAGCAGAACAATGACAGCCACCCCCCTCACCAAAGAGGACCTCCGCCAGCTGCTAAGTGAAATCAAGGCAAATATGGCTACAGAATTTGACAGGCATCTCACACCCATCAGAGAAGGCCTGATTGACTTAACCCACAGAACTTCTACTATTGAGGAGCAACTGGACCGGACAGTTACACGCACAACAGCAACTGAAAATGCCATAACCGCCCTACAAGAACAGCTCCGCCAACTGGAGGAGGCACAAGAGGACCTGAATAACCGGTCCCGCCGAAATAACATAAGGATACGCGGAATACCAGAAACAGTCACATTGGAGGCACTGGGCCCAACGCTATGAGAGCTCTTTTGTGGCCTGCTCCCAGAGGCCTCACCGGCGGAACTCCTACTGGATAGAGCGCACAGGGCTCTCCGAGCACCCATGCCCAATGCAACCCAACCCAGGGATGTCATTATAAGAGTGCACTACTTCCACATTAAAGAGGCACTCATGCAAGCGGCACGAAACACCCCATTACAAATCGAAGGTCACCAAATCTCCTTCTACCAGGACCTGGCCCCGAGCACCCTACGCAAAAGGAGGTAGCTGCGGCCCCTCACTCAGGAGCTCACGAGGCAACATATCCGCTACTAATGGGGGCACCCATTTAAGCTTCAGGTCCGGAAGAACAACCGCACCTACACCCTATACAACACAGCGGAAATGGCGGATTTCGCAGAGAGCCTTGGCCTGGATCCCACAACTCTCACCACGGACCCAAATCCCAGAAGACACGACAGAGGCCCTCCGCCCAGTAATACACCACCGCTAGCCCTGACACGCCAGATACCGAATAGCCCACGCCCTAGGGCCGACAACTAAACGGACCGACAACCACTCACCACTCGACGCACCAACAGATGACCAACACAAGAAATGAGAAACATCACGGACCATTCACAAGAGGACTGTGGTCACTATAGCTGAAAGCGTACCCGAACACAGAACCCAGATTGACCCCGACACTAAAGAACACCGGCAACTCCAAACCCCAATACTGAACTTGAAGCAGCCTAAACCGCTGACAACTCCAAGCTCCAGATAAGATATAACTAATAAACTCTCTTCTTGCTTTATATATATTATGTTTTCTGTTCGCTGTTTAGTCGATAGGTATCATTCGCTAGATAGAAATTATAGACCCAGGAATGCAGGCGGCACGGACTAGTACCCTTCTCGGTACCAGCCTATGTAGGTACAGACCAATGCTACCCATAGAGCAAAATGGGATAGTTGCCCCACACCCACCCACCACACAGGTATCCTAGACGCCACAGCACACAACACCACGACTTAGCACCAAAACAGGGCAAATACCCGTAGGGAAGAACACCTTGGGTGGGGAGGGATGGCTGGTGCACCCCCCCGACCCCCCACCAATGGACATGGCAGGCGCCCAATGATAGATACCATCCAGGAGTACACCTCATAACACCATTGGCACCCTTGAGCGCAACCACTTTCCCATGAGACCCAACAAAGCGGTGCCGGGGACCACATTCTGCTCCCGCACTAGACACACTGGGACCCAGGAGACGCGGGCACACCCTCCACATAGAAAACAGGTGACAACACCATAAGCACTAGAGAGGCTAAGTGCAAACGACACGCCTTGGGAAATAGAAGGACTTAGACAGGCACACCCTGAGCACATACAACCCCTAGGGCCCAATGCAAATCGGGGCACCACCAAGGAGATTAGCGGACCAGTACAGGGAGGGACTCACACTAACCTACAAGAATTGCAAAGATATGGCACCAGGTAACCGAGGGGCCGGGAACGTGCAGCTACAAATCAACCCCCCCATTCCTTCAGACTTCCAGCCCAGGGATCCTCTAGGAATCCCCACAAAGAGATACCACAGGGGAAGATACGCAACACGGGAACCTCTAGACACTAAGGCAGAGGAAATGTATATAACTAAATTGAAGTTGATGCTAAACTGTTGTGTTACAATGTAAAACTGTTACTCATTACTTTTCAGCTAACCAACACACCCCACCCCACCTCGCATGCTGACGGACGCCACTTACAGCAGACGGCTCCACGCCGACACCTTACGACTGGACGGTGACAAAGCACCCTCACCACCGAACCAAAATTAGACCCACTAACGACCAGACCAACGCCCCACGGGCTCACAAGGTACGACCCTGCAAACACACGTCACAATACGTAGAGGGCTAACCTCACGGACGCAACGACACCAAAACGATGACTGACCACAGTACACACGGTACCGCGGGCGACTACTGAAAACTGCCTCTGGACGGCCCGGACGGTCGCCAACCCCCGACACACACACCTAACCGAACTCGCGGGGAAACCTACGGAGCGGTCGGACACTTCGCCCCACAACCTACTGGCCCTCGGATAAGCCCAGTAGCACATTCTACCCCATATCCCCCTTCCACTACCTTAACCCAGGCTAACAACCTCACCCCTCCCGCCCTCCCCTCCCCCCCACCCCTCGCGGCCCGCTGCCACCCGGACGCGCAACCCAGGATAACCCATCACTGCAAAACCCTCAGAGACCTCCACACCTCTACTGACACCATGCCTACACAAATATGCTGCATCTCCATCAACGCCAAAGGGCTGAACTCCCCCAACAAGAGGCACGGCATTCTACGCTGGGCACACAAACAACAAGCCGACATAGTCCTCATACAGGAAAGCCACTTCACAATCCACCGCATGTTCCCCCTCACTAACAGATACTATACACAGAGCTTCCATGCTCCCTCCCCAGACACCAAGACCAAAGGGGTAGCGATCCTTTTGAGAGCAAACAGCCCCCTCACAGACATCACCTGTACTAAAGACCCACAGGGTAGATACATCACAATACGGGGAAAAATAGGCACAACACAATACGCCTTTTCATCGCTCTACGCGCCCACAACACCAGATACAACCTTCTGGCAACAATTAGCGACCCACCTTAACACGTACTCAGCCACACGACTTACAGTGGGCGGGGACTGCAACGCAGTACACATGCCTGCCATAGATAGGACTGCAAGCACCAAAACACGAACTCGCCCAAACCAAAACGACGCCCTCTTCGCCCAATTCCTGGCCTCCCACAAACTGATTGACATATGGAGGGCGCAACACCCGACCACCAAAGACTACACCTTCTACTCCCACCCACACAGATCCTATTCACGCATTGACCACTTTCTCATTTCACCAAACTTACTATCTCAAATCACCAAATCGGAGATTGGACCAATTTCCTGGTCCGACCATGCCGAGATAGCAATCACTCTAAACCTATCGACCATACACACACACTGGTCATGGCGACTTAACCCAATACTCCTTCATGATCAACTGATTAGAAACAAAATAGCCATAGCAATCAAAGATTATTTCGACTTAAACTCACCCACAACGACCTCACCTATGACCCTCTGGACAGCACATAAAGCAGTCATCAGAGGCACACTCATCAACCTAGCTACCCACAAAAACAAACAAACACAACGACAGATTCTAGAAACGATGACAGAACTCCGCCGCCTAGAAACGGAACACAAAAAGAACCCTAACCCGACCACCCTGTCCAAACTTACGGCGACCAGAAACCTCCTTAACACCCTCACGCAAGCAGACACAGCCAAAGCCCTGATGTGGCTCAAACAGAAATATTATGAAAAGGGCAACAAGGCGGACACCATGCTTGCCCGCAGACTTAAAAAACGAACTGAAGCTAAACGCATTACAAAGATACGCGGGAACGATGGTACCCTCACAAACTGCCCAACTAGCATAGGTAAAGTCTTCCAAGACTATTACACGGACCTCTATAACCATGACCACCGACCCCATGACACCAGCCCATCACTGTCCTCACGCATAGACACATTCTTACAAAGCACGACGCTACCCACCCTGACGCAAGAGGCCCAAGCGGCCCTGAGCCAAGATGTCACGACAGAAGAAATTACCATGGCAGTGGGATCCCTCAAACCAAATAAAAGCCCAGGACCGGACGGCTACACAGCCCTATATTACAAAGAATTCGGCCCACTGCTCTTTACACATCTATGCGCGGTCTTTAATGCAGCACTCAAGGAAGAGAACCTCCCACTAGAAATGACCGGGGCAAACATCTGCCTCCTCCCCAAACCTGGCAAAGACCACTCTGAACCCGCACACTACAAACCAATTTCCCTACTCAACGTGGACCTTAAAATCATGACCAAAATCATGGCCAACCGCTTAAACCCATACCTAGGATCCCTCATACACCCAGATCAAGTGGGATTCATCCCACATAGGCAAGCTGCGGACAACACCCGGAGAGCCATAGATCTCATATGGCTGGCTAACCACAGACGAATCCCTACAGCGATCATCTCACTGGACGCGGAAAAAGCGTTTGATCGCTTGCTCTGGCCGTTCCTCTATCATACGCTAACACACATAGGGATGCCACCCGAGTTTACCTCATTCTTGCATGCCATCTATCACTCTCCCCAAGGGGCACTTCTACTACCTAACATCCCCCCTCCACGATTCCCCATCTCAAACGGCACGAGACAGGGATGCCCCTTATCCCCCCTACTATTCGCCATATCACTAGAACCTTTGCTGCAGGCGGTGCGTGCCAGCCATGACATAGAGGGGTTAACGATCAGGGGAGAAACCTTTAAAATCTCGGCCTACGCGGACGACATCCTGCTAACATTGACAAACCCAGAAAAATCTATAAACTCGCTCCTAACTCTTATCCAAGAATACTCAGACCTGTCAGGGTACAAGATCAACCTGAATAAATCAGAGCTCCTCCCGATACAAATAGACACTCCAAACCTAGCCACACTCAAACAAATATGCCCGATGAGGATCTGCCACACAACGATGACGTACCTAGGGATCCAACTCCCAACGGACATCACCACCCTTTATAAAACAAACTACACTCCCTTATTACAAAAAGCCCACTCTGACCTCATTAAATGGAAATCCCTAGGGGTCTCATGGCTGGGGCGCATCGCCACAATTAAAATGAATCTCCTACCCAGATTCTTATATCTATTTCAAACCCTCCCCATACCGATCCATAAACAAGACTTTAAGGCACTACAAACAGCCATAGATAAATTCATCTGGAATGGACACAAACCCAGAGTACGCCGAAACACACTCTACATACCCAAAAAACATGGGGGACTGGGGCTCCCGCACTTTACCCACTACCACACGGCGGCACATCTATCACAGATACAACACTGGCATGTACCACCAGGGGAAATAAGATGGGTAGATCTGGAACACATTATTTTTGGCCGGGACCACCCGTCCTTGTACATGTGGGTACCCAAGCCACATCGACCTCTACCCCCCCCAACCGCACCCTCGATTACCCATGCACTCGACACATGGGACAAAATGAGAGACAAATTCAAACTCTCGTCGTTCCTATCCCCCATGACCCCCATCTGGAGGAACAAACTCTTCCCACCGGGACTCACCCCCAAACATTTCGCCCAATTTGAAAACAGGGACATTTCCCGACTAGGGCACTTATACCAAAACAACGACATCATACAATTCACGGATATCCAAGACTCATCCTCACTCACGACATTCGACTACTTTCGCTACATACAACTGCGCAGTTTCGCAGCGCCCCCAATCATAAAAGAGGCCGGCACGGCCCAGCTTAACCGCTTCGAAAAAGACTGCGCAATGCACCCCAACAGACAAGGACAAATCTCCGACATATACCTAACCATAGCTACCCACCACACACAACTCTCTCTCCCATACATTGCGGCATGGGAAGCAGACTTTGGGTCCCCAGACGACGCGACAGACTGGGCAGACATATGGGAGGCAATGGCTACCATATCCATCTGTGTGACTCACACAGAACAAGCCTACAAGATGTTATTCAGATGGTATCTCACCCCCCAACGCCTGGCCATTATGCACCACATCCCATCCAACTCCTGCTGGAAGCAGTGCGGGGAGACGGGGACGTTCCTCCACTGTTGGTGGACGTGCCCAAAGATCCAGCCACTGTGGCACGACATCACACGACTGATCTCTAAACTCCTACACAAACCGTGCCCTCGAGATCCTTGGATGCTACTACTATCTAAACCAATATACCAATGCACTAGAGCAGAAAACAAGCTTGCCGCCCGCATAGCCCTAGCAACAAGACGAGCTATAGCGGAAGTCTGGTCAACAAATCGCATACCCACACAAGACACGGTCACTAAGAAAATAGAGGATGGCATGCAGATGGACAAACTCACAGCACAACTCAACGACTCACCCAAGAGATTTCATAAAATATGGGACCCATGGCTGGAGGGGGACACGACCATCCCATGGTAACACGACAGAAGCAGACACCACACATCCCACCTGCAGACCACTAAAGACAACGACACATACAACCTCACATAGGAATACTACTAAACCTATCACCCTCCACGCACACACCAACTCAAGCCCCCAACTGGGATTGCCGCGTGGGGTGGCACGCGGGCCGCGACACACTCATACCCCCTGTTCCCAAACCACCCCGCCCCACAACCCACACCCTAACCCATGCCCTGACCTAGACAGACATAAACCTACGCATGGACAAACAGGACTAGCAACAACGCGAGGAATGACTAAACTCACCGGTGGGGAACTCAAAAATAGCAGAAGTCTTAAACAACTGTCTAATAAGTACACGAAACCGGTACAAATGTACACTTCCTCAAATGTCAAATAGTACCCTGCGTTGGTACCAAAATTTGCTTTCACATATTATGTCTTGATTTACACCCGTCCTCCCCCCCCCTTACTTTTCTTTTCTGTATCCCACCTCCCCCCCTGATTCCAAACGAAAAACCGATAAATAAAGAATTTTAAAAAAAAAGTATTTTCTAAAAAATCTATTGTTCAAAGGAATTCTCTTCAAAATTTTTTTTTTACTTTCAAATGAGTCTCTCTACAGGAAAACCTTGTCAAAAAATCCTTTCCCCGAGAAGTTTCTCTATACTCTATTAAATTAAGTAGACACTTGAACATAGGATAATTATAAAAAAGAAATGAAGGAACATTTTTCATTTAAGCCTTTGGGGGAAAGTGTGTTGAGTTCCATTATCCAATAAGTCTCTCTTTGTAAGAGAAGTCTGCCCCTGTCCCCACCTCTGGCAGCTACGGGAACATGATCGAATGCCACACACATCGCAAAGTGGAAAGCGGATGTTGCTTTTTCAAAAAATGTCTGGCCACAGGTTTGTCCGACCTGCCATCACGATAGGCGAGGCGGATACTCGACCTGTGGCCCCTAATTCTCTCGCACAGGGCTGTCTCTGTTTTTCCTATATAGCTCAGTCCACACGGACATGTGAGTTTATATATGACAAACTCTGTGCGACAATGTATCCTATGGGCAATTTTATACAGTTTACCCGTATGTGGATGAGAGAATGTCTTGGATGGAATTATATGACCACAGGTCACACATCCTAAACATCTGATACAACCATTGTTTGTCTTCTCTCTAATAGAGGGATTATAACAATGGATAGGGTCCGTTTTTACTAATAAATCCCTTAGGTTTCTATTTCTCCTATAACAAAACATTTTTGGCAACGTGTAAAGGATAGGTGTACGTGGGTGTTTTTTCTGCAAATATTCAAAAAGATCTGTCTCTATGAAACCCGCTCTCAACCCGAATAATAATACCTCTTCAATTTTCTGAGCAATATTATTAGTCAGATCTTTTTCCAGAGGTTGATAAGTTGTTCGCACTCCCGATTGTTTGTAAATCTCACCCGCATAGTAGGCATAATTAAGAACCACTATATCCCCGCCCTTGTCTGCGGGGTGTATTACAATTGTTGGGTCTGATGCTAATCGACGTACCAGTGTATGTTGTTCCTTTGTAAAATTCCAATATTGTGGTCTATGTTTCTCTAGAATATCATCCGTCTTATTCCTTACAGTGGATAGAAATGTTTTAATCGTGGGTTGACTTGTTGGAGGGTCAAATTGGCTAGGTTTTCGAAATAATTGTTTATTAGATTCAGAATTTTGGTCTACTGCAGGTCTTTGAATTTTGTTAAAAAAATCTTTCAATCTTAATGTACGACCAAATCTATATAATTCCACGTTCCATTGACAATGGTTTGGAGCTTTTGTTGGTATAAATGACAACCCTTTATTTAAAATGTCCAATTCCTGATGATCAAGTGGTCTGTCCGATAAATTAAAGACGGGGATTAGTTCCGCATTGGCGGTTACCCTCTGGATCCAGTTCAGCCGTCCTTTTTGTCCCCGTCTTGTAATAGATCTTTTTTGTTTTTGTTTCTTGTGGAGGTTCTCTGAGGTAGTGTATCCTCCCGACGTTCCTCCATCTCTAAATAATTAGTTGATTGGATTGAACGAGATCCCTCATTTTCTGATGCCGATTCGTCTGAGGTGACATCAGTTGTCGTTACATTAGGTTTGACAATCCGCTTTTTAAATGTTCTTGGGCGGGTTCGGTGTTCCCCTGACAACCATCTGTACACAGAATGCTCGGTATAGTCCTGCTGTATACATTCCATTTTTTGTCTTTTAAACTTCATCAGCTGATTTTTATACTTCAATAATTCCTCATTGAGTTTAAGTTGTATGTTAACTCCTTCCTGTGAGTTGAGCAGTATTGCTTGCTCAGTCTCAAATAGTTGGATTTTCTTACGGATTTCTATAAGATCTTCTTTTACATCCTGTATAGAGATGTCACGAACAGTTCGCCGGCGGACAGTTCCCGGCAAACATCGCATGTTCGCGTTCGCCACGGCGGGCGAACATATGCGATGTTCGGTCCGCCGCCTATTCCATATCATTGAGTTAACTTTGACAACCCCCCCACCCGCCCCGCCTACTGTCCTCCCCCCGGCCCCCACCCCTGAGTGGTGGGTGGGGGCCCTAAATACTAAGAAGGGGGGGACCTAATGTCCTCCCCCCTGGCCCCCACCCCTGAGCTGTGGGTGGGGGCCCTAAATTGGAATAAGGGGGGGACCTAAGGTCCT
>OW240915.1:106769609-106860012 GCA_933207985.1 Pelobates cultripes
GACCTTAGGTCCCCCTCTTATTTAGGGCCCCCACCCACCGCTCAGGGGTGGGGGCCAGGGGGGAGGACAGTAGGTCCCCCCCCTCATTATTTTTATGGCCCCCACCCACCGCGCAGGGGTGGGGGCCGGGGGGGAGGACAGTAGGGCCTCCCCCCCATTGTAATTAATGGCCCCCACCCGTTGCACAGGGGTGGGAGCCAATAGTTTTTTGTTTTTACATTGAGCAGCCACTGGCTGCTCACTGCTTACTAGACATGCCCCTACTCGCTGCATAGCGAGTAGGGGCAGATCATTTACTAATACTAAGTAATCTTTACTTAGTATTAGTAAATGTGGCTGAAAGACCAATTTAGGTCTTTCAGCCTTTTAGTAGATAACTCCCTAATACCGTGGGAATTAGGGAGTTATCTACTAAGCGGCTGCAAGATGCAGCCGCGGATCGGAGTTTGCATGCCACAGTCCAGGTGTTAGTCCCCTTGAAACATCTTGTGTGTTTTAAAATTCGCCTGTCTATTGAAGTCTATGGCGGTTCGCCCGGTTCGCGGGTTCGCGAACATTTGCCGAAATTCGCGTTCGCCATTCGCGAACCGAAAATCTTATGTTCGCGACATCACTAATCCTGTATTGTAATTAACATTAGATCAAGCGAACACTTGTTCAGTCCAATCTTTGATGTCCAATCTTTGCATACTTTTGATTTAGTTCTGCCAATAGTTGGTATGTTGTGGACTCGAAAACCCCTTGGTACTTGCTTGGCCCTATGATAATCAGACAGGAATAGACCGTGTAAATCTAAGTCTATTTCTTTCTTTTTAAATTTCAAAAGCTTGAAATATACATCACATACAGTGGTTGTGGTGGGTAAGGTTAAACTAGTGGAATCCCATAAAATTTCCTCAGCCTTTTCCTTAGAAAATTGGAGGGTATTAGCCTGTGTTGCATAAGCTCCAGATTCTTGCAAAAAATTATCCATTTGAAGAGATGTTTCTTTAAGAAGAAAAATGTAAACTTCTCAAGCAGAAATTTTTTTTTTGGTTCCTATGTCCTTTCTTTCCCATTATGGTATCTTTAAAAAGTTATCCACTTTCAAAAATTAAGATTACATTCTTTATTGATATGCATTAAAAAATGAAAAAATGGTAACCATATCTTTAAAAAATAAAAAGCAATACAAAATTGTACTGACAATGTCCCAATGTTTGTTTAAATCCTTCCATTCCAGATGATCTGCATCATTAAACCAGTGGGTGCATAGAGAAGGATCCCTGGAAGGAACCAATATATAGAAACAAGTTTTAACCTCTTGCACTCCTACTCAAAATTCAGTAATACCAGGTGCCAAGTCCCAATCATATAAAAAGTATCAAAAAATTACCGGCACTCTTGGGTTTAGTTCATAAAATTTATTGTTGGTCAATTCAAGCAAAGTCAGACTTTGCTTGAATTGACCAACAATAAATTGGATGAACTAAACCCAAGAGTGCCGGTAATTTTTTGATACTTTATATATATATATATATATATATAGTGATATACCTCCTCTTTTCCAGGCAGGATTTTGGTCACGGATCTTGTAAGAAGCACAGACGTTTAGGCAGGGCCGGATTAACATTGGGGCTGATAGAGCTGCAGCTCCAGGCCCAGGCCCATGGAATAGGCCCATTTAAAAAAAAAATTAAAAAAAATACAAAATTACATTTTTTCTTTTTTTTACATACTACTCTTAGGCTTGCCACCTGACTGGTATTTTAAGACACAGTCGGTATTTGAGGCTGCCTGGCTGTGACGGTATTGCAGTAATGCCAGCAATACAAATATTTTTCTCAGGTTAAATGGATATTACTCTGCAATACCAGCACCGACCAGTAGGGGTCACTGTGTATGGAGAGAGGCAGTTACAGCATCTCACTGCCTCTCTCTACTCACTGATCTGCGGGGGAGCAGCTACACAGCACAGAAAGTCCAGACAGCAGCTCCCAGCCTGCAGAGACAGACTACAGCTCAGGTATGTTAAGGATGGGAGGAAAGGCAGCAGGGATACATGGGGACACTGAGACACTAGGGGACACATGGGGACACTGAGACACTAGGGGACAGTAGGAGATGTGGGGACACTAAAACACTTGGGGACACTGGGAAACATGTGGACACTGAGACACTAGGGGACACTGTGAGACATGGGAACGATGTGAGACATAGGCAGACACATTGGGACACAGAGATACTAGGGACACAGTGTCTCCATGTCTCCCAGCCAGTGTCCCTAGTATCTCAGTGTCCCCATGGCTCCCTGTGTCCCCCATTCTCTGTATCCCCATGTCTCTCTGTATCCCAATGTCTCAGAGTGTCCCCAAATGTCTGTGTTCCCATGTCTCCAGGTGTCCACATGTCTCCCAGCCAGTGTCTCAGTGTCCCCATGTCTCCCAGCCAGTGTCCCTAGTATCTCAGTGTCCCCATGTCTCAGAGTGTCCCCAAATGTCTGTGTCCCTATGTCTCCCTGTGTCCACATGTTTCCCAGCCAGTGTCCCCATGTCTATGTCCACAAGTGCCCCAATGTCTCCCAGTGTCTCAAAGTGTTTGTGTCCCTATGCCTCCCAGTCAGTGTCCCTAGTGCCTGTGTCCCCTAGTCTCCCAGTGTCTGTGTTCCCATGTCTTTCAGTGTCCCTAGTGTCTTAGTTACCACAAATGTCTGTGTCCCCATGTCTCTGTTTCCCTAGTGTCTGTGACCCCATTACTCCCAGTGTCCCCAAATGTCTGTGTCCCCATGTCTCCCAGTGTCCCCATGTCTCTCAGTGTCCCCTAGTATCCTATTGACACAGGAGACACTGAGACATGGGGACACTGGGAGAAATGGGGACACAGACACTGGGAGACTAGGGGACTGGGCAACATGGGGACACTGACACTGTGATACATAGGGACACTGATGCCAGGCTGGCCTTCCAATTCTTTGGACAGACATGCCCCCTTTTTGGGCATGTTTGCCCCTTTTGGCAGTTCTGGTCACGCTATTTGCATCAGTGGCACATCCTTTTACCCTGCCCATTGACTTCCTGCTTCACTGGACACTGCTGTTATGGGGTATGGATTTACTTGAAAGATGAAAGCATAAATTAGATAAAGAGATTAGCATAGAGTATGTGTTTTCTTATAGCTTTGAGTTTCCCTCCAACACCAACTCCATCAAATACATGACTAATCCCTTTTAACATAGTGCCTGCTAATTAATTAGTCTCAGGTGAGCATTACTTAGTTCACACCTGTGGAACTCCAGGTCAGAATACAGGCCATGGTTAGGGTTATTGGAGCATTGGCCCACCCTGCTCTCCAAATGCTTCGCCCCAGAGACCCTTACCATGTTTTGCAATTTACCAGCAGCTAATGCCAAGAAATGGGGAAAAAAACAAAACAAAAATATTATTAACAGTTTTGGCAATAATAACGGGTGCATAATATGTCCAGCTTAGGAAAAGTAATTCAAAATAGGCATGTGCATGGGAAAATTGTTCGGTTCGGCATTCGGAAATTCGTGACTTCGGCACTTTGGAATTTCGGAACTTCTCTTGCATCCGCTTGGTAGATAACTCCCTAATTCCCATGGTATTAGGGAGTTATTTACCAAAAGGCTGAAAGACCTAAATTGGTCTTTCAGCCAAATTTACTAATACTAAGTAAAGATTACTTAGTATTAGTAAATTATTCCCCTACTCACTATACCGCGAGTAGGGGCATGTCTAGTAAACAGTGAGCAGCTTCTGGTTTGCCTTTGGCATTATTCTGTGAAGCTACAATGCCTTATAAAAGACAAGGCTATTTAAGTTTCAATATTTAAAATTTTCATAGATGGATTTGATTGGCCTATGTCTCATTTTGGGGCACTATAGCAGTTTGACTGTTCAAATAACTCCACAAAGGGCTTCCATTTGAGAAAGCAGACACTCCAGCGTATCTTCTATGGCGTATATTGTGCCTTAACTTGTCACCATTTTGTCATCAATTTATGTCAATGTTTGTGGTGAGGAAAAAAATTTTTTACATACATGTTGCATTTTTGCTGGGTTTCCCAACACTTGATATATGCCACAGTCATGAAATGATGCTCAGTTACATCTTCAGAGTAAAACAATATGCCCAATGTATGACATAAACACTATTTTGTGAAGTTACAGTGCTGTAAAAGAGATGTGACAAGTTCAGGTTTTTAAGTGTGAATTTTCATAGATGGTTTTGATGGGTCCGTGTTCCATTTTGTAGCACTTTAGCAGGCTACATATTCCTATTACCCAATAAAGGTATGCCATTTCTTAAAAAAGACATGCTAGGGTTTTTCAAAAGGCATATTTTAAACCTTAGCGTGGAACCATTTTTCCGCTAGCTTGTCTAAAGCGTAGTGGTAATAAGTATTTTTTCTGCCTTTTTGACATACAAAGTGAGTTTGCACTGTATATTTTGTGCTACAGCTGTATAATACTTCAGCAATATCCCCGTATGTACCTTTGCCAGCTATATACGAATGTTGAAACACAGACATTCCATTTTTTTTTCAAATGTTTTTTTTTTTTTTTTGCAGATTGCTTATTCCAACTATCCCACAAAGGCATACCATTTCTTAAAGAAGACACCCCAGGGTATTTAAAAGGCTTATTTTGAACATTAGTGTGGGATCATTTTTCAGCTAGCTTGTACCAAGTGTAGTGGTAATAAGCATTTGTTTCTGGCTTTTGGACACACAAAGTGAATTTTCACTGCATATTTTGCATACCTTATGAGGGCAACGGCTGGATAATGTCGTCTGAGTACAGCAATATCCCTGTACGTACCTTTGCAGGTATATGTGGATGTTGAAAGGGCACATTTGAGACACAGCCTTTTAAGTTTTTTTCAAACTTGGAGTTTTTTTTAGCAGGTTGCTTTTTAAACTACCCCACATATCATTTCTTAAAGAAGACACCCCAGAGTGTTTCAAAAAGTATATTTTAAACCTTAGCATAGAATCATTTTTCCATTGGCCTTGTACCAAGTGTACTGTAATAAGCATCTATTTTTTAACTTTTTTTTAAACTTTTTAAAACTTTTGTTTAATTTGAAAAACTTTTCTTACTTTTAACAACTTTTCTTACTATTTTAAAACTTTGTTTAAACTTTTTCTTAACTTTTTTTATACTCTTAATTTTATTGTGCAATACTTTTACAAGCTTAGTGAGACACAGTACACATAAAGAGTAGAAAATAAGAGAGACAATAAGGCTGTCACTACTATGTATTAAAAGAAATGCTGTACTCATTTTCTTTAAACACTAGTAAACAATACAGGCTAGTAAGACACTTTGCTGCATTATAAGAAAACTGCTTATGAGCTAGGAAAAGTGCCCTGGTCTGGCTATAAGTAAGTGAAGTAGCTATGCTATATAACAGGTTTGTGAAACATAAGTGAATTAAAAACCACTAGTGCCAACAAAATCCTGCTATCACTGCTCTTGATAGAAAAAAAAAGAAATCAGTGCATATCACAGATATAGACATTCAACAAGATGCGTAGGCAAGATGGTGTCCAATAATGCCATGTGGAAGGTAAACTCAGGTCTACTGTATACGAGTGGGAGTCCATGGTCATCCGACACCCAATATCGGGAAATGTGAGAGATTTGCTGAATGGTCTCTGGAGATGGCAGAATCAGGGCAGGGAAGGACATTCTCACAGCCCCAGGCCTTTAAGTGGGCCTCCATTTTCGAGCCACAGACTTGGGATCTCCTCCAGATCAAGTCCATCCCAATCGAGATCTAGCAGAAGACTCCATTGTTTTTTTGTCGGTGTAGGTGGAGATTCTTCTGCCTGCATGGGTGATGCTTCAGGGTGCGTACCCTTGTGGCCCGGCAGCCTAGGAGAGCTAGTGCCTATAATGATGGGTGCTTTTAA
The DNA here is from genome assembly GCA_933207985.1 of Pelobates cultripes. NCBI lineage: Eukaryota > Metazoa > Chordata > Amphibia > Anura > Pelobatidae > Pelobates > Pelobates cultripes. The sequence goes on from OW240915.1 coordinate 106,775,527, forward strand.
AATCACTAAGCCCGGAGGAGGCCCCCTCCACCTGCTTTTCATTCCCTTGACCATCTGCCCAATGCAGGAAGGATGGTAACACTGCCCATGTCACCAATGCTGCACAGATGTACAGGAAGATTTATTCTAGCTTCAGCAGGGAGCGTTCAATGTAGTAATGTTGGGTTGGTGACATGCCTTGCCTGCGAGTGTGTTCGCCATCTTTGTAAGGTTAGCCATCCAGATATTGCAAACGGTAGCAGTCAGTGAACCGAAACAGAGGTATGTATAGCGGCACAGTGGAGACCTGGATAACCCCCACCAGTCCAGAGGAGGCTAGGAAATGGGGCGTCAACAGGGCACTGTGCTAATGCTGCACCGCATGGAATAGGAAAGCGGCCTTCTGTCGGCTGCACTAGCCTTCAACCAGAACTTCGGGGAGGAATACATAGCTGGCGCTTCTGAAATTCTGCCCAGGGGACATTTGTAGTTCCAGAAGGCAGGTGAGTCACAACTGTGTTAGTTGTGGGTGCCAGACATTGATACATTTACAAGATGCAGTGGCTAGCTGAGGAGCATTCACAGAGAGTCTGGCCACCATGAAGCTCAGGCCCCGCCCCAGTTTTTTACTTTTTAAAACTTTTTTATTGTTAAAGGACCACTATAGTGCCAGGAAAAAAAACTTGTTTTCCTGGCACTATAGAGCCCTGAGGGTGCCCCCACCCTCAGGGTCCCACTCCCGCCAGGCTGAAGTTGGAGGAAGGGGGTTAAACACTCGCCTTTCTCCAGCGCCGGGCTCCCTCGGTGCTGGGGACTCTCCTGCTCCTTCCGACGTCATTGGCTGAATGCGCATGCGTGGCAAGAGCCGCGCGCGCATTCAGCCAGTCCATAGGAAAGCATTCTCAATGCTTTTCTATGGACGCTGGCATCTTCTCACCGTGAAAATCACAGTGAGAAGCGCCTCTAGCGGCTGTCAATGAGACAGCCACTAGAGGCTGGATTAACCCATATGTAAACATAGCAGTTTCTCTGAAACTGCTATGTTTACAGCAGGCAGGGTTAAGCCTAGATGGACCTGGCACCCGGACCACTTCATTGAGCTGAAGTGGTCTGGGTGCCTCTAGTGGTCCTTTAACCCCTAACTAGCCTGACAGTAAATCCCCCAAATTCCCCACTAACGTCTACCCACCCTAGCAAAATAAATACATATTTTACAAATATTTAAGTAATTACCGGTAATTAGATAAATGTAACCCTGAGGGCTAAAAAAATAAATTAAAAAATTAACCCTCAAGGTTTAAAAAAAAAAAAAATCAGATCACTGTGAAATACTGAGATCTGTTTTTTGATCACTGCAGACAGTGATCAAAGGGCAGGGAAGGTATTACATTTTATTAGAAAGTGATAAGGAGAACTGTTATTTTAAGCTAACACTTTATTTGAGCAGTCAGGAGCAGGTCAGCACTATTCTGTCTCCCTGCACTTCACAACTTACATGGAGGTGCAGAGAGGCAGATCAGGTTTCACTGCAGCATGTGTGATTGATCTGACTGCCACAGCGATCACATGTGCTGGAACAGTGAGACGGCCTGCGATCACATGTGCTGGAACAGTGAGACACTGAGGCAGACTGCAGCAGCATTCACCCCACAATTTCTGCAATCGCGGCGATCTGGGGTTGCTCTTAGTAACAGATGGAAATCCTTAAGTGATTAAGGGGAGGAATGAAATGTAAAATTTCCATCCAGCATCCTCAAGGGGTTAACTAGAATAAAATAGGCTGTTGTTTAATAATACAGGCCTGATATACATTCCATCAACCACTGCACTTCACTTCCTCTCACTATATATATATATATATATATGAATATATATATATATATGTAGAATAAAAGGGGGATGGAGGCAGTGCCTTAATGGTGCCTTCCAATCAGGTGACACCCTTAAGGCGCAGCTTCCCTCCTCCTTTTATTCTTCACTTATTCATCTGTGACCAGAAAGAAGAGACTATGGTTTGGGTTGTTCAAGCTGCCTACCTCGTACTGTAAATAAGTGCTAGAAACCTTCCCCTGTGGACTGTTTTATTTTATATATATATATATGTATGTGTCTTGAGAAAAGTCCAGGAGGACTGAAACGTTGATGTTTATTTGTGCTAAATAAAAGCATTTCTACTTTACTACTACAGTCTCCAGAGTGCACTCATCTTCTTTCCTATACTACGGCTGGAGTTGGCACCGGAGCATCATTAACCCCTTAAGGACCAAACTTCTGGAATAAAAGGGAATCTTGACATGTCACACATGTCATGTGTCCTTAAGGGGTTAAAGACCAGGAACAAGTGCTGGGAGTGCTGGGATCGTAAAAATAAATAAATATATATGTAGATGTAGTAACTTTTGGAAAGTCATAAATAAATTATAAACTCGCCCAATCCACTTCGAACCCGCTACTGTCAAAGTGGATAACCAAACCCTGCAACTTCCCTTAGATTTAGCAAATGCCTTCAACAACTATTTTGTCGGATGCCCCACTACCCTAATTGCCAAGCTAATAAATGGCATGCATCCTGAAACTACAAATGTGGATCAGGCCCCACTAAATTTGCGAAGACCCAATATAGAAAAGTTACATTTTAGACCTGTACCTATTAATGTCATTAAGAAACACCTTAATAATCTAAAAATGAAAAACCAGTCTGGACCAGATCAAACCCAGCAATGTAGTTGAAACTCAGTGCGTCGGCAATTTCTAAACCCGTCTCAACCCTAATTAACGAATCCTTGGTGTCTGGATACATACCCACACTTTGGAAGACTGCAAGAGTAGTGCCTATCTATAAAAGTGGTGACACTACTTTGGTTTCTAACTTTTACCCAATATTATTGCGCCCAGTAAAATCTTTAAAAAAGTGTCCATACACAACTATGTAAGTATTACTAACAATCTAATTATGTGATTTCTGATCAATCGGGTTTTTGCCCGAATCATTCCACTACAACTGCCCTCTTAAAGGTTTGCAGTGACATCCAAACTGGCATGGAACAAGGAGACCTAACTGGAGCTATTTTCCTTGATTTTGCAAAAGGCTTTTGACACAGTAGACCACAACATTCTACTGCACAAACTAAAAAAACGCAGGTGTTGGTGACTGTCTGCTAACCTGGTTTCGATCGTATGTATCAGAACGTTCACAATATGTGTCCATTTCTGACAGCGACTCCCTCCCTCTCCCAGTCACGTGTGGTGTTCCCCAAATTTCCATTCTCGGCCCACTACTATTCACATTATTTATAAATGATCTGCCTAATATATGCAAATCCTCAAATGTACACATGTACGCAGACGACACAATCTACCGCAGCTTGAGGCTGTGCTCCAAGACCAGTTTACAGAGGTAGAAAAGTGGATCAGACCAAAATAAACTTTTCCTAAACACTGACAAAACTGTCCCAATGATCTTTGGAACAGTCCTAAATTATAAAATTTCCACCTATCCATGAAAACAAAATTAAATAGCACACTTACCACAGTCCACTCTTTCAAATACTTGGGTATGTTGTTAGACCCCAATCTATCTTTTGGCATCCACATAGAAAAACTTGCATCTAAACTTTATCCAAAACTAGGTGGACTGTACAGAAACAAATCGTGCCTAAGCCCTACTGTAAAGGAAAAGATTGTACAGCAAATGCTGATGCCAATCATTGATTATGGGGATGTAATATATGCACCTGCACCGCAAACCCACCTTAATAAACTTAATACATTGTATAACTCGTTCTGACACTTTGTGCTACAATGTAATTAAATAACTCACCATTGTGACATGCTAAAAGAACTAAACTGGCTGTCGTTGGAATCCAGACGCACCCTTCATCTTTCCAGCTTTGTGTTTAAGAGCTATTCTGGGAAAAAAAGAGCTTTTCCCACCCTACCTGAGCAGAATGCTCTCCCCAGCTGTTCCCACCTCCTGTAATCTCCGATCCAGTACCAGCACTTTATTTAGCCTACCTCAATACAAAAAGAAAGTGTATCCTACAGAGCACAGCAATTATGGAACGACCTCCCACACACTTTCAAATCTTCCCCAGGCCTAAAATCCTTTAAGAGATCCCTCTCTACATATCTCAAAACAGAACGCACCTGTCATGGTTGATTATATATTTTCTACCTGTTCTATGTTAAATATTGTATTAATATTATTTTATTTTGTTGTATCCTATTGTATCAATACAATGTTTTGTGGACCCAGGACATACTTGAAAACGAGAGAAATCTCAATGTATCTTTCCTGGTAAAATATTTGAGATATATATATATATATATATATATATATATATATATACACAAGAATCGAAGTGATGGTCTCTTATACGTAAAATCAATATACAATATCAATATACATCATCTTTGAGGATAACATGCTATAATGTTATCCTCAAAGATGATGTATATTGATTTACGTATAAGAGAGGGCTCGAAAGCACATTTATATAATGCACCATCTGCATATACACAAAGCACTTTATAATCCAAGCACTTATTGGCACTTTAAATCTTTTCCTAGATCGCACTGGGATATTATTGCAATATCCATATCCTCTGCACTTTACATCATATTAGATAGTTAAAGTTGTCTATGCTGCACTCTTTTTCTATTTTGCACATAGTATATAATTCCACTTCTATTTCGTTCAGCAGATCACTGCTTAAACAAAGCACCGACAGTAACCGTCCACTATTCACTATATGAACATGACAATCCCAGCGCTGTCATGGATACGCCGGGAAGCTGGTTATGGCACCTTTGCACGGGAGGCGTGCAATTATTCAGTCTCTACCAATTGGAATATGTGTGTCCGGCATTTCCATGACAGCAGGTACGCTGTTCGGCACTACAGATACACGTTATAACTGAGGGTGGTTATGCGAGCGTTACACACGTGGGGTAAGTAATTCTACTTATTCCCCTTATAAATATCACTTTGTTCTAGTCTGTTATACTGTCCTGAGGAAAGTCCCGATCCGGGATTGAAACATTGACGCTATATGGTAACATAATTTGTACTTTTATGTAAGCAATAAAAGTTAAGTTTTAAGAAGACCGTGAGAGTGGACCATCACTTCGATTCTTGTAGATAGATGACCTTGATCTGGCACCCAGCGTTTAAAACACATCACAACGCTAAGCCTGATGTGCAAGGAAACCTTGGATATATATAGTCTAGGAAACGTGTTCAGTTGTCACCCTATCTCTCTAGCTACACCTATGAGGGCACTATCAGTTCTTGTACCTGATTTTAATTATAAACTATGGAACCGCTGTGGGATCTTGCATCTATGTATGTTATATTATGAAGGTAAAATGTTAAAATTTTCACAATTGGAATGAGTATATACATTGCCGAGCACAGCACTTTTTTTCATATCAGCAGATTAAACCTTGGTGGAATACCCATGTTGTTATAGATTCAATTTTTGTAAACGAGCATCAGCTGACCAACTTTGAGACATTCTGTGTACAATTGACTCCTGTCAAAAAAAGCCTATATTAACTATAAATGCTCTTTTAAATATTACCAAAAGCATAAAATTTCTACCGTGTGTCTTAGCATGGGAAAAGGCTCTCAGTCGCCAAATACCAGAAAGTAAATGCCTGAAAGCAATAAATATGTTTAAAAGAATGACATTATGTGCATCCCATATGGAGACAGCACGTAAGCTATTTTATAGATGGTATATGGTATCGTCTCGAATAACACAAATATGCCCCTTAAAATCTAATATTTGTTGGAGATGTGGCAGCGATGTAGGCAATATGTTACATATCTGGTGGAGCTGCTCCACAATACAAGTTTATTGGAAAGAAGTAATTCAATTAATTCAAATAAACACTAATAGGGCAATTCAGAATGACCCCACCATTCTATTGTTATTTTTGTTTGAAGACCAGTACCCTAAGTCTATTAGATATTTGATGGTCCACATCCTTATAGCCGCCTTATCATTAATAGTTAAAATTGGTTGAAAACTAAAATCACTGCTATGTTAGAACTCACAAATTATAAGCAAAGTATCAGCAAGACAAAACATAATTTCACACGATTTTAGGATGGAGGTTTCGAAAGAATAGGATGCTAATATAACTAATAGTACTTAGCCCTTGAATAAGGTAACAATGAAGCTGGTAATTAAGCAATATGTATAAGCATAGTTCAGCTTTGTCTTAATGTTATTAATTGTCAAACACTACTAAAGAAGACATGCCAATACTGTCCTATAAAAGTGCCTTTACGCATTTAAGATACCAGGTTGGCGGGGTTTTATAATTATTAATGTGATTAATGTGTTTCACGACTTCCCCCTTTATATTAGGCAAATAAACCTGAGCGATATAATACTTAATATCATAGTAATGAAGTCTCCAAGTAATTTGGATTTTCCCCCTATTTTTCCTTTTCATCATTTTCCTATTTTCCTTCGGTTGCTTATCAAACAACATATAATATATCATAAGAAAGTCACCAATACATTGACAAGTATGACTTTATATAAGGATGTATAACAGCTTTCATTATGTAACGCCTCTATGTTACTCAATACAATGCTGATGACACTGTTTTATAATGAAATATATGTATTTCCTTCTTGAAACTCAATAAAAAGTAATTATATTAAAAAAAAGATTTGAAAGGAAATAGATTATTTTAAGAAGTGTATATAAAAAATAAGAAGTTTATTTAGTATATGACAGGATCCTTCTGTCACATACATCTACCTTGGGTCAGTGTTTGCAAACTGTAAGTCTCTGTGATTTTCTCTGTTTCACTCCATGCACAGAAACAGGGAATTTTGAGCATAAACTTAATTTAAAAAGCACTCCATTTCCTTTAAAAACTTGATTAAATGTGTATTATATTTAAAGGATCACTACAGGGTCAGAAACACAAACATATATTCCTGACCCTTTAGTGTTAAAACCACCATCTAGCCCCCTTGGGCCCCTCATGCCTCCATAAATATAGCAAAATCTTACTGTATTCAAGCCTAAAGCTGTAACTTTGCATGCTGTTTGCCTCAGAACAACAAGCAGTCTGCTGACATAATCAGAAGTGGTAGCCTGATCCAATCACAATGCTTCCCCATAGGATTGGCTGAGACTGACAAAGAGGCAGATCAGAGGCAGAGCCACCATGATTCAAACACAGCATCTCCTCATAGGGATGAATTGAATCAATGAATCTCTATGAAGAAGGTTCAGTGTCTCCATGCAGAGGGAGGAGATACTGAATGTTTGGATGTATTTTAGGCACCCATTACCCAGGAAGAATCTCTAACAGCTATCTGAGGAATTGCCAGTGAAGTTATCACTAGGCTGTAATGTAAACACTGCATTTTCTCTGAAGCAAAAAGCCTGAAGGTAATGATTCTATTCACCAGAACAAAGTCAATAAGCTGTAGTTGTTTTGGTGACTATAGTGTCCCTTTAAAATTATTTTAGATAACAGTTGTCCTTTTAAGTAAAAAAATCCTGACAGATAGGAAGTTCTCAAGAATCCTGATGGCCCAGCATGTCAGTATCCCCATAGGGACATAAATGAGAAAAGTTGGGGTGCCTTGAGAACTTTGTTGAGCAATTGCATTAGACCAGAGATAACTTTTGGCACTCCAGATGTTTGGGACTAAATCTCCCTTAAAGGACAACTATAGGCACCCAGACCACTTCAGCTCAATGAAGTGGTTTGGGTGCCAGGCCCCCTAGTTTTAACCCTGCAGCTGAAAACATAGCAGTTTCAGAGACACTGCAAGGTTAAGCTATCCTTTAGTGGCTATCTCCCCGACAGCCACTAGAGGCCCCTTCCGCAATTTACACTGAGTAAATCGCATTTGACACTGGACGTCCTTATGGAGTCCAGCGTCAAAACAGATCCCCATAGGAAAGAATTGAGTAATGCTTTCCTATGGGCGGGTTTGAATGCGCGCATCTCTGGTCGCGCGTGCGGCTCCACTCGGGAGCTGACATCAGCAGGGGAGGAGAGGTCACCAGTGCTGGATTAAGGTTAGTGGCTGAAAGGGTAATAACGCCTTCAGCTTCGAGGGAGGGGGGCACTCCAAGAGCATATAGTGCCAGGAAAACAGGTTTGCTTTCCTGGCACTATAGGATCTCTTTAATGCTTTGTCAGCATTTTGTCTGTAAGAGCATGATTGGAGAGGTAGTACACAACATCAGGAGTGCCAAAAGTTGTCTACCTCTGCATTAGACTATACTGATTATATCATCATTAAATGCAACACGCAAAATCCAACATAAAGACATTCTGTGACTTTTCAATAAGAAATCACAACGATATTGTTTTTTCTATAATAATACAATCACTTAAATATATCACCATAACAGTCAATCGGAGATTTTATTGAGAACATACAATAGATTTGGAGGCTCTTCGAACTTCTTTTATCTCTAATCCTCTGTTAAGGGCTCATCAGGTGGAGAAGACTCTGTTGTTTCAGTAGTGTAGTTCAATGAATTTTCTTGAGATTTTTCCTCCCCATAGGCTTTCACTGGCTCACCCTTTTCTGCATCTATAAGAAGGGAAGGCATTCCCACTTCTGCTATCTCCTCTTGCTTTTCTTTAATATTTTGCCTCTTTTGTTCTTCCAAACGTGGTCTCTTGAAGCATTTTTCGTGAACTGAGCAACGGGAAATGATATCATGAGAGAGAGCTTTCTGCTTCTCTGATTCTCTTTTGGACTCAGCATTAAGAATAGCCCTGATGGAGTGAGGAACATGAGCCAACTGATGTAGGCTGGAAGCCCTGACACGAGCTAAAAAGGGTGCTCGAATATCTGGACAAGTTTGTAGGATAGAGAGAAGCTGTGGAGGTGGGAGCTGCATGATGATCCACAGGGACTGTGGATTTGTTTTCTGGCAGCATTGAATGAATCCTTCCCACACTTTGGGGTACTTCCAAACCTGCCTGTAGATGAGATGAGTCAATATACTCATGATAAAGCTTGCTAGTTCAGGGTATATCTCTAAGGCCTGGATGACTGTTCTCATAAGGAGCACAGGGATAGGTGTAGTGTTTGTCAGCTGTTGAAGGACCCCAGCTAGGACTTTGGGAGTGTACACTGAACTAGCCATAAAGCATATGTTAATAGCCTTAATGACACGTTTGATGCTACATTTTCGGGTGTCAATGTCATGAAGAGCAATGATTAAATCTCTAGGGGTGAAAGAAGGCATTGCAGAATGAAAATCTCCATGTGAAAATCCTAAAAGTCGGTTGAACACATCTTTCACTACAAAGGATTTTAGTTCAATGAGTTTGGGTAAAGCCTGAATTACTTCTCTCCTACTCAGCTCATTCAGCACAGGGATCAGGAAACGGACATCTGGAACACGCTTCTGATATAAAGCACGGACACATTTCACTAGTTCAGGAGATGGAGGTGCATTGTCAGTCAGGATATACAAGCAACGAATAACCAGAGTCTCAGCCCCATAAGGGCAGTTTTCTATCAACAATAAAAACTCTGGGGAGTTCATCCCAATGCATCTTATTGGGGTATCAATGACCCTGCGCAAAATACTCTTGCTGACAGCAGTGGCTTCAGCATAAACAGATGCCAGCTCATGTATAAGTCTGTGGTTCTGTGGGAGTATGGCCAAATAAACATATAAACATTGTTTAACAGTGTCTTCTGTCCAGGGGACTGCAACCTCTGTATCTTTATCTGCCCTGAAGAGTACTGAAGGGGTGTTAGGATGGACAAGGAGTTGCAAGTAGTTTAGGGCAAATATCTCTATATACTCTTGGAGAGTTTGCTTCTCATACAAATATTTAATGAAGTGAATAGCCTGTTGGCGGACCTTATCTTTTTCATGTAAACTCAAGTCCAAAAGGAGATGGAGATATTGGAAGCGATGGGCTGGCCGAGTCATGATTAGCTCTCTCAAAGTGGCCATTCCTAGATAGCTATGGCCTTCGCCTTCACAGTAATTCCTAATTACTTCAAGTGCAGAATCTGTAAGCATAGGAGCTCCAAGGACAACTTTACTGAAGATCCCATCATTCAGGTCAGGTCTATCTTGGAGGCCAGTCAACATTGCAATTAGACACTCTTGGTATCCCTGATCATCCCCATCAGATAGGTACTTACAGTACTCCTGGTACAGCCAAGCTACCGCCAGCTCCAGCTGCCCATGTGTGTCACTTAGAAAATGGCGCAAAACCTCCAGCTTCATAGCAGTATCTAGCTGGCTCACCAAGCGAGCAAGGATCTTAACTCGCATTTTTGATAAGCCACTACTACTAATGGTGTTCTCTGCCTGGAGGATTCGCTTCACAGCTTCATGTTTAAAACTCAGTATCTGAGAGTCCGTTAGCTGTGCACACATTTTCTTTATCATGAAGAAATTCCTACTGCCTCTAGCACCAGTTTGTCTGTTCTGTGTTGCTGGTGGCAAAATAGGCACCGGTTGTATCTTAGCTTGAGGGGCGTCTGGTTCACTTATTTTAGAAGCTGTACTTTGGGAGGAGAGCACACAAATGGCTTGAGCCTCAGCCTTGTTACTCTCTTCCTTTACTATTCTCACTGGAGCCTTTTTATCATGCTCAGTATCAGGTGTAATGAGTGCTGCTGTGACCTGTTTACCCCTGTGTTGACCAGGGTGATCTCCCAGTGTATCAGGACCTGCACCCCTCACTGGCCCACAGGCAGCTTGGACTGAGTCTGGCATGGTGCCTGCTAGAGCCACCATACTGCATGGCACCAGGCTGGGGACACTCTCTGGGGTTTGAAGCAGCTGCAGGACCTCTGCCTCGATATTTGTCGATAGCTGGCTTGAATCAGGAGAGAGACATTCAGGACCTGGTGCTTCATCACTCCTGTCTTCAGGCGCGGCCATGACTCTCTTCAACCACGCTTCTGAAGAGCAGGCAGGGCAGGATGCAGTAACTGTAGCGGTTGTGTATTTTTAAACTGTTTACAACGTAACCTCCAGGCGACACGTGGGCACGCAAGAGAGGTAACCGCGCGATTAACATGTTTACTTCCGGTACATTGTAACTGGAGATACCGAAACAAAGCTCCGCGGGGGCCATATTGGAGGTGGCGGAAACCGCGCTCCGCCAAATCGGCCATATTGGAGGTGGCGGAAACCGCGCTCCGCCGCATCGGCCATATTGGAGGTGGCAGAATCCGCGCTCAGCCGCATCGGCCATATTGGAGGTGGCAGAATCCGCGCTCCGCAGAGCCCTTCTTAGAGGTGCCTGAAGCATTGACATCTAAGGTAAAGAGAGACTGCACTGCCAGGACGGTAAGTATAGAGTATAGTGCAGCTGTTACTCTACTTATGGGATCTCTATGTTACACGTTCTCTCAATAAAATCTATATATCTGTACATATAGCTGTCGGGTATTGTTGGTACAGTTTAGCTCAGTGGGAAATAGCTGCAAAAGGTTTTTACCTACCATGAGGCAGCTGCACCTTGATAACATGAGAAGTAAAAATCCTTATATCTATTTATATTCTATATCATCGAGCTGGTAGGTGTTCATTGTGAGAGCTCAGTTCCGTACATAACAAATAAACTTTATAGTATTCTTCATTCTCCAGTTAAAACCAAGTCATGTTGATAGAAAGGCCTAGTATGATGGGAATACCAGCTTCTTTACTTTGTGGGCAACGGTTTTGCCAATACCCAATTTTATTATGAAATCCTGTGTTCTTGGAATATTATTTGTTTACTCTGCACCCTACCCCATGTACTAGTTTTGTGTGCATACATCATTGTATTATCTATCAAATTGTTACCCCACCTTTTATATATTAGTCACTTTTTTTTCACCAACATTTTCTGTAATGCGCCAAAGTAATTTGTCTTTCTGCCATGTTTAACTTCTATTTCAGGCTTTCTTTTCCCCTTGATGATTTTACATTTAATATATTCACAAAGTAAGGCAAATTGTTAATATTACTAAAAAAAAAACAAAAAAAAAAAAAACACATTCTCAATTTGAAGGATTTTATATTCTTTAAAAGCATACTCCAGTCATACCTTGGGCGCCAACATAAGGGCATTTCGTTAATATTGGCCTCATAACATGCTAGTTTTTCTTCACACTCAAATCATTAGTTTTGCATTAAAAACAAAAAAGGTCCTGAAGCAATACCCTGTACTTTTTTAGCTACACTCCAACTTTTTACAAATCAGTTTTAACTTCCTTATAAGATATATATTTTTTGTACATACTCAGAAGCTGAGCTGCTTTCATCATTTTGCCCCACAATCAATAATTTTCCCCCATAATATTTGTACTGTTTTTCCTTAGCATAGTTTTGAAATACATTTCTTTTTTTGTGTGGGCGCAGTCAATCAGCACCTCAGCTCCGACTAATCTTCCATTAATTGAGCTGAGTATGTACTCAGAATACTATTAATAAAGAAGTTGCTTTGTGAAAAGAGGTAGCATGTCTAACAGCGCATAGTTGCAAAAAGCCACAAACATTTTTCTTTTTGTTTTTACCAAAATTAAATAGATTTGAACAAGGAGAAAAAAGCAGTTTGAGTATAGAGGCACAGATCAAATGCACTCCTGTAGACCATTAGGAATCCAAGATCCCCACTAGATAGAAAGCTTAGCCGGAGGGGTGGCAAAACAGAGCTCACACATTACGCACAGCAAGTGAAAATCAGGCAGCTGGGAGGGTTTTCTTCCTGGTTTCTTTGTGCTAGGGCACAAGTGGAAGGCTGTACGTCTCATAGCGATGCACTGGCTATTGCTTGTGACCTGCATTTTAGGGCTTCTATGCAGGTCACAAGCTGGGAGCTGCTGTGAGAGACTGCCTCAATCTTAAATTTGTGACAAGTTAATGCTTTATTTACAGATATTGTGGTACAGGGGGCCCAGGAGACTCCCCCCAACACTCCAATCAAATGTATTGATTTATAACTCTGGAATTGTTCCTTAAAAGAAGGGAAGCCAAATGAAGTCTGTGAGGTTGAACAATATAGCCATAGTCGGCAAAATTATCTGCCGTACTACCGTGTTTCCCCGAAAATAAACCCTACCCCGAAAATAAGCCCTAGTCGGATTTTCGGGGTGGGCTGCAATATAAGCCCTACCCCGAAAATAAGACCTAGGCATTGTACCTTTGCGGCGAGACTTCCTTCTTCTGCTGTAGGAGGAGCGTCGCGCAACGTGATGACGACATTTTGCAGCGCCGTCAGTCTGCCTTCACGGATCTTCAGCGGAAGGATCCATTTCCGGGCGGTGAGGCTCCCAGTGGTCGGACTCGGCAAGGAATCTTTGAAATGTGAGTACCGCTAGATATTTTATGTCTGGGATTAATTGAATTAATTAAAGGGGGTGGGGGGGTGAATTAATTAAAGGGGGGGTGAATTAATTAAAGGGTGGGCTGGATTAATTAGAGGGGGGTGAATTAATTAAAGGGGGGTGAATTAATTAAAGGGTGGACTGGATTAATTAGAGGGGGTGAATTAATTAAAGGGTGGGCTGGGTTAATTAGAGGGGGGTGAATTAATTAAAGGGGGGTGAATTAATTAAAGGGTGGACTGGATTAAAGGACCACTATAGTGCCAGGAAAACATACTCGTTTTCCTGGCACTATAGTGCCCTGAGGGTGCCCCCACCCTCAGGGACCCCCCCCGCCCGGCTCTGGAAAGGGGAAAGGGGTTTAAACTTACCTTTTTCCAGCGCCGGAGAGCTCTCCTCCTCCTCCTACTGTTCCCCGCCGGCTGAATGCGCACGCGCAGCAAGAGCTGCGCGCGCATTCAGCCGGTCTCATAGGAAAGCATTTACAATGCTTTCCTATGGACGCTGGCGTGCTCTCACTGTGAAAATCAGTGAAACTTCTCTGAAACTGCTATAATTATGAAAAAATGGGTTAACCCTAGAAGGACCAGGCACCCAGACCACTTCATTAAGCTGAAGTGGTCTGGGTGCCTAGAGTGGTCCTTTAATTAGAGGGGGTGAATTAATTAAAAGGGTGGTGAATTAATTAAAGGGTGGGCTGGATTAATTAGAGGGGGGTGAATTAATTAAAGGGTGGACTGGATTAATTAGAGGGGGTGAATTAATTAAAGGGGTGGTGAATTAATTAAAGGGTGGGCTGGGTTAATTAGAGGGGGGTGAATTAATTAAAGGGGGGTGAATTAATTAAAGGGTGGACTGGATTAACCTCTGCTTTAATACATCAGAATACCAGTGTGCTTGCTACCCATTGAGCCACAGAGCCTGCTCAGTAAATATGTATTCCTTTTTCAGAAACTGTTTATTTTTCCTACATCTGACAAATTTGACAAAAGGGTGGAGCTTAAGGACAAGCTAACAAAGGGTGAAGCTTGCCTTAAAGGACCACTATAGGCACCCAGACTACTTCAGCTCAATGAAGTGGTCTGGATGCCAGGTCCATCTAGGGTTAACCCTGCAGCTGTACACATAGCAGTTTAAGAGAAACTGCTATGTTTACATTAGGGTTAATCCTGCCCCTAGTGGCTGTCTCATTGACAGCCTCTAGAGGCGCTTCCGTGCTTCTCACTGATTTTCAGTGAGAAGATGCTGCCGTCCATAGAAAAGCATTGAGAAATGCTTTCCTATGGACTGATTGAATGCCGCGCATTCGGCGGATGACGTTGGGAGAGGGAGGAGAGTCCCAAACGCCAAGAGAGCACGGCACCAGAGAAAGGTAATTGTTTAACCCCTTAACCCCACTTGAGCCAGGCGGGAGGGGACCCCCCGGGTGGGAGGGGGGGGAGGGGGGGGGCGACGACCTATTAACACTATAGTGCCAGGAAAACAAGTTTGTTTTCCTGGCACTATAGTGGTCCTTTAAGTGCCACCCTTTGTCAAGATTGCAATATGTAGGAAAAATACAGTAAAACATACTCCCTACTTGTCTTATGTTTTAAAGAGAAATAGATCAGAAAAGAAGAATAGATTCTGAAAAAGGAAATAGGAAACAATAGTACAAAGGCAAGTTTGAGGTACCAGAGCCATTTTAAGACCACAGGCAAATAATAATAATAAAAAATGTAATACAGGCTGCTCAAAAATATTCTAAGTGATATATTCTTCTGTGTATTTGTTTTTTAAATAAAAAGTGTTTTAATCTGTACAATTTTGTATTGTGTTACATATTTCTGGGTTACGCACTAACTTCATAGGTACTGTAGTCAGGTTAATTTTACTGCTTGTTATGTTTTGTTTTACTCTTTGTTTTTTTTCATTACACTTGACGGAACCTTCATGTTGAGGTATCACAGTGCCATCCAGTGCCTTTTTTAGGAACAGGCATTAACCTTTACAGGATTATTTACTAAAGTGAGAATTGCTTAGAGTTAAATTGAATTAAAAAGTATTTCCTAAATTTAGGGCCCAAATAGCTGAATTTGAAAGAAATTCTCCAAGTCAGCTATGCTTCCAGCTAGTTTGGTCTAAAATACGAAAGTCTTTAAATTCCAGACTATTCTCACTTTAGCGAATAACCCTGTTTATTTTATCTTAGTTAATAAGAATATTGATACATTGTCACTTAAACCATTAATTATAAAAAGTCTCAAATTATAAGGTGTTAATTAGCTGCACTTTGTTTCTTTAGGGGTCTGGAGGGTCCCATTAAATGGTATTATAATTGTTTGTTTTTGTACTGAAGTAGTCAGGATGGCCTGTTTAACTGCAAGGAAATTCAACAGAAACAGCCTTGTCCATGATGGGCCCACAGTGGAGTATGCTTCAGGACTAGTTGCAGAATTAAGAAATCATTTACAAATGTTGTTATTGTTAGAGGTCCACACAGATGCTAAATTCCTGAAGGGTTACTTCAAGCATCATAATCACTATAGCCTGCTGTAGTGGCTAAGATGCCAGGAGCACTCTGTTCTCCTGTAAGGGGGCAAGCCACTTTTCAATAGTTTGGCTCTTACCTAAATCCAGTAGCATGCCAAGCCTTTTCTAATACCAGCTGATCAATCCAGCCATTAATTTATTTGACTGAGAATGTCAACTGAGTGCTCTTAACCAATGAATGTAACTCTGTGCAAGAAAAGTGCACAGAAGTGACATTGGCCACCCCGGCTTACTTGCACCATAACCACTTTGAAACACTGAAGTGATTATGGTGCTTGGAGTAACCCTTTAACTCCCTCAGTTCAACTTTTGGTGTGCAAATGAAGCCACAGTGTCGTCTACACAATTCTAACTGAAAGTATAATAAAGAAGTATCAGACTAACCAAGCTCATTACAATAATTAAGGACTACCCCTGGTGTTGTGTGTCCCACATGTATAGGCAAGGTATCTTTCATTTGAAAGGGTAACATTTGTAATGTCAAATCTTTAGAAAGTATGGAAATACTATATTTTACGGAGGGCAATGGGGCTCTGAAAGAGTTTCTTTTTGCCCCTCTTTTTATCACGGAGAAACATGAGACTCTTCATTTGAAAGAGGGATCGTATATCTTTTGAATGAAAGCTCTTATGGCTCTCTAATCTACAGGTGATACCCATGGTAACCATCATTGTTGATATTTTATAAAGGGGTGAAGGAATCTTTTAGAGCCCCTAACTCTCCCTGTAAGACAAGGTTGCAAAACCTTATTTTGGAAAGATGAGGTACTGATGTTTTCTGTGAAGGGTTTCTCTTCCCTTTTATGAATAGATGACTACCATAAATGTGTCAGTCACCTACCTAGTAGCTTTATAATATGCGGAGGTAGTGTTTCAAATTAAGTTCTTCTCTAAAGACAGCATACTTAACAATCCCAGCATACCTTATATGAGAGGATAATTCACTTTCAAATGAGAAGTGTCATGCTCTCTTGGTAGCAGGTAATGCTATATATATATTGCAATAATCTGTCTACTAGGTGACTTTTAGGCTTCTCAGCATCCTTAAAGTGTATTAGGAGCTTGTGAAAATACACTAAAATACCCCCTGTATTCATATAAAGGATCTTGTGTCAGTACAGGTATACTGTATATGATTATTTTGAGTCATTATTATTTATTTTACTGTCTAAGTGAGTTTGAACAGGATTAGGTGACTTATTATTTTAGTATAATGTGTTGCATCACTGTTATGCGCAGGGGTGTGGAATTTAAAAAGCAATTACTTCTCCAAAGAACCAAATCAGTCATTCAATCTACTAGTCTGGCACAGTAATCTACTTGCCCTGACACAAAATAATTACAAAGACCTGCCAAGAGCCCTGGACATTGACATGGCTATTTTATAAACTCTGAATTTTCACACATTAAAACTGAATGGAAAATGGCGGCAAAAATAGCTTGATTTGGAAACATTCTCTAACTTCCCCATTGTAACAGCATGGCTATTTTTGTTGCCTGAAATAAGGTTAGATATATATACCATTAACACCAGGAGCACTAGAGGCCTCAACGAGGATATTGACATAAAAATCATTTAGATGAGTGTGCAAAAGAGTAACTAATATGAGTAATTACCGTAGTTTTCAACATGCCTACTGGACATGCTGTTTTGCCATAAGCAAATCCAAAGTGTCCAACAAACAAACTGACTTCAGGGCCGTACAAGGTTAAAGCTTGACGAAGGTTCATTCGAAGCTGAAACAATGCTTTTTTTGCTACTTATCTTCTTAATTCCTATGGAAGCATGAAGGTAGTACTTCATTTTTTTTATACATGGCTTCTATATTTTGGCTTTATTTTTGTTAACTAAATCATGACACTGTGTAATGTGTCATGTGTTATTCATCTGAGGTTGTATTTACCTAATCGTAAGACTTTCTAAGGAAGAGATGATTGTTATTATGTCCTCATATATAAAACCATAGAATTCAAAGAGGGTGTACTTTCTTTTACCCATAACTGTATATCCAGAATTTCTACTTAACACTATACATTGGCGAGGGAAAATTTAGCCCTGGTGAGAATGCGATGACTTGCAGAAATTTTTAATTTTAAGGCCTGGCTAGTAGCATACTACTTCAAATTCTAAGGGTTGTTTGTGTCTATGTTTTTATGTACTGGTTAGTGGGAATGAAGTATAGAATATTTACTAATGTGAGAGTTGTCAAGAACTCAAAGTGTGTTTCAAATGGAAGGCCAAAATAGCTAAACTGATAAAACATTCTAAAAGTTTCTTTCTTCGAGTTCAGCTGTTTTGGTCTAAAATATGACATTTTCTGTGAATTCATTTTTAACTCCAGACAATTCTTACTTTAGTGATTAACCATGTGATCTCTTTTTTTTTCTGTCCAAACTGTATATGGAAGCATTTGAAACTTTCAAATTAAACATCCTCTGTGACTCAACAAAATTTTTATTAGGGATGACACAACATTGAAAAAAAACATTGTAGATACGGATGTTTTATTCATATAGATAACAGTTTATATTTCAAATTATCTGAGTAGTGCTATGTGCATGTGAAATATAAGCTCTTCTCAAAGATAAAGAATGCTAATATTATATAATTGAAAAGAACTGTCAGGTGTTCATATATTCTGGTTTCACTGTTCATCATTACTAAAAAGAAAATGTCACATTATTTATGAACAAATACCCCAAAAACCTTTTGGCAAGGAAAGCTAGTAGTGCTGTTTAGCACTAGACTATACATTCAGTGCCAAAATGAGAAAAAGCAAAGCACTTTAAAATGGTACTACTTACTCAAGAATCTACAATAAAGGACAACATACTTGATACATACTGGGTTACATATGTCTGTAAATGAACACTGAAAAAAAATGCAGCAATTCCTCAATATTGATACATAAAACTGTATAGTTTTTGTTCAGATTCTGCTTTAGTTATTAAAAAGTTACTCTTGAAATCTTCTGCAGTGCAGTACCTCAACACAATATAGACTTAGTGCATATAAATTAAGATTCATATGCTGAAAACAATAAAGCTTCAATCCCACTTAAGCAGTTACAATAATATTACACAGTGGTGTATTAATGTGAGCTTCAATAAGTCCTGAGCAGGAGTAGCCTAAAAGTATAGACATAATAGAAATACATTTTAGTAGCCCTGCCTTCCTCTAGTTAGTCTGACTTCATAAACAAATTAACTGGATTTTAAGTAATTAACTGGAATATAACAAGTAAATGTGAGCTCTAGTGTGTGCTTTATTTGCATATAAGGTCTCCCTGAAGTAAAACAGAACAGAGTTACCAGTGTTCTTTTAACCTGTTCCTCTTTCAGTATGTATGTACGTGACTTAATTTTTGATTCAACATTTCTAATAAAATAAATAACTACTCATTCTGCTTTCTGGAAGCATTCAACTGAAGAGGCACACATGCTATAAGAGATATTATACAATAAACATAAATATTTCAGTTGGAAGAATGATATTACATTTGCTACCATTTTAAGTATATCCTGTGGTATAGATAATGTTTTACCCAAATCAATACTACAATTGTATCAATTTGAGGCAGATGGGATACTAAAGCCTTTATGGTTTAACATTTTGTATAGCTGGTGTTTTATCCAACTGACCTATATAACTTTCTGTAATGTAATGACGATCTAAATGATTCCTGCTGATTGAGTCCTATAATTCTTTTAGAATGTTTTATGTTCATTTATTCTTAAATAATTTAGAAAGCAATTAAGTTATTAACATAATTATATTCATTTGTACTGAATAAGTGGGACTGATGTCTTATAAGAATTTTTAACCTTACTGTAGTATTGACAAAGCACAAACAAAACGGTGGCTGCGTACATGTGAACAAATAAGGACTTTTTTTTTCCATTTACAACTCAGTAGGATATAGCTTATAGCTTACTCTTGCATTCATGCTCATTTTGTTTGATATAATTAACCAAATTTCATCTGGTACAGGCCCCAATCTAGATGACAGTTAACAATGTAGCCTACAAAGGTTCCTGTCTTCTTAGGTAAAAAAAAAACCAATTGTTGGACATCCAACAGCACTTTCAACTCTTAGAATTATAAAAAGAAACAAATTACTCTAAACTACGAGTAAAGTTCTCTGGAAATAACCCTTTGTAACCATCCAAGTCCTTGTGCTGCTGCCAATCAGATTCTCGAATGCCAATCAGCCAACCAGCCTCCTGTAAAGAAAAACGTAGCAATAGTCACAAACTAAGAATTATGATATAAGCATTTACTAAATAACCATTTATCAAAACACAATCTATTAACCCCTTAAGGACTGGACTGTTTTTGCGATGTTGTACATTTGCGACCAGGCATATTTTTACACTTTTGTGGTGTTTGTGTTTGGCTGTAATTTTCCGCTCTCTCATTTACTGTTCCCATACAAATTATATATTGTTTTTTTCAGGACAAAAGGGGCTTTCTTTACATACCATTATTTATATAATCTCATGTATTTTAATTTAAAAAAAATAAAAAAATATGATGAAAAATTGAAAAAAAATACATGTTTTTTGACTTTTACTTGAAAAATCTTTTACTCATCTACAAAAGCGAATGAAAAAACTGCTAAATAGATTCAAAATTTTGTCCTGAGTTTAAAAATACCTAGTGTTTACGTGCTTTTTTGCTTTTTTTTGCATGTTATAGGGCTATAGGTACAAGTAGGATATTGCGGTTTCAAAACATACATTTTTAAAATTTATCAATAGTGACATTGTAACACTATTATCTGTCATAAATCTCTGAATAACACCCCACATGTACATATTTTTTTTAAAGTAGACAACCCAGGGTATTCAATATGGGGTATGTCCAGTCTTTTTTAGTAGCCACTTAGTTGAAAACACTGGCCAAAGTAAGCATTCATATTTGTTTGTGTGTGAAAAAAGTAAAAAAACTAAATTGAACGCTAATTTTGGCCAGTGTTTGTGACCAAGTGGTTACTAAAAAAGACTGGACATACCCCATTTGCAATACCTTGGGTTGTCTTCTTTTGCAAATGGTATGCCATCATGGGGTAATTCTCATTCCTGGGCTACCATACGCTCTCAAAGGCAACGTAACCAACCTGGCCATTTTCAATGTAAAAATATTTGACCCATATATTTGACCTTGTAACTTTCAAAAATGCTATAAAACCTGTACATGGGGGGTACTGTTTTACTCAGGAGACATCGCTGAACACAAATATTAGTGTTTAAAAACTGGAAAACGTATCACAACAATTATATCATCAGTAAAAGTGCTGTTTGTGTGTGAAAAATGCAAAAAAAGTCATTTCACTGACAATATCATCGCTGTGATATGTTTTACTGTTTTGAATCACTAATATTTGTGTTCAGCGAAGTCTCCCGAGTAAAACAGTACCCCCCATGTACAGGTTTTAGGGTGTCGTAGAACGTTACAGGGTAAAATACAGTGCTAGCAAATTAAATTCTCTGGACTTTCGGCCTGGATTGGCAGGCAGGTCCCTCAAATTGCAATCAATAAAATTACTGAATTATGTAAAAATATTACATAAATACGCACGTAGAATTTAAATATATATGCATATTTATATATTTGAAGTCTACGTGTATATTTATATAATTATTTATGTAATTTTGTATATGGACGTATGTATATTTCTTATTATTTTTATTTATTTTTATATACATAGATATATATACAAATTCATTCTAAGTGTATTTTGATATAAATATATATATATTAATTTTAAAATACAGTTAGAATAAAATTTCATATAGCTATATAATTTTTTTTAATTTTTTATTATTATTTAAAAAAATTTTTATTTAATTTAAATCACTTATTTATATTTTATAATAATATATATATACAATATATATAGTTATTATATATATTATATATATACGTGTGTAATTTAATTATAAGTGTATTTTTATATTAATATAAGTACATATTAATATAAAAATACACTTAGTAGGGCATTATATATATGATATATAGACATATATTATATAGATATAATATATGTCTATATATCATATATACACATATATAATTATTTATTTATTTTTTATTAACATTAACTTTATTTTTATTTCTGATTTTACACTAGCAGGGAGACTGCCTGTCAGCACAGACAGTCCCCCTGCAGGCAGACACATGGACACCTATTGTGACCATGTGATCGCTGTGTTAAGCGATCACATGGCCACAGGGGTCCTAATCTGCCGTGGGGAGACTGCCTGGGCTGCAGGCAGTCTCCCCACAACCGGAGCCACGCTGATCTCCGCCGGGGGGACGACGGCGATCAGGTAAGTAGCTCTGACCGTTAGGACGGTTCAGGACCGTCATCGGTCGGCAACGCAAAAATGCCGATGACGGTCCTGAACCGTCCTCGGTCCTTAAGGGGTTAAAATAAATCTACAATAAGTTGAGTTTCACAGCATCTCTTTACTGTGATTTCTTCACTATAATTTCTCCTGATCTATAAGAATACTAAAAACATATATACTTTAAGTAATGAAACAGCTTATAAAGAACAATAAGGAGAAGGCAGGTTTAACATTCATCTCGCTGAAGTAGTTTGGGTGCAGTGTCGCTGTGTCCTTAATTCTCTGTGATGTAAAACACTGCAGTTTTTGAGAAACTGCAATATTTGCATTGCAGGATTAAGTCCTCCTCTAGTGGCTTGAAGTATGGATCAAGGTAAATACAACTTTATTTTTTTTTTTTTTTTTGCACCAGGTGGCAGGTCCTGCCTACAAGTAGGAACAGGAACACTCAGTGTTAGAAATACAGATTTGTATTCTTAAAGCCACAGTGTTCCTTTAAATAAACTATGAATCCTGAAAAAAGCTATACATTTTTGATGAAACAATGTTGATAAATGCATGATAGTCAAGTATTCCAGGAAAGCTTCCCTTCATCAAGCCATAAGCAGGAGAGACTCATCTCTAACTTAATTCTCCATGGATTTTATTTTGTTGCCAAATTGGCATTAACTAATTGAATTTACATAAGTTGTGTCTTGGTTTAGTGGTAAGATTAGTGAAATACTTTAGGGACGGAAACTGCATGCTCTTCTTGTTTAAGGTCAAAATGTACAGATTTCAAGAGAAATCAGCACGTTTATAAATTAATATAGGAACGCTCCCATGGTGGTCAAGCTGACAGCCAGAAGGTCTCCCTGATTATTTCTGCTTGAACATTTCATAATAATGTTATCAGAGTCAGAGAACACTCACTTTTATTTTTCTTAAGGGTGCAATGACTCTAGCTCCACCTTCCCAGACAAATATCAAAAAAGAGATATCCAGCACTCATTATTGTGAAAAATTATATCCCTTTATTGCTTGAACATTCAGGTGGAAGTCAGAGCTTCCATAGGAAAGTATTAGTCTTATAAGAGAAGTATTCTTTTCAAATAGTTTTTATTAGGTATTTAATAATAAAATAAAAATGACAATTAAACCCTTCCCGACCGCTGACGGTTCAGGACCGTCATTGGAAAAATCCCCTTGAGGACCGGTGACGGTCCTGAACCGTCATAACGGTAATATGTACTTACCCGATCGCCGTCATTCCTCCCGGTGTGGGGGGACTGCCTGACAGCCCAGGCAGTCTCCCTGCAGCAAATCAGGACCCCATGGCCATGTGATCGCTCAACAGAATAAGGTGGATAAGTAAGTGCGCTGGATCTTTTTATATTAATATATACATATTTAATATAAAAATACAAATACACTTGTAATTAAATTACACACATATATAATATATAATAACTATATAATTATATATATATTATTATAAAATACAGATAATAAGTAAATTAAAATAAATTAAAAAATGTAAAAATTATTGTAAAATTTTTTTTAAAAATATATATATATATGAAATTTTATTCTAACTGTATTTTGATATACATTTATATCAAAATACACTTAGAATGAAATTATATATACATAAATCAAAATAATTCAAAATAAATATATATATCCATATACATAATTACATAAATAATTTAATAAATATACACATAGACTTCAAATATATAAATATGTATATATTTAAATTCTACGTGCGTATTTATGTAATATTGTTACATAATCAAGTAGTTTTATTGATTGCAATTTTTAGGGACCTGCCTGATAACCCAGGCCAAAAGTCCAGAGAATTTAATTTGCTAGCACTGTATTTAACCCTGTAACTTTCTATGACACCCAAAAACCTGTACTGTTTTACTCGGGAGACTTCGCTGAACACAAATATTAGTGTTTCCTAACAGTAAAACATATCACAGCGATGATATTGTGAGTGAAAGTGACTTTTCTTGCATTTTTCACACACAAACGGCACTTTCACTGATGATATCACTGTCTCCTGAGCATAACAGTCCCCCCATGTGCAGGTTTTAAAGTGTTTTTGAAAGTTACAGGGTCAAATATTTTTACATTAAAAATTGCCAGGTTGGTTATGTTGCCTTTGAGAACGTATGGTAGCCCAGGAATGAGTATTACCCTCATGATGGCATACCATTTGCAAAAGAAGACAACCCAAGGTATTGCAAATGGGGTATGTTCAGTCTTTTTTAGTAGCCACTTAGTCACAAACACTGGCCAAAGTTAGCGTTCATAATTGTTTTTTTTATTTTTTATTATTATTTATTTTTGTTGTGCAGGTGGTTAGATGGTATTAACATACGCCACAACAGCGTGTTTCAAGATTTACAACAGTTAGACAGTGGCATGAGAAGTCGCACAGTTTTATATAATTATATCTAGCTTGGCTAAACAGTGATATTGTCAGAATAAAGTAAGGTAGTTAACGCTTAACAGTGCTAGGTTAGCTATGTTAGTATAGTTATAACGTCGTAGCATGGTTTGCAGTTTAAGACTAGCTGGCTTGTGTGTGATGCATAGACAGGTTGCACTGCTCTTCTATGGGCCATGATGCAGTAAAATACCAATAACAATACTATTTCTAGCCTACGTTGGAGAGTTATATCACTGCACAATCTAAACATAAACGTGGACTGCTTGTCTATGATTAACTGGGCATTGAACCATCAGGAGCCCGTTTCATCATGGTCACTGTTGTTATAACAAGTCCGTTATGGCCTGGGGGCATAATCTACGTGGTGTCTGTATCAGACCTCCAAGTCTGGGTGTTCAGCTGATGCGAGAGCTCGGAACAGTCCAGGCTGTAAATACCCCTGTGAGGCAGCGTGGTAGGCGCTTCAGCCTATACCCAGCGTTGGTAAGTCCCGTGTGTGTCCCTTCATTCCTTCATTGCGACCGTAGGGTCTGGCGTCCCCGCCTCGGTGGTCAGCTCCGGTATTTCCCTCCATGGTGTGCAGCCTCATAGCCACTTGTGATGTTGCATTGAGTGTGGAGATGTGCCTCGTGCTGTGCTGGTCCCCGGGGTTTTGGTCAGATGAGAGATTTGTGAGTGTCGCTTGTAAGCTGGTGGGAGCTTGTGCCTGAGGGGTTTGGCGCTATGTCCCGCCTCGAGGCCCAGCGGTGTCTGCTGCACCTGATGGCCATCTTGGAGGCTCGGGGTACCTGCATGTAATAGTTGCGTCTCGCTGCTGGACGTATCCACAAGGCCACCGTTAGCTCGGCTTGGCGGTGAGTTGCCCCCCGGCTGAGCAGCGCCTCCTTGAGGCCTGCGCAGAGCCGATCAAAGGTTTCTATAAGGGACGTGTGTGTCTTGGTGCAGGTGTTCCGCTGTCTAGGCACAGGCAATTTTGGCTGATCTGTGTGGGTCTATTGGCCCGCCGTGTTCAGAGGCTGGCCTGCTTGCTGTCCATTCAGGTCTGTATGTCCCGTAGGGACCGGGCTGTCCCCCACCGCTCGGGGGAGTGGGGGGTGAGGTCGCTTGTGGGCTCTCGCGCCGGGTCGAGCGGCCGCCTGCCCTCTGCTTCAGCCCCAGTAGGCCGCATTTGGATCTCCGCGATCCCGGCTCCGACAGACCCCGGGGTGAAAAACAATATATAACTTGTATGGGAACAGTAAATGAGAGAGAGGAAAATTACAGCTAAACACAAACACCACAAAAGTGTTAAAACAGCTCTCTGGTCCTTAACGTACAACAGTCCGGTCCTGAAGGGGTTAAATGAACAATAATAACAAATTGGAGAGGGGAAACTTGGGGAAGTATCCATCCGAATTTACAATATTTTTGTGCAATGTCGATATGTCTATATTTATCAATGATAATACAATAATTATAATATATCTATGTAAAACGAATAAAACAGGGTTGTACTACTAATAATTTACAGTTGGAAAATCTTAAATTATAAATAAGATTTTTTAACCTTGTTTTCCCACTCAGTCCAGACATAATGAAGCTGATCCCATAATAAAGATGGCTGTCTTAATAGCCATCTCATGCAATTTGTTTTCTAATACTAACTTTAGTACATCAACTATAGAGGGTATAGCAAGGGATTTCCAATATCTGGGTAAGTAGGATGTGGCGGCTATAAGAATATGCTATGATTACTCTGTCTACTTTATTAACAGATTATGGAAACATTTTAATGAGCCAGAGTTCCGATGTAAAGATGGAAATATTTGGATCAACAGTCTTAATAAGTTTATGAATATCACTCCAGAATCTAGCGAGTTTAAGGCAATACAACCAAATGTGTGACATGGTATCTCATCACACTCCTTCCAACATCTGTCTGAGACTTTAGAATTTATTTTATGAAGGCGTGATGGAACCAGGTACCAACGATAGAGAATGTTTAAATGATTCTCATGATGACTTGCACACTGCGTGATACCTCTCAAGATGAGAATAAAACTTATCCAATCCTCCAGCTCATATTGAACTCCCAAATATCTTTCCCATGATTCCATAAAAGATAATTTAGAGGTGGACCCAGGAGAAATATGGGAATAGCAAAATGTGATTATGCCTTTACAGTTTGGATTGAAGAGATACATTTTTTTCTAAATTTGAAAAGAGAAGTATTCTATTGTGTGATCACTGCGTTTGATAAAAAGGGACTCTTGCACAGATAGTCTCCTGAGAGCTAAACTAGGCAGCAGTGATAGAGAACTTGCCGCTGGAAAAAGTGGTAAGTAAACTTAATTTTTAAATTTGTAGGTGGGGAGGGCTCTAGCATGTATAAAACTAAAGAAATGCTCAAAACGTTAAAGCTAAATATTGTTTTTTTATGTTGCAGTGTTATTTCAACTGTTTAATTGCAATACATTGCATACCCCGAATTGGTTAGTGTTTGCTTTACAAGGACACTATAGCCGCCAGAACAACTACAGCTTATAGTATTTGATCTAGTGAATATAATCCTTCCCTTCAGGCTTTTTGCAGTAAACACTAGGGATACTTCAAGTGACCACTCCTCATATGGCTATTAGAGATGCTTCTTGGGAGTCTGCAGCACTTACATTCAGTGTGACTCCACCCTCTGCATGGAGATACTGAACTTTCCTCATAGAGATGCATTGATTCAACGCATCTCTATGAGGAGATGCTGATTGATCAGGGCTGTGTTTGGCATGTGCTGGCTCTGCTCCGGATCTGATTTCTTGACACTCTCAGCCAATCCAATGCTTTCCAATGTGAAAGTATTGTGATTGGCTCAGATCATAACGTCAACTAAGCAGGCAGATCAGGGCAGAGCCAGCACCAGCAGACTGGAATTAAGGTAAGATGTTACTATATTTAGGGGGCAAGAGGGGGGCCAAGTGGCTAGATGGTGGTGTGGCGACCACTCCGATGGGAAGAAATGTTCTGCCTCCAGAGATGTTATTTTCCCCCTAGTGCAAGGGTTGCTGTAAGGTAGAGCAGGAACAGCTCTTACAAGAACTAGTGACTAAGCACAGAAGGGAGACAGCTGTAAAAGCTTTCTCCCACAAACATGAGACAAGGCTCTATGCTGTAGCACAACTGGTTTTAATGGAGCAACACACGGCCTTTTATGACAATCTCCATGCAAGGGGCACTCCCCCCTGGACCTGAGAGTAGACTACAGTACAAACATACATGCAATTACATTGGCTCTCAGGTTCAGGACACACCCATACAAAATGAGACAATCCCTCCCCTGTGCCTGGGAGATAATTGAATTAGGAACTAGTAATACAGTTTGACTCAATGAAATGATGTTGGACGTCCTTGCACTTCCTAAATCCCCATAGGAAGGATTGATTTAATGTTTTCCTATTGGAAAGACCTAATCGCTGACTTCAGAGGAGATGGAGCCCTACCGAGCAGCAGAGCCCTCTGCTCTGAAGTCAGGTAAGTGTTAAAATGTTTTTTAACCCTTTATTTGTGGGGGGTTTAACACTAGATATGTTTACATTTCTTCCCATAGAGAAGCATTAGCTTGATGGTTTGTGGAAATATGTGTGCATATACACAGTGTCCACACTTCTTCCCTGTGAGAAGCATTTGATTGGCTACTGCCAAGCATAAACAAGGAAGTTTATACGGTGCAGGAAAAGGAGGCGTTTTACCATAGCTGCCCAAACTATATTGTGCAGCCATTACAAGGTGTGGTTTATAGACTTAAATTTAGGATTAGATATTTTGAAAACATATTGCATGTATATTTTACCTTGTTAAAATGCATTAAAATATGTTTGTTTTTATTTTTTAAAATTAATTTTATAGTTTGTTAATCTATGTAAAGTGTTCTGGATAAGAGCTAGACTATTCCTTTAAATACAGTATGGCCATATGGTGTGACTAAATTCCTATTTACATTTTTTTATGGTGCAATTATAAGTAGCCTTGTTATATTTGCAATTGTATTATTGTTTTTTTATGTGTACTGTTATTTCTTTCGGTCTTTACAACAGCACCACTATTATGAAATGTATATTGCCCCCAAAGTTTTGCTTTATTCTGACAGTGCAACATGTTACATAAAAGAGAAAGAATGTGACATTGCATACACAGATATGTTAACCACCACGAAGAAAGCATTTTTAAATGGAAGAGGTGGGAAACATTCAGGATGGTTTTTTTTCTTCCCAGTATGACAGCCACTAGAGAAGGATTTAATCCTACAATATAAACATTGAAGTTTTTAAAAAAGTTGAAGTGGCCTTGGTGACTTTATTTTTTTAAATTTTTTATTAATGAGTCTTTCATACATTCCTGAGATTCTTTACCACAAAAGTGAGGGGTTTTAGCTTTCTTGGAGAATTGAAACACAAAATGCATAATGTGGTGATAAATAGAACTTATGTTTTAAAAATAAAATTTTAAAAAGGATCTTAAAAACACATCACAAGCTAAATTCTGACAAAAGTATTTGAGTGCATTCCTGATGATCTCAATGCCACGGGTGAAATGTGTGTTGATTGCTATCACTATATAGTGTACTTTAGTGACGATTCATTCAGCTGTTTATCTTTGTGATTTCATTTGTCATTTATGATTTCATAAGGTTGACAGGCTGGCAAATAAGTAGGGACAAGGCAGTTACCTTCTGAGACTAGCAATACTCGGGAACAGTCAATCTTTATCTTTGTACCTTTTCTTCCCTCCTCTATTTCTTAACTTAAAGGAACACTATAGTCACCTAAATTACTTTAGCTAAATAAAGCAGTTTTAGTGTATAAATCATTCCCCTTTCACTGCTCAATTCACTGTCATTTAGGAGTTAAATCACTTTGTTTCTGTTTATGCAGCCCTAGCCACACCTCCCCTGGCTATGATTGACAGAGCCTGCATGAAAAAAAAACTGGTTTCACTTTCAAACAGATGTAAATTACCTTAAATAATTGTATCTCAATCTCTAAATTGAACTTTAATCACATACAGGAGGCTCTTGCAGGGTCTAGCAAGCTATTAACATAGCAGGGGATAAGAAAATCTTAATTAAACAGAACTTGCAATAAAGAAAGCCTAAATAGGGCTCTCTTTACAGGAAGTGTTTATGGAAGGCTGTGCAAGTCACATGCAGGGAGGTGTGACTAGGGTTCATAAACAAAGGGATTTAACTCCTAAATGGCAGAGGATTGAGCAGGGGCATGTTCTATACACCAAAACTGCTTCTTTAAGCTAAAGTTGTTCAGGTGACTATAGTGTCCCTTTAATACCTTAAAAAAAGAAATCTTAGACCTTTTATTTGATTTAGCAAGCTGCAGTTTTGGGGATATATGAGACCTATACTATATAGTTTATATTACTGCACACCCTCTATTTTGTTCTTTACGTATGCCACTAGGTGAATGAACTGCTATTATCAATCAGCATGGACCAGGGTGACCCCTAGTGGACCATAAAGTTAGCTTTGGTTGTGTGTGGTTTTCCAGGAAAAGGAGGAAATTGGCTTTATTTAATTGAATAAATGTCTATGGACTATTGACTGTTTTGTTTTTTTTTTTGTTATTTTATTATGAACTTGTTTCAAACCACAATTTCTTCAGCAATAATATATTTATTTATGTGTATATCTTTTATTTTTTTCTCGTATTATAAGCCAAACTGTTAAAAAAAATTGTTGATCCATCTCTGCTGTCATGTACTCTAGAAGTTTCTAGATTAGTAACGATTGATTTTTACACATCTAGCTTTTATATTTACGTTGTGGTTAAATTATGCAAGCCATTACAGTTTAAATATTTTTGTTAGAACTTAGCTAATGCTATGTTTTTAAGATCCTATTTGAAATATATTATTATTAAAAGTTAAGTTTTATTTATCACCACATTGTTAATGTTGTATTTCTTTTAATATTGAGCAACTGTGGTTTAAACTTGTAAAACTTGATCACCATTAACAACTATGGAATGTTTTGGGTGATTACTTTACTTTGATTATAATCTTGTCTGCTACAGTTTATTTAATACACTGATCAGCCACGACATGAAAACACCTGCCTATTATAATGTAGGCCCCCTGATGCTGATGTGTCCATGCATGGACTTCACAAGACTGCTGAAAGTGTCCTGTGGTATCTGGCACCAAGACATTAGCAGGAGATCCTTTACGTCCTGCAAGTTGCGAGGTGGGGCTTTCACAAATCTGAATTGTTGTTCCTGCACATTCCACAGATGCACAATTGGATTTACATCTGAGGAATTTGGAGGCCAAGGCAACACCTTGAATTCTTTATCATGTTCCTCAAACCATTCCTGAGCAATTTTTGTGTCAGGTTGCATTATCCTGCTAAAAGAGGCCACTGCCATCGGGAAACACCAAAATGTGATTCATCAGACCAGGCAATCTTCTTCCATTTCTCGATAGTTCAATTCTGATGCTCACCTCTCTCAAACACTTTTGGTGGTGGACAGTGGTCCTCATCGGCAAGCTGGCCGCTCTGCACCTAAGCAGCCCCATACACAACAAACTGTGATGCATGACCAGCATTAAGGTTTAAATCAATTTGAGTTATATTAGCGATCAGACCAGATGGGCTAGCCTTTGCTCCCAACCTGCACGAGCCTTGGGCTCCAATTAACCTGACTAAGGTTCACAGTCTGTCCTTCCTTGCACCACTTTTGGTAAGTACTAAGCATTGCATACCCACAACATCCCAAAAGACCTGATGTTTTTTAGATGCTCTGACCAAGTCATCTAGCCATAACTATTTGGCCCTTGTCAGTCACTCAGATCTTTTTGCTTGCCCATTTTTCCTGCTTCCAACACATGAATGACAAAACTGACTTTATTCACTTCACCTGTCAGTGGTTTTAATATTGTAGCTGATCAGTGTAAATAGCCCTATTATATATTATTTTCCCCTCTTTAAGCTTAAATTATGGCCTCACTAGCAGTTTTTGTCATAAATAGAAACTGATGTGCTCTGGGATATTATAATCAATACAAATTATTGTACAAGGAGATGGTTGCATTACCTGATCTGCAGTTGTTATTGAACTTACAACCAGAACAATTTCACCTCTCTTTAAATTTAACTCATCCTCATTTGCTGCTTCAAAATCATGTAGTGCTTCAGCCTGCAAAAAATATAAAAACAGATACATTCTTGATTTAACACTCTGAAGTGTCTGAATTTCCAATAAATTCTATTTAGCACTTTTTTTCTCCCTCCAAAGCAATATAAATATTTCATAGAATAAAAAGCATTGTGTGTATAAATTTTTACCTTTATTTACTTTGCAAAATAAAATTTAGCCCATAAAGTCTCACTCGTCCACATGTATATACCAGGAATGTAGAGGAACACATTTCTGTGCCAGAATCCACTAGACATTTATTTAATGTCTGTAGGTATGCTGGAAATGTCAGCTACCCTCTTCTTCCAAGCACACTCACTGACAGACAGACACACACACATTTCCACATTCTTGCACATACTAACACCATTTTCTGTATTCCTCCCTACTTTTGGGAGCTGGTGTGGGACCTCTCCCTGGGGTCCAGTGGGGATCTTCTCTAGGGCTCAGTCTTTCTGCTCACTCACGCACGCAGTTTAGTGATGCCAGGTGCCGGAATGATGTCATATTCCGGCATCTGGTATCACTACAGAGGGCACGCGCGAGGGAGCATTGAGGAGCAGGAAGACTGAGCTCCCTCGCTGTCGCCAGGGACCTCTCTTCCCCGGCCGGGTACATTTTTAGCAGAGTAGGCATCTGCAATGTGGGAAGAGCAGATGCCTACTCTGCCTTAGTAAGCATGGCAAACTCGCGGCTCACCGGGCCGCAAAGAAACTCATTGTGAGCTGCATGCGAGGCTGCGAGTTTGTCATGCTTGCTCCAGAGGCTACAATCGTTTAGACTTTCTAAATTGACTGCTTTTAGAATGATTCGTTGACATGATATGAAGAGATTTTTATAATAGACCTTTAGATATATTATTTTGGATTTTTTAAATTGCTTTTGAACTCTAATAAAAGTTAAGTTTTAACCATTGGGTTACTCTGGTACTTATAGGTTTTTTTTCCCCTATTTCTCTCATTTTTTCTCGTGTTTATCATAGGGGTTACCCTCTCTCCCCCATTCTTTAAAATGAGTAATCATACACTTTCTCTCTTAAATAATAGTGTTTAATTTGTTATATAGAAAAACATTGGACAATTTAATCAGATGTAGGACTAGCAGTTGTTTGAATTCTTTATAGTACATAGTTGATCTACTCTTCAGACACATATTTGTTCAGATCGACTCTGTCAGAGTTAGAAGAAGGATATTGACAAATGACCAGTGCACATCTAATGTTCTATAAACATGGTTTACTCGTAGTGTTTCTACTATATACAGTCAGGTCCATAAATATTGGGACATTGACACAATTCTAATCTTTTTGGCTCTATACACCAACACAATGGGTTTGAAATGAAATGAAGAAGATGTGCTTTAACTGCAGACTTTCAGCTTTAATTTGAGGGTATTTACATCCAAATCAGGTGAACGGTGTAGGAATTACAACAGTTTGTATATGTGCCTCCCACTTTTTAAGGGACCAAAAGTAATGGGACAGATTAACAGTCATAAATCAAACTTTCACTTTTTAATACATGGTTGCAAATCCTTTGCAGTCAGTTACAGCCTGAAGTCTGGAACGCATAGACATCACCAGACGCTGGATTTCATCCCTGGTGATGCTCTGCCAGGCCTCTACTGCAACTGTCTTCAGTTCCTGCTTTTCCTG
This sequence comes from Pelobates cultripes, assembly GCA_933207985.1. NCBI lineage: Eukaryota > Metazoa > Chordata > Amphibia > Anura > Pelobatidae > Pelobates > Pelobates cultripes. The sequence continues at coordinate 106,809,007 of OW240915.1, forward strand.
GGGCATTTTCCCTTCAGTTTTGTCTTCATCAAGTGAAATGCATGCTCAATCGGATACAGGTCAGGTGATTGACTTGGCCATTGCATAACATCTTTCCCTTAAAAAACTCTTTGGTTGCTTTTGCAGTATGCTTCGGGTCATTGTCCATCTGCACTGTGAAGTGCCGTCCAATGAGTTCTGAAGCATTTGGCTGAATATGAGCAGATAATATTGCCAGAAAAACATTTCAGAATTCATCCTGCTGCTTTTGTCAGCAGTTACATCATCAATAAATACAAGAGAACCAGTTCCATTGGCAGCCATACACGCCCACGCCATGACACTACCACCACCATGCTTCACTGATGAGGTGGTATGCTTTGGATCATGAGCAGTTCCTTTCCTACTCCATACTCTTCTCTTCCCATCACTCTGGTACAAGTTGATCTTGGTCTCATCTGTCCATAGGATGTTGTTCCAGAACTGTGAAGGCTTTTTTAGCTGTTGTTTGGCAAACTCTAATCTGGCCTTCCTGTTTTTGAGGCTCACCAATGGTTTACATCTTGTGGTGAACCCTCTGTATTCACTCTGGTGAAGTCTTCTCTTGATTGTTGACTTTGACACACATACACCTACCTCGTGGAGAGTGTTCTTGATCTGGCCAACTATTGTGAAGGGTGTTTTCTTCACCAGGGAAATAATTCTTCAGTCATCCACCACAGTTGTTTTCCGTGGTCTTCCGGGTCTTTTGGTGTTACTGAGCTCACCGGTGCGCTTTCTTTTTAAGGATGTTCCAAACAATTGATTTGGCCACACCTAATGTTTTTGCTATCTCTCTGATGGGTTTGTTTTGTTTTTTCAGCCTAATGATGGCTTGCTTCACTGATAGTGACATCTCTTTGGATCTCATATTGAGAGTTGACAGCAACAGATTCCAAATGCAAATAGCACACTTGAAATTAACTCTGGACCTTTTATCTGCGCCTTGTAAATGGGATGAGGGAATAACACACACCTGGCCATGGAACAGCTGAGCAGCCAATTGTCCCATTACTTGTGGTCCCTTGAAAAGTGGGAGACACGTATACAAACTGCTGTAATTCCTACACCGTTCACCTGATTTGGATGTCAATACCCTCAAATAAAGCTGAAAGTCTGCAGTTAAAGCACATCTTGTTCATTTCATTTCAAACCCATTGTGTTGGTGTATAGAGCCAAAAAGATTAGAATTGTGTCAATGTCCCAATATTTATGGACCTGACTGTATATAGTAGAAACACTATGGACCTGACTGTAGGTTTCAAGAGAACTGGACTCTGGAACTGGAATTTGCAAACCAAATACTGGACCAAACCATCCTAATATGTTCAGAATGTTTAAGGACCTGTAGGTCTAAAACGTGTTAGGTGTTTATTGATACCTTTTCCCCTGTTTGTTACTTTTTGTTTTGTGGTGATTAAACCTCCTGTGGACTTTGAGTGCTTGCAGTGGTGTTTTTTTTCTATATTATGGATATAGCCAATGTAAGTTTTCCTTGTTTGAAAGAAAGTTATTGGTTAGTTTGAGTTATGTCTGGAGCTATGTAAAGGAAGGTCTAGTGATGAAAGTGCATTGAGCAAACCTGAGGAACAGAATAGGTGATTCCCAATGTATCCTTAGCAATTAGCAGCAACCATTTGAATTTGGTAAAACATAGTGAGGTTGGCCATTGTTTTTTTTGGGGGGGAGGGAGGTGAGTATGTAACCTCAGGGCACCAAATCATGACATATGCACGAAATAGGACTTGAGCACAGATAATAGCATTGTCTGCATGTTATCATTAACCATTTAGTAAATCATTATGAAAGCAATAGCACTAGAATTAATCTAGGAATATCTAATTTCACCGTGATTTATATGAAGGACTGACTTTTTATATTAAAATATTTTGCTTTCTTTTCTTGTGTTTAGGATAAACAGGATATTTCAGACAGAATATACTCATGTTCACCAAAACCAGAAACAATATATTTTACACAATATGGTAAGTTCTTGAAGTATTTTGGGTCCTTAGTAAGAAGTCAGACATTTTATCCATTCCATCCCACCCCAAAACATAACCTTGCTAAACAGTTACGTGGAAAATAACACTTCTCTGGAAATTGCATCATTAAATAAACTATAGAAAACCCCTTCGTAGCTTGTGTTAACCTTTTTTTTGTGCAATGTTTTTTTTTTTTTTTAAACAGCCAGGGTACACATTGCATTGAAGGAGGAGAGATAGTAACATTTTTTTTTCTGTTCTCAAAGCTCTGACAGGTGCAATGGCTATTTTATATATTAAAAACAGCAGAGCTCAGTTCCAGACGAGAATAAATACAGAGATGTGGATTACTAGATTTCATTTTAGTTTTCAGACCACACAAACACATTTGTTATAGATAGGAGACAAGTAAACATAATATTAAAAATCCTGAGACGTGTCTGCTCCCCTTTAACAGTCTGCTAATTTATTTTTTTTCGGTGGCAAACTAAAAGTGTGAATTCTTTGATATAAAATTTTTAAAATGTTAAAAACATAAAATGTTTGTTTACAAAGTATCCTATTTCCCTTGGTTCCCAGAAGGATATTCATAATATTTGTTGATACTGTCCTGGAAAATCTGAGAAATTACTGCATGTTTGGTAGAGATGCCTAGTGATTGTCCTGCTTTGAAATCACAGAGCTAAAAATTGCTCTATAATGTGTACTTGAACAATCAGTATGTGACTTATACTGTATTTATTAACTTTATTGTTTTATTATATTAAACAAAAACTATCTTAATAGAAGAAAGCACACACCTTAAAAAGGAAACCAGGTGGTGTGTCCTGGGATGTAGCGCTTGCTGGTGTAGTGAGTGAGTCAGCTACCTCACTGCTACTTGTCATAGTTTGTTCTAAGGATGAATCCTGAACTGCATTGCTTGCAACTTCTACAGCATCTAGGACTTCAGGAGTTCCACTGTATTCATATTCATCTTCCTCCTCATGGTTTGATGCTGGCTCTATTACAACTGATGGTATGCAGGGTGCTTCCTTCAATCACAAGAAAATTAAACAATAATTAGCTATCACAAACTAAAACAAGTAGATCTGGCCTGGAACCAATGACCATGAACCAAAACTTTGATTCCTTTCTTATTGTGGTCCGTCATGATAAATGCCCATTATAAACGAAATAAATGACATGTCAATGAACGTGTTAAATGATACATTTTGTAGATATAATTTAGCCAGATTTGAGGTTTAATGTAGTATTTTGAGGGACACTCTAGGTCTGTAAGTGAAAATTGTTTTAAATCATTTTATAAATATACAGTTAATATATACATATATTAAAAAATTGACAGGAAAACCTTTCAAAAAACGTTCAAAGTTCTAAAAGTTGCCGCAGTTGCACATGCAATAGTTTTAATGAATTAGGCTTTTCACAGCATTAGCTTAATCCTCCAACTTCACAAAACGTTGTTCACATGCACAACTTTGATGGGTTTAGATCTCTAAAGCTAGTGCATACTACGTCACTGCAGGGTATGTAACATGAGTGTAGTACATATGAAAGTGAACTGCTTGAAACGACCATTGGTAGTGTTAGAAAATGCTAGACACCATTAATATTGAAATGCATTTTGTACATAAACAATGGTTTATAATGCAAAGTGTTAGGTTTTTTGGAAGATTATGGTCACTCTATGCACCAACACCACTACAGCTCACTATATTGTTCCGATTATGGTGACCTGAAGCCCCTCCCAAGTCATAAGTGGCAAACGTGAGCCCAGATCACTGCCTCCCCTGAAACCAAAAGCTCATGCTAGGAGCTTCCTTATGCTCCACCGAGCTGAGCTCTGTTGTGCAGGGCTGGCTTGTTGGCTGAGAAGCATTAGCTGATCTCACTAACCCAGTAAGCACTTTCCTTCACTGCCAGGTTACCATTAAAGTGCAAATGTGGGCCAAAATGTTCTTATATATTGTGCTTATGGTTGATGATATATGAGATAAACACTTCAATCCTAAGAATGACATTATGGAGTAGAATTTCACTGAAATTCCGACCCAGTCAAGAGATATACGGAGACAAAGTATGGAATCTTCTGCCTGACTTTCTTAGACTCAGGGCAGAGCTACAGTGTCAGTCGAGCTACAGTGTCAGTCTAATTGTAAAAATGTTCTTTTAAAAGAATTGCTGTGGTGCCATGAAAGTCCAGGACTCTGCTTGGTGGGACAACAAACAATTTATATATATATTTAGTGTGGTCTAAAGTATAGGACAAATGATGAGGTCAATTAGTGTTTGTCCTTTTAAAAATCAGCACATTTCATTAGTTGGTGTTAGCAGGTTACCATATTAAAGAGCTGCGGCATGATGGCGTGTATATGCCGCGATGGGGAAAGAAGGCCGGAAATAGGAAATCACACAGCTGTACCGGCTTGAAGATCGTTACAGACGGTACTTATTGCGACCAAGGAGACAGCATTGCAGCACTGAGGAGGACTCCATCGGGAGTTGAAACGCTTCTGCTGTTTACTTTCATTTATTCCATGTTGGATTTTGGGACTTCTTAATCTTATTGCGGTGTTCTTAGGCTATATGCCTTTTATACTTACTAGTATCACTGTTTAATTGTCCTTTCTTAATATATTTCTTTATAATAAATGTATGTTATACTTTTATCTTATTTTGTGCTGTTCTCCTTTAAAGATGTCACCTTAGCCTGTTTAGGCACCCTCAAGTCTACAATATAGTGCCTGGGACAGCTCTACATCCTGTGAGTTTTATCCTACATAGGGGCTTATTTTTATATGCTTACCGTCTGCACTATATATTTTATCTTTGTATTTTAGATTGTTCCAGTCCTGAGAACATCTAGATTTATCTATTGTTTGGATTAGTATTTTTATTTGTTATAATATTACAGAGCTGGAATACATTTAAAAAGGAACATCTTCATATGAACAGGAATAACACATGCACATTGGTTTTCAACAAAATATACACATTTACACAGATGTATTTAAATTAGAATGCCAATAAAGGACATTTGTGGTCACTGCTCTTCAAAAAAATGCCTTTCCACAAACATTTACTTGCATACTCTTGGATATTAATGAAAAACAATCTTGACTGGTCAACGTACATCACTTTTCTGAGCCACAGCAACCTCTAACGAATCATCCTCTTCAGAATCTTTTTCCTGTTCAACAACATTCTTTACAGACTCAGTGGTGCTTTCAGCTTCAATCTGGCCTTCAGGTTCCATCTACGATAAAAAAAATATTAATATGTCACATGACATTTGATCCCTATATCTTCTCTAGAGCTTCCAATTGTTCAGCATATGTTTATACTGGTCACTTTTACAGCTTCACATTTCAATGCAAATAACACAGTACTTGATTACACAATTTAATATAAAAACCATGTCTTACATAAGTTGGCTGTATTAATGAATTTATGTTTTATTACTGATTTTACAAACTTTAAAGTTACATGTACAGCGGTAACTCTCCACTTGTACATTTAGAAAGTTAAATTTAAACAATATATAATATATACTTTTTTAACTTGATTTATTAATAATCTGCTTCTCATTTCGGTATTTCACTAAGATGCAGCATACACAGTTAGGTCCTTGTGGTAGACTAATCATGCCTTCTAATTTTTCCTCTTCATGATATTGCAATATCACTAAAATAAACAAAATCCATATACCATGGTGGCTTGTCCATAGTGGAATCCTTCTAGATAACTGGTTGCCACCATTTTTTCTTGGACAGATACAACTTGTTGTTGGGCAAGCACATACAAAGTATATGCTGCAGGATTTCACATTAATTAATTGATTGCTCAACTTCCTTCCTGCAACGTTTGAGTTTATTCATGTGCTGCCCATCAAATCTATAACCAATATGTATGTCCATGAAGCATGGTTGGATCTGGTGACCCTACTGTAAACTTATCACAGAGATATATGTAGGAAAAATATTAATCATATATTTTTTTTTTATATAATTCAACAAAAGTAATACATATATTTTTCTTACATACCGGTTTAGTTTTCATGTATTACCACATGTTTCTTTAGGTGTATCTTGTTGATAAGGGCTTGATGTCTAATTGGGCACGAATGAAATACAGACATAGGCCTCAATCTTAAGATTTTCAAATTATTAATACTGATAGAAACACTTTCCAAATAATTTATCTACAGAAATGGTGACAACAGTAGATAAATCATATGTTAAGTTTTTCTAATAGTATTGTATTGTATTATTTGGAAAGCTTATTAGCACCCTGCCATCTTAACATGTCACCACCATCAAATGTCACACACCCTAAAAACATGAGTATCTAACTATGGCCTTGATTTTCCAAGTTTTCCAAATGATTCAACACTGTTAGAAAAACTTTCCAAATGCTCTACAGAAGTCGGCCTTTAACGTGTATGGGTATCATTTGGTATTTTTTTTTTCTAACAATATTGAATAATTTAGAATGCTTATTAAAAGAGAAATAGTTACTAACCATTTTTAAGCAATTTGTGAAACGGAGGATTCACATTTACTCAAATTCTGCACCTCTGCTTGTGGTGATGTAATGAGAAACTTTTACTTTCTGTCCAAAATATTTGTATTGCAGGATCTGACTGTGCCAGATCTTTGCAGCCATCCATTGTTAACATGAAGTAGTAGACAAAGTATGCCTATTGAAGAAGCAATAACACAATGTGCAAAATAGAGAAAGTAAGAAGATACAACAATGTTGCAACGCAGTGACCAATATATTTGCACATTTGTCTAGACAACATAGTTGTGCAGACCATCAATGGCTCAAGCTCTAATATACACAATATATACAACCTGTTCAAAGCTCAAATGGGAATATACAAATTGATCTGATCATTGGTAGATGGGACCTACCTCGGCGACCTCGTTCTCAGGCTGGTTAGTGTCCTTAACTTCTTCAGCAACCGGTTCCTTCACAAGGAGGAAACAGAATAATATACATTTGTCAGCTTTACCATGATGATTGGGATTTTAAAAAGGGTAACACACTTAAAAAATGACTCAATGATTTGATGGAAAGAAATGATGGGTTAAGTACGATGTATTTAATATCTAGTAAAGTAACAAACCGCAAGGAGTGAAACAGGTGGGGGAATTATTTGTTTTTTGTCTCCTCTCCTGCAATCCGTGAAGGCTGGTCTATGAGGGAAGCCCCTAGTTTAATTAAAAAATAATCTTTTGGAACTGCTTTAAAGATTAACAAAGTCCACCCTTCTTGTTTACACTTTTTAAAAGTGGTGATTTCAAGAGACACCTTTGAGTTGTATCCTTCTGGCTACCAATCAGGAAGCCAAGAGGTTGCTCTTCTTCACTTGCTTTGAGAAGATTGTGGATGCAGTGTGAATTTGTCGCTCATGTGCCTGACACCAGGAGCAAAATGGAAGTAGTACAAGGCAAGGAAACCTTTTACTACTAAATTAGAGGTAAATTACTTGTTTATTTGGTGTCGGCAGATGGGGCTGCAGTAATCTAAATGGGCTAGAAAACAGACCAATGTTATCAATAAATTAATTTATGTGTAATGATGGAGCGATCCTTTAACTTAAATATTCATAAAAAAGTAATCTTACACTAGGTTTTGTGTGTTAAAAAACGGCTAGCTGCCTTTCTGTAATAATTCAATTTCCTGCAGGTCACCTCACCCCCTCCACACCACCACCTGGTGGCAGTCTGGAGAAGCTGTTGAGAGCACTAATCATGTCAAAGTCATAAGTTAATTGTAATAAAAATGGCATGTCTCAGCAGATATTACACATACCCGGTCTATAAGAAGGGATTTGTGATGTACCTAATCATTGGCCATGGGGACATCGGAACCAGATGCTTAAAATACAAGCAGGCATATTGCAGTTGTTAACAGTGTAGGGGGATTACTGTCACAGCAGAAGACGGAAAAGGATGGAAACAGAAAGCAACTCTCTTATGTCATTGACTATACACTTATACATTGTAATTGTGTTTTCATTCACTATATATAGACAGACAATGTATATATTTTATTAGAAAATTCATAGCTACCCACCACCTGATAAGGTAACCCAGAAGCAGAAAATTAACGGTCATGATCTTTGATTTTCAAGTAAAAATTTTTACAAGAGATTACAAAGCATTATATGCCACTGCATCACTTTTATTTGTATAAAAAGAAGTTTAAACTTAATTCAAACAGTATGTACATTTTTCATATAGATCATATGTGAATGTGTAAACTACTCAACAGAAAGGCAGGAAACTATGTAAAACCTTCATAAAAACTAAAAGCGGTGTTTTTTAGAACATTAAAAAGTAATCCATCCATAATGTAATCATATAATAATTTTTTTGTAGAGGTGCTTAGATTGACATTGTAACTTAGCCAGTTATGCTTTTTAAATGCATCCTTTCATGTCCCTCTACTTCCCCTTGCTTTTAAGTTTTTCTTTTTTAGTTTTTTTTTTTTTTTTAGTTTACCTTGGTTTTTGAATTATAAAGAAGATAAAGTAATGATCAGAGTTTAAGTCTAATTTCAGTTGCAAAGCTAATTTACCCACAATCCATCAGTCAAAAGAACCGCACATTCAAATTGCAAATGTCTGGAGTAGCAAAGTAATTATATGTAAAGAAATTATATCTCTGCAACCTCTGTCAGTATGAGCTACATGGCATGATGTATCATTCACAGAGACAGCTTGTGTCTACCATCAGCCACTAGCTAACACCTTCAGGGACTCATAGTCAGGCAGCCTGTCCAGCTTCAGATATAGAGGTTTTCCAGGAAACATCATAGTGGCTCATCCCTCACATTGAAGATACGGGCCCACAGCCCAAGGACTGTGCTAGCAACATTCCTATACAATTATTGCCTGATCCTACACTGCCAACAGACTTCACCTTCCACCTCCAGCTGTTTTTTAATAAGCAAAAAATAGAACTGTGTCTGTTGCCCACAAACCCGTTATGTACTGAGAAGCAATTGCCCACTTGACACTTGCCAGCCTTCTTCTGACTGACCTCTGATCCCTCCCTTCTTTTATTGATATTTTTGTTTTTATTTGAATAACCATCCCTTCATCTCTGTGCCTAGATACATATCCCCCTCCCTCAGCTTTATTGCAAGCCTATCTGACCCTTACATATCTTTATTCAACAGCCTGATTTCAAAACTATCTAGCTCCAATACTGCTGTAAGAAAGTCTGATAACTGCCCTCCCCACACCACCCCATGCTCAGTATTACATTTAGATTGTCTGTCACACCCAAATTTTAAATAAGTAAAAATAACAGGTGTACAAACTGCCTCTTATTAGTACACTGCTGCACTTTCCTAACCCATAAAACTTAATATTTACCCTACCTTCACCTATTCTTGATATTCCAATTATTTCCAATTTACTTTTTCCCAGTTTAGCAATGATCTGTCTTCTCCTCCTCTTTATTTCCTCCTTCTCCGTCAGTATAAAAATCTCTCCTTACACCCACTTCACTCATCCCCCAACCACTTTTACTTATGCCTCTCTCTGCAACACTCCCCCCTTCTCTCATCTTATGCCTTGTACTCATTTTACTACTCTCTCACTCCTACCCACAATCGATCTCATCCTAGACCCCATGCATACAAAACCCATTTACACCACCTGTCACTTTCTCTCTTCCTGCTTCTAGAATCTGGTGATGTCTCTCCCAATCCAGGGCCGTTCACCTTCTCTACACACACTCCAAAAACCAGAAACCTCATCAAAATACCCTGCCCTTTACCCTGACTCACGAACATTCAGTGGGCACTATGGAATGCCCGCTCCGTCTGCAGCAATCTGAAATCAACAGCCATACACAACTTTTTCATCTCAAACTAACACTACTTGCACTTACAAAGACCTGGCTGTACCCCTCTGATAGCGCTACTCCTGTCTCTTTAGGTTTTGGTGGGCTACAATTCTCTCACACTCCCAGACTCAACTGTAAGGAGGTGGTGTAGGCATCCTTCTCTCCCCTCATTGTACCGGTCCTGTACATCCTGCTCCTGTTGCGGATCATTTCTTTCTTGGCTTCTAATATCCAGTACTCTTTTTACAATGCTTGTTTAGTTTTTCTTGGTTTTTCTGGTTTTCTATTCTATGTCTGGTTTTCTTTATGCTGGGTTTTCTGGGTTCATTCCTTTATTCCGTTCCTGGAATTCCCAGTCTCCTGGATTCCTTTAAATGTTTTTTTTTTTGTTGCCACACCCATTCCTTTGCCATTAATCCTTTTTGTTTCAGTCTGTTCCTGCAAGCAGTGGTCTCATTTCCTGTCTCATTTCTTTGCAGGTAAGTACGGTGTGTGTTTTATTGTTGTTTATTTAGTCAAGCATATCTAGGCAGTTAGGTCCCACCATAATTGGAGTACTTTGGCGCAGTGTTTGGCTGCATACATCTTGACAAAATATGTATGTCTAAATCTCCAATGTTTATTACATATATAGTACTTTGTTATGTCTCCTTGTTTTGCCTTGTATCTGTTGTCTTGTTTTAATTTGTCTTGTATTCCCAGTTTATGTGCAGCCCTGTCCTGCCCTGCCCATGTCCTGTTCATGTTTCCCTCATGTATTGTGTACATGTCCTGGGTTCTGCTTTCTGTCCTGCTCCGGTTCTTGGTTCTTCTAGTCTTGTCTTGTTATCTTGTTTGGTGCCTGTTCTATTCTTGCCTTGTTTCTAGTACTGGATACATTTCTGCTGCAGAGCCTCCCTATCCAGATCCTGGGAGGTCTGCATATTATCATCTAGCTCCTGGGATCCGTTGCTGCATCAGGGCCCTGGTATGTGGCCGCACAAATGCTGGTGCTCAACACCAGGGGGTGTGTGGTTACCCTGCATCAGGCCCTGATAGTCTATTTCCATGCTGTGACTCCTATCTTCATCACCAGGCATACAGGGGTCCCGGTCTCTGGACAGCCACCGTGACAGTACCTTTCAACCAATCATAACTGCCCCTTTCCTTCTTTTGAAGTTCACACTGTCTGCCTATTTAAACCCACTCCATTAAAAATTTCTATCATCTACCACCACCCCTCACCCCCCAATCATCCTATGCTATTCATTGAGAACCTTTTTTTTCTGGCTTCCCAATCAACAACCCCAACTGCACTGATGCCTCTCGTCTGCTCTCTGTAACCTCCACCTTTGGCCTCACGCAATGGTCCAATTTAGCAACCCATACAGCGGGAAACACTCTTGATCTCGCCTTCACCAATCTCTGTACTGCCTCTAATCTCGCCAATATTCCTTTTCCTCTATCTGACCACCATCTGCTGACTTTTGACATCGGCATACCCAAGACCAAATTGACACCACCGTCTGAACATCAATCTCACAGAAACCTCCTGTCTTAACCTAGAGCATTTCTCCACTAATCTCCAAACTCTTCTTTTACCTGTCTTAAACCTCACCTGTCCTAGCTCTGCAACCTCCTTTACAATTCCACCCTCTCCTCTCAACTAGACATCATGGCACCTCCTACATTTAAACGCAGCAAGCGCCCCCAACAATAACTTTGGCACACCAAGCTGACTCGATACCTCCAAAAATGATCCAGAACTGCTGAACGCTGTAGGAGAAAGTCTCACTGTGCATCTAACTTTCTCCACTATAACTTTATGCTGCGCTCATACAGCTTGGCTCTTTCTTCTGCAAAAGTAAATGACTTCAATACCCTCATAACCACACTCGCCCGCGAACCCAAACGACTTTTTCACACATTTAACTCTCTTCTTCGCCCTATTGTTCCTTCTCCACCTACTAACTTGACCGCCTCAGACTTTGTAACTCACTTCACTGACAAGATATCTACACTCAGGGAAGAGATCTCTCATCTTTCTTCTTCCCCTCACAATAATTCCCCTAACCTCACTCCCTCTGCTCTTCTACGCTCATTCGGACCTGCTACGGCGGAAGAGGCTTCTGCTCTGCTCCAGTCCTCCCGCCCCACCACCTGCTCCTTAGATCCAATTCCCTCGCATCTAATTCATACTCTGTCTTCTTCTCTTTCTCTACCTCTCACTAAAATTCTCAATCTCTCTCTCTCCTCGCTCTTCAAACATGCAATTGTAACCCCAATTCTAAAGAAGCCCAACTCCCCGTCCAACTACCATCCTATCTCGATACTGCCTTTTACGTCCAAGATCCTTTGACTTCGACCTCTCCTTCACGCCTCATGTTCAGTCTATCGCCAAATCCTGCCGCTTCCATCTCAAAAACATTGTACGCATCCGACCCTACTTAAAGCCAGATGCGACAAAGGTGCAGGTCCATTCCACTGTCCTTTCTCGCCTTGACTACTGTAATCCGCTTCTCAGTGGTCTTACGTGCTCCCAGCCTGCGCCGTTAAAGTCCATAATGAATGCATCGGCGAGGCTCATCTTCCTGTCCGCCCGCACCTCCCACTCCTCACCCTTCTGTGAGTCCCTACATTGGCTTCCTGTAAGATATAGGGCTCAATTTAAAATATTGGTTCTTGCTTTCAAATCTCTACATAATGCTGCTCCCACCTATCTATCCTCCCTAATACACAAGTATGTCCTGTCTAGGCCCTTACGCTCTGCTGAAAACTTACGTCTATCTTCTGTCCATACTCCCACCTCTGATGCTCACCTTCAAGGCTTTGAGGGCTGCACAGTTCCTGTGGAACTTACTTCCCTCCTCCATTAGATGCTCACCCAGTCTCCACACCTTCAAAAAATCATTAAAAACCCACTTCTTCATAAAAGCGTATCAGTTAAACTGTTAATAGCTCCGGACTGATTCCTTTCTTGTAACTGTCATTAGTCTAATACTATCCTTACCTTTTGTGTCACTTTACCCCACTCCCTCTAGCATGTAAGCTCATTGAGCAGGGCCCTCAACCCCTCTGTTCCTGTGTGTCCAACTTGTCTGGTTACAACTACTTGTTTGTTCGTCCACCCACTGTAAAGCGCTGCGGAATTTGTTGGCACTATTTAAATAACATAATAATACAATTTTGAACTCACATTTATGAGATCGATCACTACAAAAGAGAACTGTTACATGTATTATAACTGTATACATAGTACACACATATAACTATAACACTTAAGTTCTCAGTCTAGACAATAGTACTGTTTAGAGATCCTTTTTGTACTTTTGAGGTGAGGATGGTATTGTGACGCTGACATAGGCTGATGGAAATAGATGGGAGGGTGCATTTGATGAGATGGCAGTAAATGAATTTATGAGATGGTGTGTAATGTAACTCACCATTGTGTCCTCTGCCACCTCATTTTGTTCTGCAACTGTGGTGCTCTCAACAGAAACATCAGAAAGTACCTGGGGCTCGTCAGGCTTTGTATCCACAGGAGCAGCTACCTCTGAGTCCACCTTGTTTTGCCATGATAAAAAAAATGTTCACTAAACATAGACTACGTTTAAATGTTATGTGTTACTGATATGGTCCCGTGAGGGATATTCACTAAAGTGAGAATTCACAGTGAATTTCAAATGTTAGATTAAAGTAGCTGAACTGGAATAACGGCTAATTTAGAGAATGTTTCTCGTTTGGCTATTTTGACCTTAGATTTTAAAGTCACTTTGAATTCTCACTTGTGTGAATAACCCTGTATGTGCAAGATTAAACACTAGAAGGGTTATTTACTAAAATGAAAATTCAAAGTGATTTTGAAGGGAGACTATAGTGCCAGTAAAACAAACCCCTGGCACTACAGCTTCCCCGTCTGTAAAGTTTACTAAAAAAAAATAAAAATGGCAATAATTACCTTTGCAGCGTTAAGGGAGCTGGGACACTGCACCCAGGCCACTTCAATGAGCTGAAATGGCAGCATGGCTACTTTGACCTTAATGGACACTATAGACATGCAGTCTATAGTGTCCATTAAGGTCAAAGTAGCCATGCTGGAACCATACCTGACTTAGAAATTTGACCTTTGAATTCACTTTGATTCCACTATGAATTCCCCATATTTCTCACTTTAGTAACTGTAGTGTCTTGAAATGTCATTCAACAATTCTTCTCTATGCAAATCTTTTCTTCTTTCTTTTTTTAAGTGGCAGATATATTTGCTTTTATCTTGATATTTCCTTTAGTGATTTAATTGAAAAGTGAAAATATATATATATTTAGATTTTTTGCTTGCTGAAAAATAATTTGGACGGTTAAAGTCTAGGCTTAGAGCTCAGCCATCCAGAAGTATTTGGACAGACTGAAATCCAAACACGATTCTGTCTTATTTGGAGCTAGAAATGCACAACCCAAGCTTTGTTAAATAGTGTGAACAATGTCCCGATTTTGTTGTGCAAATGGTACCATGTGCAATCAGATGGTTTTCCCCATTTGGACTTAAGTAAATAGACAGTGTCTACAATACCACCAAGTAATTAATTTCATTGCATTTTTTTTTTTATGTAACAAGGCAGGTATGTAACAAATTAATTTATTAATGTGTTGCTCCACAAGAATCATGACCACTTACGTCATTTGAAGTGGTCATGGTGATGCAGATTGTATTTGCTTGATTTTAGAATGAAACACTTAACGTACAGAGGTAATGAACTTCAGCACCCCCAGCAGCTTCATTAGCAGCCCAGAACACTATTTTTGTTGGATGCTGTACCCTGTGACAAGATGTATTGCTGATGCAAGGTAAGCATGCCTTTGTTTTGGATTTATTGATTACTTGGCTCATAGCTTTCTTCTTGCTCTGTATAATGGGGAAGCACGGGTTGTGTATTTTGGGATGTTAAAACTACCCAAAATTGGGACAAGGGTCATAATATCCATATATTAATTTGTTTATTAATAATTACAGATTTAAGTGGAGTGTGGTTTATATATTTTAACTGCAGGGAAGTGGTTGTTTAGGTGATATCTCCCTTTTTAAAAGGCATAAACTTGCATGTGTGTTTTTATATTTTATTCTAACACTTGTTGTGACTATATCCACAGGTGGCTGGTGGCGTTTTAAGGTGGTGATCCTGCCCCTGGAATTTGACTCCACTCCTTTGCTTTATCTATAAACCAACGAGTCAATACTTGTTATGAAACATCGATTTATTCACAAAACGCCAAATGTTTGTGAGTTCAAAGCTGAAAGGCAACATTTAGGCTAAAATGTCAAGCTGTCACTATAGCAGATTTAGCTATGTTAGCCTAACTTTTGCAATTTGGATTTTAAATCACTGAAATTTAGTGAATGCAACCATAGAGTCTCCAAATGCACTACTAGTGTAATAGTGTCCTCTTTTGTTCGGCAACTGTGGTGCTCTCAACAGAAACATCAGAAAGTATTATGGGCAAACGTGTAATAACAGCATGTTATATAAATCATGTAATAAAAGCACAAAATGAAAGGAAATAAAAGGAAAAAATCCTTCCCAGTAAACTGTATTTGGATAAACTATGGTTCTTCTATGGTTAAATATACTATATTGGCCAGTGTTCCTTATAGTCTATTTAGCTGCAAGAACAATTATAGAGGGTGTACAACTCAGTGCTGTCCCAACTTCTCCAGTGTGTGAGGCTGGACAGGAAGTGGAAACGATAATTTCCCATTTGCCCACCTAAAGCCACTCACGTAGAAAATGCCTTGTAGGAAGAGCAGGGACATCATAGGAAAACATTGCTGCAATGCTATGAGGTTTTGCTTTACGCTGGACATCCTCATGCAGTTATTCAGCTCATGCATAAAGAACAATACCCAATGTAGTACTAAACAAAGAAAGAAATCAGATGAAGAGAGCTTTTGCATTTTCGTGACACTTCCATGGCCATCACAATCAATATATTAACTGTATGACCTGAATTGGGAGTTGTGTGTCCCATCCAATATAAGATACAAATTATAGATGATTGCTTTCAGATGTGAATTAAACTACTTATAGTGTGTAAAATTCGGCACAAAGTGTGCTTTGTTTAAAAAAGTGAAACTTCTGAAAATTCTTATTAGAAACATTTTTTTTTTGCCAGTGTTTTGATGTTCTAGTCTAGTGATTATTTTCTGCTTCAAATGTGTAGATTTTACATGATGTCCACTCTTGAACACAGACACGCACTATACTAATGGAACGTGCAAGCCTCAATGTGGCATCATGACCACATATAGACATCATTTTTATATTCAGCATTTCAGTAGATGCAGATCTATTACAAAAACCCATTAGCAAGGCATTTGTCTCTTTCATATTTTACAGTGACACACCTACAATATACAATAAAAATTATATTTACCATTTCCCAACACATTTTAGAAAAGGATAGCAATATAATCTCCCACACCTTTTGTGTAAGCTCATTCCATTAATCTATTAAAAACAAATTTTAGAAGCAAGAAACTCACCTTTACCTCAGTAGCAGCAGCTTGCTCTGACTGTATTGTAAACAAGGATGTGGAAGCGTCAGGCTTAAAAAATAGAAAAAAAAGGGAAAAACATACAAATCAGATTACACTAAAAATTACACTATGATAAAACAATAGTTTATAGATATATGTGTGTGTGTATATATATATAAATATATATATATATATATATGTATATATATATATATATATATATAAAACCAGGGGGCTGCACTCACCTGAACATCCATAAATGGGGTGCTGCTCTGGGCCAATTTATACAATACACTAGATCCAGCGCACTCACCTCACCACTAAACAGCAACTTCAATGTTGACAGATGGGGTGCATTGACGTTGTGGCAGGCTTATGCAATGTATGTTCATATAATGTAACTAAACCCCCATTATTTTTGCCTAGATTAGGTGTTTAAAAAAAAAAAAAAAAAAAACGAATAAAATCTGTCAACATTAAAGTTGCTGTTTAGTGGATAGGTGAGTGTGCTGGATCTTGTGTGTGTGTGTGTGTATATATACACACACACACACACACACGTATGTACATGTATTCCAACAGTATCCACAAATTCACTACCAAATCAAATAAAATCTGACAATTTGTGATAAAATGCTTTGAGGGCCCCAAGGAGGCTTCAGTCTTGCTTTCTGCCTGGCATCTATCACAATGTGTTTTCAGTTATTAAAAATAATTACTCAAGGGTTCGGGTCTGACTGACATGTTGAATGGATGCTATGCCTGACAGCTGTTCCATGCATGCAAACTGTCTAATTGTTATTAGAGAACAGACTGTGACCTTTCTGGACACTCAGCTGGTGGTCAGCAAATAAGGGAGATATTCAATTCACCAGAAAAGGGACTGTACACACATCAAATCAACAAGACTCAACAAAGATCACATTGTGTGGTCGAAACATTGACCCCGTGACTTGAAATTCAAAGTCTGCACTTTGAAAATATTGTGTGCCCAGAGTCTTTATATAATTGCAAATGAGGGAGAGGTCTGATAGCTATCCTTTTATGTGCCTGAGCTTTATAGAGTGAGGCCTTCTCTGTGCCCTTGAGAAGTAGCAGCCATACCGTAAACTTGAAGCAGACAACATTCAGAACCAGGTTTCCCATTCCACCTTTTGAACAAAGTGGGTTATTTTAGTCTACTCTTGTATTTTGCCAGAATAGATCATATGTAATATAATATTATATTTCTTTATTTTATTGTGTATATATATAGATTTATTTTTACTAGAAAAAGAAGTTAGAAAGGACCGTATATTCCTATTTATATTTAGAGGTCAGGAGATGATAGGTACCTTCTGGCATTATACTTAAAGGGGTGGATGCAGGTCCAGGATCCCCCTGGCACTGTGCACTTCGATGGAAACACAACAATTATGATCTAGGGATTCGTGGCTTTTCAGGCCGGTTTATTAACTGTAAGCCTGAAACAGCATAAGGGATCATTAGCGTTCCATTATTTGCACACACAGGACTAAGAAAGATTGTATGTTACTGGTTTGCATCTATACGCACTGTTAACATATGTTTACAGTTTAATTATTTGATATTTTACATTAACCCCTTGACAACATTAGGATATGACCTCCCAGAGTGGGTTGAAAGCTCTTAGGACTACATGGAAGAAACCCTTAAATTACAGTAGAACATATGGATAGCACAGATTCTAGTTTTTGCTTTGGTTCAAATGTTGGACAATTGCCTCTGTACTTAAGGGGTTATTGTAAGTATATTAAGTATATTTCCTACCTGTGTGAATCCATTAAATGCACTGCCGGATGCCTGTGTGAAATAATAATGGGAAAAAAAATTATGAATTAAAGTTAAAAAGAAAATAATAAACGTAAAGCTACTGCTCAGACTGCAAAAAAGTGGAAGTTCAGAAAAGTATATCAGATAATAATAATAAAATGTATGTGTCTAATAGTTTCTAACTAAGCAAAATGGAATCTATGAATCCATCAAGGATTTACTACTTAATAGCTTTTAAATGTCTTTATGTAGATATACTTTTCTGAAAGACAACTATAGATTGATTCAATATTAAAGGGCAAACAACTATTTCTAAAGTTTTTATTTAACATACAGTACCTTTGAAAGGAAACAGTATAAGCAACGGAGAGGGAGTAAACCACTGAATCAAGAAAAATAAATATACAAGCTATGTGCTATCTAGACTATACTAGACACTGGGGAAATGCAGATATACCTCTTCTTGCTCAGTCTCTATATCCTGGTATAGAAATCCATATCTCTGGTTAGCAATTTCATCTTCCGATAAATCTGAGCTGTTGGCCTCATTGTCTTTAGTGTTAGAGGAATTATCAATGCTGTGATTTAGGAACATTCCCTGACAATACAGGTCTTGGGAACTATCAACTTCCTGATTTATTTCAAGAATATTACTATATGTTTCACAAATTGGCAAATATATTTGGGGTATTTCCTGTATCTCATGGTCAGTAGTATTTAATGTACATTTTACATTAATATCTGTATCAGCATTTTCATGTGGATTCCAAATATCAAACTCTGCTGACATCTGGTCAGAGATCCAAAATTCATCTGTTTGGCAATCTGATAGAGTAGACTGTCCCCATGAATCAGTGGTGCATGTTGGTTCCCAGTTAGGTGGCCATATCTCATCTATATTTACGTCAACATTAATGTTGATCATACTATTAGGTGTGTTAGAATCATATGTAGGTAAGTTGTTCTGCTCCGAAAGATTTTGCCTGATATTGTCAGGATTATTTTCCTCATTTGATTCTAAAAGTAAGATGGCACTGTTCTGAATTAACTCATGCCTCTCTGAATTGTATGTGGTATTATAAGTAGTGTTCTCTAAAATATAAGTATCTTCTGTCGAGGATGTTTCATTCTTACAAAGACTTTCTGTCTTGTTTTCTATCTCAGTATAAGAAAACTCTCCACTATCCATCTGAGACTCACTGGCATTTCTTGTTTCAGTAAGCTGCTCAGAATTCCCCAAACCAGCTTTCTGATTAAATAAACCAATTAAATGATTTTCACTGTGTTTTTCCTCAGGTGTTATGGTATCTGATCTAGTTTCCAAAGAAAATGATTTTAAAAATGTAGCATCCTGTTCCTTTACCACTCTCATATCATATAAGTTATGATTACCCTTGTGAGTTTCTGAAGTACAACTATTATGTTCCATGATATATTCTTGGTCTACTGAATATTCTACCTCTATATTTTCCATGTCTTCGAGGACTTCTTTTTTTGAAGATTCCAAATGGTCTACCTCATATATTTTCTGTTCTATGTATTTATTTTCTTCAAGATCTTCTTTAGATGTTCCGCTTATATTTACATCACTTGTCTCTCTCATTTCAGATACATGAAAGCTGCTCTCATTGCACTCCTTATCCATTTCATTCACCTCTTCTTCATTTTGAGTTTTCTCATTTAGGCTATCCTCACTCGTAACAATGTCTTGGCTTAAATTCTCATCTTCTCTTTCTTCAACTGATTCTTTTGCGTCTGGGTCAATGTACTGGTCAGATTTATACTCTGCTTGCTCTTCATGAGTAATGACATGTAAATCTTCAGTGTTAATATTATCATATTCGTCCTGCCTAAATCTGACTGCATTACTTTGAAGTCCCCTGTCATCTGAACCTATTTCACTTTGAGGTATGTTTAAATCTTCTTCTGATTCATAATTCGTGCTCCCAGTATTGATCAGGTTATATAATGGCAGACTTTTTGATGTGTCAGACTTTATGAAGACAGGAAGTAAAGAAACAAACAAAGAAAAGAAGAATTATGGAAATGATGTGAAAACAGAAATGAGAATAGACATCACCCATTACATAGGAAGGGAAACACAAGAGTTCCTGTAAAAACAAAATATTTGTGTGGAAAGACAAACATATTAGAAATGTACTCACCGGCTGTGCCAGGTCATTATTTGTCTACAAGGAAAAATTAAAGCTATATTAAAAAAAGGTTATGAAAATAAATGGTGATGATGCATTTTAAACAGGATGATATATAATTTTTATGGTTTGCCAGGCAAATAGTTTTTGCTACCTGGTTGTTTGTTACTTCACTCTCAGACATTCTATTACATAGCACCAGATGACACGTATATCCTACATGGATTGCATAATTTTCTATCTTAATTTTAATAAGCAATGTTATAGACTTGTATATTGTCTGCTTTATTCTTATTTTTACTGTTTGTTTTATTATACCTATTGTTCCTGCTTCTCAGAGGTGCTGTTACTTTTTTCCTGGATCAGGATGGATTTTAATTCTACCAAGTCTTCATAAAAGTACCTAATCTTATTCACAATTGTATACATGAGTTTCTGACATTGGTACATTCTTATATGTAATCGTAGAATGATATACACACATTAAAATACTATAAAGTACATGTGAAGAAACAAAAAGAGGCCTTACCGTCCAGAGATCCCAGGGTAATGTCTGAAATGATCAGAAAATATATGATTAATGTAAGAAATACGCAGAAAAAAAAATCTATTTCAAAGTCTGTCCCCCTCTGCCAACACCCCATGTAACTGAATTACAACTGGCTATGTGCCACACTCACAAAATTCTGATAGTGGAGGCCGTTAACATGTTGGGGACCACAGTGTAGCTCCCTGCTTTACAATATACACACCAGAACAGTCTTCTAAATGTCAAACTTTTTCCCTATGACATATTTATAATTTATTTTCGCTTTCCCATTCCTCTAATCCCCTTGATGGGCGTGAATAACTAGGTCTGTTGGGCTTTTTTTTTTGGTTACAGCTCCCCCCACCCACATTGTCAGATGGTGTGTTTTGATGCTGTAATTGTAATCTTATTCCTGATCTTCATAATTTTCTAAACTGTTATAGTTGAATTACTTATAACAAAAATGCCTTATGTTTCCATAGCTGAAGACCCTTGTCAAGTGCAGCAAAAGCATAACTAAATGTGGTATAGTATCTGGCAAATTCAAATAACATTCTAAAAATCCCCAAGTATTTTAGAATTTCAGAAAGCAAGACTGAATTAAAGGTACACTATAGTCAGCAAAACAACATAACTAGCATACTGAAGCAATGTTGGTGTGTATATATAATGCATCTGCAGTCTCACTAAATTCTCTGCCATTTAGGAGTTAAATAACTGTTATTTCTGTGCATGCAGTACTAGCTGTGACTGTGACTGGCACAGCATGCATAAAAAATTGTTTCATTTTTAGTTGTATGTTAACTTACTCCAGGTGTTTTTATCTCCTGCTCTGTAAATTGAACTTTAAGCACTCAAAGGAGGCTCCTGCAAGGTCTATAAAGCTATTGACAGAGCAGGAGTTAAGGAAATCTACATTTAACAGACTGTACAATAAAAGAAGTGTAAACAAGTGTTGAGGAAGGCTATGTAAGTCACATAAAGGAGATATAACTAGTGATGCATAAACAAAGTTATCTAACCGCTAAATGGCAGAAAATTTAGCAGTGAGACTGCAAGGGTATGACCTATATGCCAAAACTACTTTATTAAGCTATGTTGTTTTGGTGATTAAAGTGTCCCTTTAAATAGATACCAACTTTAATGTATTGGTGACTTCAGAGTTAAATTTCCGAACTTGCTGATTAAGGTGTAGAACATACAGTGCCTTGCAAAAGTATTCACCCCCTTGACTTTTTAACTATTTTGTTACATTACAGCCTTAAATTCAATGTTTTATTAATCTGAATTTTATGTGATAGATCAGAACACAATAGTCTAAGATGGTCAAGTGAAAAATGAAAAATATATACATAAAACTGTTTTTTAGAAATAGAAAACAGAAAATTGGCATGTGCATATGTATTCACCCCCTTTGTTATGAAGCCCATAAAAAGCTCTGGTGCAACCAATTACCTTCAGAAGTCACATAATTAGTGAAATGATGTCCACCTGTGTGCAATCTAAGTGTCACATGATCTGTCATTACATATACACACCTTTTTTGAAAGGTCCCAGAGGCTGCAACACCTAAGCAAGAGGCACCACTAACCAAACACTGCCATGAAGACCAAGGAACTCTCCAAACAAGGGACAATGTTGTTGAGAAGTACAAGTCAGGGTTAGGTTATAAAAAAATATCCAAATTTTTGATGATCCCCAGGAGCACCATCAATCTATCATAACCAAATGGAAAGAACATGGCACAACAGCAAACCTGCCAAGAGACAGCCGCTTACCAAAACTCACGGACCAGGCAAGGAGGACATTAATCAAAGAGGCAGCACAGAGAGTTAACCCTGGAGGAGCTCCAGAGTTCCACAGCAGAGACTGGAGTATCTGTACATAGGATGACAATAAGCCGTACGCTCCATAGAGTTGGGCTTTATGGCAGAGTGGCCAGAAGAAAGCCATTACTTTCAGCAAAAAACAAAATGGCGCGATTTGAGTTTGCAAAAAGGCATGTGGGAGACTCCCAAAAAGTATGGAGGAAGGTGCTCTGGTCTGATGAGGCCATCAGAAAAGAAAATGCTATGTCTGGCGCAAAACCAACACATCACCCAAAGAACAGCATCATGCTGTGGGGATGTTTTTCAGCAGCCGGGACTGAGAAACTGGTCAGAGTTGAGGGAAAGATGGATGGTGCTAAATACAGGGATATTCTTGAGCAAAACCTGTACCACTGTGTGCGTGATTTGAGGCAAGGATGGAGGTTCACCTTCCAGCAGAACAATGATCCCAAACACACTGCTAAAGCAACACTTGAGTGGTTTAAGGGGAAACATGTAAATGTGTTGGAATGACCTAGTCAAAGCCAATCCAATAGAAAATCTGTGGTCAGACTTAAAGGTTGCTGATCACAAGCGCAAACCATCCAACAGTTTTACAAGGAGGAATGGGCAAAAATCCCAGTGGTAAGATGTGGCAAGCTCATAGAGACTATCCAAAGCAACTTGGAGCTGTTATTGCTGCAAAAGGTGGCTCTACATAGTACTTTTTCTGTTATTTTGTCCTATTTGTTGTTTGCTTCACAATAAAAACAAAACAAAAAAAAAACATCTTCAAAGTTGTGGGCATGTTCACGAAAAATGCCAAGGGGGGTGAATACTTTTGCAAGGCACTGTATGAGTGACACACACCTTTAGTTTGATGTGTAAGTACACCTTGAGGCTTGGGCTGAAACCTGTTGGGGCAGCAAACAATTATTTACCATGCTTTATAATGGATTTTATCACTATATATGTATATTTACTTGAATTGATGTAATACACTACAGTAATTAGATGTCAGGTGGAGTAGCCATTCACATCAGTTTTTGAGGATTTTTTCCACTCAACAAGTAATGCCTCTGTTTTTCATACAGTTCAATTAAAGGATCATTGACATTTTCATTCCTCTATGCTATAGACTGATTATTACACATCGCTTGAAAATATACCTACAGCATTATTTACCAAAGTAATTTGGATTTTATTTAGCTTCAATTTGGGGCTTAGTTAGCCCTGCTCACTGGCGTACATACCGCGGTCGCAGGGGTTGCAGCTGCGCCCGGGTATGTACGCCAGTTTGCAACCTCTTCTCCTGGGGGGGCCAGGAGCTGGCCACCTCAGGGCCCCCTGAGCCTGGCAGTGGGGTTACCGGGCGCACGAGGGAGCATTCTCCCCTGAGCGCTCTCTGCTCAGCTCCCTTGCATGCACTGCACTGATGCCGGAGCTGGAATATGACATCATATTCCGGCTCCGGCATCAGTAAGCCATGCGCAAGGGAGCTGAACAGGAGGATCAGTGCTCCCTCGCACGGCCGCAGTGACCGGCCGCCGGGTAACCCCACTGGACCCCAGGGAAACCCCTCAGCAATCCCAAAGTTAGGGAGGCTGGGGGATGCAATTTAAAAAAAATATGTGAGTGTATGTGTGTTAGTGGGTGTGTGAATTTTTGTGTGTCACTGTGTGTGTGTGTTACTTGTGTGTGTTTGTTATTGAGTGTGTGTTTGCTAGTGTCAGTGAGTGTGTGTGTGTGTTAGTTTGTGTGTGTCTGCTTGTGAGAGTCAGTGTGTGTGTGTCAGTGAGTGTGTTACTGTGTGTGTCTGTTACTGAGCATGTTAGTTTGTGTGTCTGTTAGTGAGTCTGTTTGGTGTCTGTTAGTGAGTGTGTGTTTGTCAGTGAGTGTGTATGTGTGTCTGTCAGTGAGTGTGTATGTCTGTCACTGAGTGTGTATGTCTGTCGGTAAATGTGTGTGTCTGTCAGTAAATGTGTGTGTCTGTTAGCTAGTGTTGATGCGTCTGTTCGTGAGAGTGTGTGTGTGTGTGTGGTCAAAACCCCTTCAGCACTTACCTTTTTACCAAAAGAGCCCGGCGCTGGGGATCTCTCCGCCCCGATCCGCCTCTCAGCTCCAACTGCGCATGCGTGGCAAGAGCCGCGCACGCATTCAAACCGCTCATAGGAAAGCATTACTCAATGCTTTCCTATGGACGTCCAGCGTCTTCTCACTGTGATTTTCACAGTGAGAATCACGGAAGCACCTCTAGTGGCTGTCAGTGAGACAGCTACTAGAGGCTGGATTAACCCTCAGTGAAACATAGCAGTTTCTCTGGCACCCAGACCACTTCATTGAGCTGAATTGATCTGAGGGCCTGTAGTGGTCCTTTAAGTGTATGCAACTGCATGCAGTGGCGTACATACCGTGGTCGCAGCCCCTGCGACCAGGTACCCTCCGCCATGTGGGGGGGCACGGATTAATTTTCGCACCAGGGCCCCATGGATCGTGTGTACGCCATTTGCCCTGCTACTTTATGAAGATCTTTGTGGTTTATATCTGGATTTTGCATTACTGTAAGCATACTGTAGATGCAAATATTGTTTTATATAATTGTAAATTCAAGTCCATGGTGTAAACTTTAATTTTGGAGTTTACTTCATATCTCAATTCATTGCTTTTTATAGAGATGCATTAGGACACAGAGTGCATGAGAAGTGATCACCACTGTCCATCATCAATACTTCTCAAAGACAAGCATTAAAACCAATTATTCAAAGCACTCACTTTCACGGTTCAAATTAAGTGAGGAAGGGAACCTTTATTAATAGTTCAGATTTAACTCCTGAACAATTTCTTTTTCATCTCAGATTTTTTTAGATTTCCAAAATCAACATTATGTTTGGTCATCCATATTTTGCTAGCGACAAAATATGCCTTGCCAGATATTGGGAAAAACGGGAGAATCCCGATCTCAACGAAATAAAAGCACAAATACATTTTCAAGCCACTATGGAAAGGGTTGTATATTTTAATAATGGCAATATAGAAATCTATAACAGAATTTGGACACCATGGTTTGAATACCATAAACATGCCGGATAACTCTATTAGCTATATCCTTTATCTTCCTTTATCTGGGCTATTCCTTTACTCTGTTTCTCCTTAAGAAATATGCTTTTTTATAATGGTTTGCTCAGCTGGATCCCCCTACGTCTCCAGTGACCTCTCCCTGCCCTTACACCACAATCGATTCACCCTATGTAAAATATATTTTCTAAATACTTAAACATCTTTGACTCCTAACAGTGCATATAGAAATGTGTTACATTATACACAAGGGAACTTTTATTGTAGTCCAAATGTAAACGATATAAAGAATATTATCTGTCTTGTTTGTACTGTATGACACCAAGTATGTATTGTAATGTACATAATTTTTATGTTTGCTTTGTTATATAGAAAACTTAATAAACGTGCAAATTAATTTTAAAACAAAATTCTGTAAACTTTACTGCTGTAAACTTCAATTCTGGAGTTTATTTCATATCTCTGAGTCAATTCATTGATTTTTCTAGAGATGCATTAGGACACAGAGGTGATCACCACTACCCATCAGCAATACTTCTCAAAGAGAATTAGCATTAAAAGCATTAAAACCATTTCTTCTCTATGAAAAGCACTCACTTTCACAGCTCAAATAAAGTGAGGAAGGGAACCTTTCCAACTCTCAATGGGGGTTTATAATAAGCTAATTTCACTTTCTCAATTCACTTTTATAAAATAAGACCAATATGCAAGGCTGTCAAACCCCTAAATTGCTTCAGTATTATGAATTGCTTTAGGTATTTGGAGTGTACCTTTAAGATTTCACTTAATTCCTTTTATTGAGAGATTACTCAAAGCCTACAAAGATAGATACAAGAAAGCTTCATGATGGTCGATCAGCACACAAGGTAACACAGGTTACCTTAGCGCAGTGTTCACACCACTCCTGATTATTTTTAATTCAACGCATTTCAATATTAAATTATAGTTATTTGCTGTAAACAGGAAACAGATTTTACAGTAGCACCTTGGCTAATCTATCATTTTAAGCAGGTTCTGTTTCTATTTTTGTACACGCATAATAAGACAGATGCACCTACTGTGCTTAAATTATTTTAAAGAACAAAGATGCTGTGTGAAGTGATACTGTCATTATTTCAAGAGTTTTTAAATGTCACATAGTTTTGTGGGTGAATCTTGAGCTGTCAGTGAACTTCATTTGTATTTTATTTTTAGTACGACACTAATCTTGGATTTTGTTTCATAGTTTTATTATACAATATCAGTAAAATATTCTCAAATCCACGGCAGGGTAGTTGTAATTTATAAAATATAAAGTACACCAATCAAATGGATACAGTAAGAATCTATAGTTAGTGATAGAGGGGAGAACATGTACATGTAACATTTAACCAATAATCCTGAAAAAGGACACTTTATGTTGCTGATAGTTTGTTTTCTACATTTTAAAACTTCAGGGATATGCTTTAGACAACAGAACCAGTTCTGGTTACTAGTGTCCCTTTAACACTTAGAAATTGGGAATATCAGTGCTAAAGTAACAATAAACACAATCCAGAGTAAAGCTAAACTCAAAGTCAAGCCAAGCCAGGTCAGGAACAATAGAAATCCACAGGGACACAAACCTGTTTAAAAAAAAAAAAAAAAAATAGCCCCGGCACCCCTTAAAAAGGTAGAAAACTTTTTTTTTTCCAGCACTACCTGGTTTTCCATCGGAAGCATTAGGTTGGTTGAGCCAAATGCAACCCTGGTCAATCAGCATCTCCTCATGGAAATGCATTGAATCATGGGTAAAGGTCAACTGAACGTCAGTGCTTCACATTCTGCAGCACTGACCCAGGAAATACCACTAGTGGCTGACTGTCACTGGACGTGTCCCTTTTCTCTGAAAAGGCAGTGTTTACATGAAAATGCCTGCAGGGACTGACAATACTCACCAGAACAACTACATTAAGCTGTAGTTTTTCTGGTGACTACAGTGTCCCTTTAACACTTAGAAATTGGAAATATCAGTGCTAAAGTAACAATAAACACAATCCAAGCTAAAGTCAAAGTTAAGACAAGCCAGGTCAGGAACAGTATAAATCCATGTGGTACAGGGAATAGGCAAATTTAGGGTCAGAAATCTAGCTGGGTAAAAGAAAACCAGAAAGCCTAAAACAGTCAGGACAAGCCAAAGTTTTGGTATTTTTTATTTTTACATACACATTTTTTTTGCTGCTTATTTTTTTAAAGTAGTACTGTCATGCCCTACTTGCCTTTCCCTAGTCACTTCCTCTTCTTTTCCTCTTTCCTACTTTCTTTTTTTTTAATTTGTGATCTATTTCTAACTACAACATAACACAAAGTAGGCACTACTTTGTCTTATGTATTTTTCCCATGTATGACTTGTGTAGACATTCGGCACAGCTACAGTGTTAATCCTGACAACCGTCATCAGAGATGGCTGCAGGGAATTGGTTCTGTCTATGGATTGTCTTCAGGGATCCTCCATAGACCTTAATGCTGTACTCTTGCGCATGCATGAGATGCACCAGGAGCTGAAAATGACGTGCTGGAGGAAAATATCAGCACCCAGGAGGTACAGGTTCAGATAAGTAGAACGTGCCTTCCCCTGCCCCGGCCATTGAACCTCCAGTGGCAATGTCACAGTCGGGGATCTTCGCAAATATTGCAAAGTGTCCAGGTGGTGACAGTGCAGTTTTAAATTGCTTATGTCTCACGGTCATAAACGATCTTAGCAACATCTCCTGAGTACAACATTACTCAATATGTGTACTTTTGACAATTTTAATACATTCCCTTATCCTAAACCAAAACCTTAAATGCTCTCTACATATTTAAAGTGCTGCATGCCAGCTGACAGAGGGGAACCCCAGGTATTGATTGATTCCCTGGGGTGAGCATGAATTTAAGCATTGGATTAGCTGAGAACATTGATGATTAGTTTGTTTTATTTTTTTCTCTCCTCCTGCAGGTGGAGGTCAGAGACCTAGATGGCCACTAGGGCACAATAGCATTAGAAATACACAACCATGACTTTGGATCAACAGCAAAAACAGATGTGAGGCTGAACTTGATGGATGCATGTCTCCTGTCATCCTGTCATGGGTCGTTAAGGGATTAAGATATTTAATACAGCACATTAAACCATTTTACTAAACCTAAGGTACTGTATTTATTTTAGTGGGTGACATGTACCTGTGACATTGGAGAGTGAGATTGTGATATTCCCGCTGATACACCTTCTGGCTTGAATGGATCAAAATCCAGATCTAATAACGATTCCTCTTTCATCTCCTCTGCAGCTTCATTCTGTCAAATCAAAACAAATAAAAAAAAAGGAGAATGCGAACAAAAGAAAATGGATGTATAATTACGCTCAACTAGGGGGGAAACACATGAGGCCATTTCTCATTTTCACTTGTTTTGTTGTGCTGTGCTTGAATAAACTATTTTAAGGTATTTAATGTTTCCTGACAATACTTGTGTAAGTTTCAGACAGATTGTACAACTGCTGCACCTAACAACATTTAGATATTCTACATAGTTTTACAGGAGATAGTCCTGTCCATCAGATATCAAAACCATCTAATATCAAATATAACACCATTTGAAACATTGAATCCTTCTTATATGTGAGAAAAATGGTGGTGGGCTATCTGTGCTCTAACTAACAATAACAAAGGACATTTTGACATACAACACTGGCATATCTATCCGTTTTGTCGTGAAGACCAGATGCATTTTATAGGTTTGTTACAGATTTTTAAAAATGGACTTAGAACCATGTGATTCTGCGATTTTGAACTACTTATAGATGATTTTTTTGTAGGAAAGGAACGTAAGTAAGAACTCAACAGATATGTTTAATTGGTTATACAACTGACCTGTGATGGAGTTGTGACATTAATCTCCGGCACAAAATTGTCTTCAAAGAAGCTTATTATGTTTTCCTGTTGTAGCTCTTTCGACGGAGTAAGTTTTGGTAATGGTGGCACAGGAGGACCTTTCCTCAGCTAATGGGAAATCGAAAATTTAACAGTTTAGCAATTTCAGAGACCTGAAACTCATAAAGTACAGTATAGTTTAGCTAATCTAGTTGATTTGATTTATTTAAATATATATATATATATAATATAGTATTGTTTGTAATTAGGGATCAACTATTTGCAAGTAGTACTGAAAGTCTAAAACACTTTATAAAAGCAATTTCCATGTACAAACACTTGTTTTCTTAAAAGCACAACCCCTAGAAATAAGTAAAGTTAACAATGAAGATGCACAAGATTGTATAAACCTGCATGGGACTTTTGACCAACAACCCCCCTCCCCCTCACTCCCACCTTTAACTACTCAATTGCATACATGTGTTAATGTACTACTTAATATGTTGGGGCTTAAAAGGATTTTCAACTAAGCCACTTGAATTCAAAGTGACTATAGAATTATTATTTCTTTTTTTTTCTCCATCTCAAGTTTTGACCTTAAAATTGAAATGCCAATTGATGGTATACGTATTATATTTTATTTCATGCATTCAAGATCTATTTATACATACCTGTGAAGGTGATTTTGGCCTTGCTGGTGCAGGCGATGCAGGTGCTAATGTGTGGTTGGGACTTGCTAAAGGACTAGGTATTTGTGGGAGATCCTCAGGAGGAGATGGGGTCTTTGCAATACGGAGTGGTCCAGAATCACTGAAATTATAATACAATCATGCACAGGTTAGAATAGATTAATAAAACCATAAAATATAGCATAGCACAATACTAAATCATATAAAGATTTCATGCATATATGTGTGTGATCTAATAGGCATTAAAGGAACACTGTGGGCACCATAACAACTTCATCAAGATGATTTGGAAATCCGGAGCTGGAGACAATCTTTGAGGTTAAACTGTTCAAGAACGATGTAACCCCTTCAGGAAAAAAAAAAAGCACCTGATAGCCTCTTGGCACCATTTTGATGACGTTGTCATGGTGTACAGAGTGTTCCTGTTTCTGCTTGAAAACAAACAAAATATCCTTTATGTACCTTCACCAAAGAATACAATATAATGGTGGTAATTAAATTATACTCATCCAATAAATAAAGTAATTAGCCTCCCTCAGATCACTTCCCAGTCAACGACCTTACAACAACCAAAATGTATACACAGCAAAAAGGGAAACAGCTGATAATCTAGAAATAAAAGAATACACAAAACATATAACATAATTATATGTGCTATAATAAGAGGCACTCACAAGAATGTAGTAAAAGCAGGCATTCATAAGGTCCCGCCACATCCCCATCATCTGTGGAGGCACCTTATGAATGTCTGCTTTTACTACATTCTTGTGAGTGCATCTTATTTTAGCGCAAATAATTCTGTTTTACAGATTTACACTATGTTTTGTGTATTCTTTCATTTCTAGAGTATCAGCTTTTCCCTTTTTTGCTGTGAATAAAAAATATTATTTTACATTTGTAGACGAACTTGATTTTATATAAAAATATTAATTGTGTAATGGACAATTATATGAAATATAAAAACTGTACACTTTCCTGTCAAGCACTTTATGTTATTTAATGTAAACCTAGACCATTTTCCAGTATATATTTCTGAAAAATAAAGAAATCTTATCGTTATTACCCCTCAATTTTATATATTATGTAAAAATGGCCAGATATTCCAAAACCTTCACTGTGCCATAAGTTGTTTATGACTAAATGTCTCTGATGCATCCGTGGCATTCTCAGATTATACTTTCATTGGCTGATTAGGAGCTCAAGTCTCATGTGGTGGAGATGGAGTAGTAAATTCATAGGTTAAACCTGGTATTAAAACCCTATATTTTGTTGTTTGTTTTTTGCTCTGTTTTTGTTTTTTGGGGGGGAGGGTTTCAGGTATTTTTTCATCCTATAGTGAACTTTTTAGTAACCTCAGAAAGTAAGGAGTTTCTTTGATGGCAACCATACACCTATACGCCCTGCATTTCAGTCTAGGATAAAAGAAGACGTGTCGATAGCATCTGGGTTCATGTTCTAAAACCTTTGAAACACACTTCCTCTTTTTAAGGGTAGCAAAAGGAAATTCTAAACAAAATTGATCCTTTAAGCCCTGCAAGTTGAAGATGGGATATCTGTGGATCGGATGTTTCAGCACATCCCACAGATGCTAAGGCAACAGCTTAAACTCCTATCATATTATTTAAACCATTCCTGAATTTTTTTTGCTGTGTGGCAGGGTATATTATGCTGCTGAAAGAGGCCACTGTCATCAGGTAACACCATTGGCATGAACGGGTGTATGTGGTCTGCAACAATATCCAGGTAGGTGGTATGGGTCAAGCTAACATTCACATGAATGTCAGGACCCAAGGTTTCCCAGCAGAACATTGCCCAGAAGGCCGGCTTGCCTTCTTCCCATAGTGAATCCTGTTGCCATCTCTTTCCCAGGTAAACAATGAACACACCCAGCCACCACCTAATCTAAAAGAAAACTTGATTCATCAGGCCAAGCAACTTTTTTTCATTGTTCCATGGTCCAGTTCTGATGCTCATGTCTACATTGAAGATGTTTTCAGTGGTGGACAGGGGTCATCATGGGCACTTGACTGGTCTGCAGCTATACAGCCCCATACACAGCAAACAGCAGTGCTCTGTGTGTTTTTTTCATCAATTTGAGCTACAAATCTTCTGTGTGATTGGACCACACCGTCTAGCCTTCGCTCCCCACGTGCATCAATAAGCCTTGGGCTTATGATCCATGACCCCGATCCCAGATTACTGGTTGTCCTTCCCTCACTAGTTTTGATCGGTACTAATCACTGCATACCATGAACACCCCACAGAACTTGCCATTTGAAAGATTCCCCGACCCAGTAGTCTAGCCATCATTATTTGGCCACTGCAAAAATTCAGATCTTTTCGCTTAACCATTTTCCTTGCTTTCAACACATGAAATTTAAGGACTGACTTTACTGCCTAAGACATTCCACCCCTTGACAATATAATCGATGTCATTCACTTCACTGTCAGTGGTTTTAATGTTGTGGCTGATCTGTGTATGGTGTTATGTAATGTAGAATTTGAATTTATAGGTATACAAAATTATATTTACTAATGTAAGAATAAACTGCAAAATACTTATTTGCAGTACTAAACTAGAGTTTACAAACTGCTAGCATATTATAACAGCAAGAAAAAACAATTCAGCTGCTCAGGATTGCATTTTTGATATGTAAGCAAAGAAGTATTTCCTTGCTTTGCTCCAAGATTGTTAAGCTACTCACCATATTATTCTGTGAACGTGTGAAAAAAATGGAATGGTTAATGGTTACAAGAGTGAATAATGATACAATTGCATATATAGAGTATAGTAGATATAGCACTATATACGTGTATATATGATGAATATATACAGGAATGTAGACACATAAGACACAGCATCCATTTAAATGGTTAGAAAAGAAACTCTTAATATAACATTTATGTGTTCAATAACTGTGGGATGTTGCAAATTTCCTCTTTCTGTATGACGAAAATACCAGTTTTAGCTCTATTTGGTCAATAGGACAAATTTCCATATTCAGAGGCCGGCAAATATGAATTGAGAAGAATACATGCTAGCATAAATATCTCACAACAAGGTGTCCAGTGATATGAAATGATCCTGTTTAGGCTACTGTGTCCTATATATTTGAAGTAGTAGGTTCAATACAATTAAGGGAAATTTGGCCAAGGAACAAGCATTCAAAAGGAGGAAATATTAGAAATACAGTAAAAGCAATGAAAAGTAAGTGCAAACTCAAAGGAATACTGCAAGCACCATACACACTACAGCCCACTGTAGTGATTATGGTGCCTGGAGCGCCATGGTGCCCTTCCAGAGTAATTTGTCAAGCAGTTTTTAGAATGTTTGACAATTTACTCAGGTCCTTCATCTACCATCTGGTCCACTTCTTCACGAGAAGCCAAATGTCTTTCCTGAGCTAAGCAGGTACAATACAGTACCACACTAATTAGTTGAGAGCCCAGCTGGCACTCTCAGCCAGTAAGAATGTCTCTGCTTGCCATGTGCTCAATGGATCTAACTGGATGCTCCTGCAAGGAGAATAAAGAAACAGAGCTGCAGCCACAGTGCCTGGAAAGACCTGGATAAGTTGTCAAACTGTTCTAAAACTGTATGACGGATTACTCTGTGAGAACTACTAAAATAGGCTGTGGAGTGTACATGTGTACATCAACTCTAAATACGTACTTCTGGCAGGGACAATATACCATCCAAAGTTGTATGTATATGTGTGTATGTGCGAAGGGCTGTCATCAGATAATTAGGGGCCCCTTACACAGCCCCAGGACTCACCCCTGAGTCTGCCACACAGGTACCACCAGCGAGTCCTCCAAAAAAGATGCTGTGTGTGTATGGTGGATGCAGTGTGTCTGTGTAAATTTGAGGGGAAGAATATGGGCTGTGGGGGTGAGCAGTTTTATATATATATATATATATATATATACACACACACATATATATACATTGGTTTACTCCCTCCTTCTTGCCATCATTACCTAGTGGTCCAGTGGCACAATGCAATCTCCCAACTTGCTTGTAAAGGTAAGAGTGGGCCCAGGAGACTCCAGGTTCCACCTCCAGCAGACGGCAGGTCCTTTCCTTTTAATGCGAGCCACGGCATTGTGCTACATCAGAGCATTGATCTGGTAATCTGAAGCAACGCTTTGACAGTCATGGCTCCTGTGAAGACCTGCTAGAGGTGAAAGGTAGAGTCTCCTGGGCCACGTCTTCCCTATTCTAGACCATAGTGGCGAAAGGGTGTATGTGTATATATATATGACCTAAAAATCAAAGTACTGAAAGTACTGAAAATACCCAAGAAAGTAAAACATTTTAAACCAGAATGATCAAATTGTTTAACAGCAAGAATAGAGGACTAAATATTGATTTGGGTTTCCTGTCCCACTACCAAACACTTTACATGAACAGTCCCCCACATTATCTTACTGTTCTGTCATATGTATCAACATTTTAAAATGCATTCCAATATGTTTATTCTATCAATATACAAAGTACTATGTGTAGACATATGCTTTCCCATACTCTTATGCATGTATGCTTATATATGTGACTGTGCATTTATATTTGTGTATATGAGTTCACGTGCATGTATGTATATGTATGTGTTCATGTGTTTATGCGTTTGCATATGCATATTTATGTGTGTGTGTGTATAAAGTGTACCATCTTCTGCACTGTCTGCTTGGTTTTCTTTTCTTCCTCTTCCCCCTCATTCTGCTCTTCAGAAATATATTTATGACCCTCCTCGAGAATGGTGTCTATTTTCTAAGAAACCTGTTTCTTATCTGCACTCATGTCGCTTTAACCCCTGTATCACAACTCAACTTTGAATTCTATGTGTCGTCTTGCTCAGAAATGCGTCAGACTTGAGAAAGGGAGGTTCTCCCGAAAGCTTGTCATTAAAACAATATGTTAGTCCAATAAGAAAGGTATTACAAGATACAAATTTTATCTGCTTTTTACATATATTTATATACCTAATATAATCGAGTATAAGCCGAGTTTTTCAGCACATTTTTTTGTGCTGAAAAAGCCCCCCTTTGGCTTATACTCGAGTCAAGGTCTGTATTATGGCAACTTACATTGCCATAATACAGACCAGGACCGCCGGACTCATTACAAGCCCGACGGTCCTGTTTGGGGCCGGGAACAAGCTGTTACTTACCTGTGCAGCAGCTTCGTTCATCTCCGTTCACCTCCGTTCCGTTCAGCTCCCTGTGTAAATCTCGCGAGACTCCGCGCGGCACGCAGACCGCAGAGGTGAACGGAGCTGCTGCACAGGTAAGTAACAGCTTACTCCCGGCTCCCCTCCTGTACAGCCCATGCCACTGGACCACCAGGAATTGAGATAGCCCCCATCCCTGGCCAGGCAACAAGCCAGGCAATTGTACAAAAAAAAAAAGAAACAAATAAATATTAAAATAATAAAATAAAATATTAACAATATTAAAATAATTAAAATGATAAAATAAAATAATTACCATAGTAAAATAAAAATGCCCTCCCCCACCCAGTTTACACACACTACACAAACACACACACACTCTGCATCATATACACACACACTGCATTCACACAAACACACGCTCTGCATTATATACACTCTGCATTACATACACACACACTCTGCATTATATACACACTCACACTGCATTCATACAAACACACTCTGCATTATAGACACACACTGCATTCATACAAACACACACTCTGAATTATATACACACACAACGCATTCATTATATACACACACACACTGCATTCACACAAACACACACATTCTGCATTCATTATATACACACAAACACACACACACTCTGCATTCATTATATACACACACTGTAAATAAATATTCACTAATGTAACTTTTGGGGGATCTAATTTTATTTAGAAATTTACCAGTAGCTGCTGCATTTCCCACCCTAGGCTTATACTCGAGTCAATATGTTTTCCCAGTTTTTTGGGGTAAAATTAGGGGCCTCGGCTTATATTCGGGTCGGGCTTATACTCAAGTATATACGGTATATACTATATTTTTTTACTTTTTGTGTATATATATATATACTATTTTTATTTTTTACTTTTTGTAAAAATGCGTTAAAAGGATTTTTTTTTTCTTTAAATTTCCTTTTTCCAATCCAAATTAATAAAGCAAGGTGTTTTACATGAATTCCCATGTAGAGAGATTTTGGCAGACAGTGATAACCTTGTTTCAACAAATGCTGTCATAGAGTTTTAAATGTAAGAAAAGACCCACTGGTTGATCAAGATAGCACTATTAACATCTCAAAGTTGCTGTTCATACATAATTACACAAAGAAAAATAAAGATGTGTTTTCACACATTAACTGTGAGACTTTGATATTTTTAAAAGTGAGCAGCAATTGTACCAAATCCAACTTCTACCACTTTGTTTCCATAGACACCACAATGGCACAGTTCCTGATATAACATTTTAACATGTTTAATTACCTAGTGGGAACCATAGCTAACTTAGCCCCATTAACCCCTCAAAATAATTTTAACAAAAACTTATACAGAGAGCTGTACTTGCTTGCATTAAATCTAACATAGAAAAGCAATATTAGCAATATTAGCAATTATTTGCTGGGTAACCTGTCACCAGCCTGCTACCCCCTAATAATAATTGAGACAAAAAGCTAGCTATTTTTGAAGACATTTTTTAGTTCTGGTATGATCAGATAGTTTTGCTAGCCATCTCATATTTACAGAGGTTAGGTATTGAATGAGGAAATGAAAAGCATTGGATTTGCTTAAACCGGCAAGGGGGCGGGGCCAAACACAATTTTGGCCAATCAACACCTCCTCATAGAGATGTATTGAAGCTGTAGTTGTTCTGGTGACTAGTGTCCTTTTAAACAAAATTACTGATGTATTAGTATATTTCATGAAATACTTATTAAATGTCATATATTTGTAATTATGTGATATATCTCTGTAAATGTGAGCTGTAACACAGTAACATCTTGGCTCTACCTGTTCTAACAAAGGTCTATCAGTCTGAATACTTTTTTGCTAAAATTGTCATTTGAGGGAGCTACCTTCAGTGTTCCAGAACAGGCTGCTTTCCTGTACGAACTATTTATGTTCCAGACCAAACTGCGTTCCAGTGCAAACCCCTAGTGTTCCAGAGGCCCTGATCCCTGTATCCAAAGGCCTTGCTCCCTTCCTTATATTAAGTTATCTGTTTTGTAATTGTTATTCTTTTGTGTTTCTTGCATATAATACACCTTTTATCTTTCATTTGTGTGTGAAAAATGTCTGTAACTATGTGAGATCTATGATAGAAGCCACTTGATCATGCCAGATCTAACAAAGATCTATCAGTGTGAATGATATTTTGCCTTGAGCATGGTGCCTGGATTTACCCTTTAATCATCATTTAAGAAATGCAGACACACACAGGTACTTACCTTGGCGCACCCTGGATGGTAAATGCCTTGTCAGAATGCTGCTCTCCTAATTTGGTCATTACTTCGTACAATTTGTGACAAAGCTGTCAAAAAAAGCAACAGTTAACACACACAGGGATTGTGGACACCAATATTAACCTGCAAGTAATGGAATAATTTTGAAAACAACACAAAACAGTACCTTCTATTGTGCCTGTGTTTTCATGATATATTGCATCATATTGCACTTCAAAAAAATTTACTTTTGTATTTTGATGTATATCAAAACTTTTGAAAGTGCGTGTGAATATTATACTGATATTGGACTATTTTCTTATTTAGTTTAACCTCTTAAGGGCCAAACTTCTTGAATAAAAGGGAATCATGACATGTCATACATGTCATGAGTCCTTAAGGGGTTAATCCGCTAGCTCTTCTAAAAGAAAATATTGTGTTTGAGAAGAATATTTTCTCATATAGGCCTTGATTTTAATATTGTTAAACAAGCTTTCAAATTATTTTTTTGCAGAACATTAAATTATTTTTATTTAAAATATTAAAAAATGTTTTTCCATTTTTCATAGTAAATCATTTTCAAAGTTTAGTCAAAAATATTAAACCATTTGTAAAAATTTATCCAACAATATTAAATCATGGCCATGGTGTAGTTTTAGTACTGCTGTGAAATATGTTTGGTTAGCTACACTAACACACATTTATTGGCGAGTAATGATTATGTAATAAAATGTAACCTTTCTTGTTAACTACAAATTCACAAAAATAAGTCCTGCGCTCAAACTCCCACTACTCTTGGGCGGCAGCAACGACCATAGTACACATCAGCCCTAATACATACAGTAAAAACTAAAGAAAAAAGTTACAGACGCACGTCCTAAATCTCTATGCATATTTAAACAAATGGAAGTTATTTAGTAACTCCAATGACCATTAGATGCAAGCCCACTTGCCATGTCAAGGCAAACCTCTTAGGTGGGTCCTACACTGACTATTCACCTTGCTTCCTTG
This sequence comes from Pelobates cultripes, assembly GCA_933207985.1. Taxonomy (NCBI): domain Eukaryota; kingdom Metazoa; phylum Chordata; class Amphibia; order Anura; family Pelobatidae; genus Pelobates; species Pelobates cultripes. Next base: position 106,847,745 of record OW240915.1, read on the forward strand.
AGCTTCAGGCAAAGAAATCTATAATGAGACAGAGAGGGGTATTTTTCTAAACCCCTACATACTGATTAACCCTTAATAGGAAACACATGAGGTGGACGGCAGCATTTTAGTGAATTTGTGAAAAAGTGAAAAAAAAAAAGGGATACAGCTGTAGGTGTGCTAAATGTTCACCACAATCTTCTATGAATGACATTATATTTTGGGAAATTATGCCACATTCATATTGCATTGTTACACTGGCATTGTCACTCCCTCTGAAAACTGAGTAATTTCAGAAAGATAAAAATCTTTATGACATACTCATAATGACTGTGTTGAAATTTCCTTGAATTTCAACCCAGTTGAGCGATATTCTGAGACAATGAAGAGACTTCTTTGTCGGAGTATTTTTCCTACGGCTGATACGTCTAGCCACTAGGCGGAGCTACCGCTCTCTATTATTTATTATTATTATTATTTATAAAGCACCAACAAATTCTTCAGTGCTGTACAATGGGTGGACTAACAGACAAGTATTTGTAACTGGTCAAGTTGGACACTCAGGATCAGAGGGTATTGAGGACAATGCTTAATGGGCTTACTTTCTAGAGGGAGTGGAAAGAAGTGACACAAAAGGTGAGGGTAAGGTAAAAAAAATAAAAAGAAGATTGCTAGAATTGTTTTGAATGAGGGCTTAGTTTTCTTAGATTTTTTCATTTTTTGATGACAGTTGCATTAGAGGAAGCAAGGTGTGGGGAGGGAAAGCTATTAACAGTTTCATTGATACGCTTGTATAACTGAGTTTTCATTAATTTTTTTGAAGGAATGGAGATTGGGTGAGAGTCTAATAACGAAGGGAAGGGAATTCCATAAAATTGTGCAGTCCTAGAGTAGTCATGAAGGTGAGCGTCAGAAGTGATAGTGCAAACTGAGGATAAATGCAGGTTTTCGGCAGAGCATAGCGGTCTGGATGGGACATACTTGTGTATTAGAGAGGATAGGTAGGAGCAGCGTTATGTAGAGATTGGTAAGCAAGTACCAGAATTTTAAATTGAGCCCTATATCTTATTAGAAGCCAATATATGTACTGACAGAGGGAGGCATGGGAGGTACTGGTGAACAGTTGGATGAGCCTCACCATCACATTCATTAGCAAGTTGGGAACAAATAAGACCACTGAGAAGCAGATTGTAGCAGTCAAGGTGAGAGAAATTAGCGGCATGTTCAAGCACCTTAGCATATCCTCGCTATTGTTTTTAGATGGAAGCGGCAGAATTTGGCAATCAACTGGACTTGAGGGGTGAAGGAGAGGTAGTGCCTAGGGAAGCACAAAACCAGGATACACCACTGGGTACAACACGTGCACGAGGAAAGATAGGAAGTTCTGTTTTGGATGGTTAGTTTAAGATTTAAGTGAATCCAGTTAGAAATCAAGAGTGATGGCAAGAGATCAAGAGAGGACACATATTTGCATATCATCCAAATAAAAATTATATTGAAAGCCAAAGGAGCTGACGAGTTTACCAAGGGAAGCAACATTGATCAAGAACAGTAAGGTACCAAGGACAGAACCTTGGGGAACATCAATGGAAAAAGGTTGCAGAGAAAAGGCAGAGCCAGGGAAAGAAACATTAAAAGAGCACTGGGGGAGGTAGGAAGAGAACCAGGAGAAAGCAGTGCCTTGTAGACTGAGATTACAGAGGATGGTTTGTTGAGGCAACAGTTTGAAAGCAGCAGAAAGGTCAAGGAGAATTAGGATAGAGTAGTCATCACTAGATTTTGTGGCAATGAAATCATTGGATACTTTGGTCAGAGCCGTTTCGACAGAGCGACGAGCATGGAATCCAGACTAAAGTGGGTAAAGCAGAGAGTTGAATTCAAGAAAGTTGGTCAGTCTCATGTACACAACTCTCTCAAGGATCTTGGAGGCAAACAGAAGTAGTATAACAAGGCCGTGGTTGGATGGGCAGTTAGGGTCAAGGTTATCCCACAACCTTGCAGGACCCTCCATAGACCTAAATGCTGTACTCTCATGTACCACTTCGCTACCAGATACCCTTTGGGTTAAGCACCCTGTCCCTCTCCCCCCCTGCTTTAGATGCCACATGGATGGTGACAACAGGAAATAGAGGAAGTTTTGGATAGCAATGTCACTTTCACAATATTTTTTATTTGATGTAGACTAGATATATAATATGCATTGTAGATATATACATCAAAGAGCTATCGCTTTATTTAGTGAGTATTATACCTCTGCTTGACAAAAAGGCAGGGCTACCTTTTGTCAAGCTTGTCATTTCCCCCAGTCATCACCAGTGAGTTCATAGACTTTAATGCTATACTCTCACACATGCACGATAGTACAGCGCCTATTTTGGCTCTTGGCAGCTAAAGTGCCAGGCTCTAAAGAGGACTGGACAAAAATGGATGGCCGTTCCTGCAAGGAACAAGTTTGGGTAAGTAATCCCTAAATTCCCCTGCCATCCATGGCCACTGGACACAGCGGCAATCTTACAGTTATAAGTCTTTGCAAATTATGGTGACAGAGCCGCTTTAAAAGGATCATTTAAGCAATAGAATCACCACAACTTAATGTAGTTAGATTCCCGTTCACAAAATGGCATCAGAAGCCAATATATGTTTCTCAAGCAGTTTAGTTAATGTGGATCTACTAGCTTAGATTGTTAGCCGATTGCTCCAAGCCAATCAGCAGTGTCCTGCCCGCAGCAGTCTGATGCTTGTGTTTTTTCAAATCTTCAGAAAGAGTACGTTGAGGGGTGGGGGCACAGAGTGAAATGGTGCTAAAGTGATACTTTGGGGTTAAACCGTTTATGAACTGTTATAAGTCACCACCAGAACTTCCTGGCACCCGAGCACCTTCACTTTGATTAATCTGTTATGGAGCCCAAAGTGTTTCTTCCAAGTTAATGCATCTCTATGAGATGCTGATTGATGCAGCGGAGCAATTTCCATGCATGTGTACTAGACCTCCAATGCTACCATATGGGGAATGGGGAAGCACTAATGATCTCAGACAGAGGAGGAGTGGTGGCCATGGTGAAACTTAAATGCTGAGGAATATAAGATAAGTACATTTCTTTATTCAATGGGTATCGGGAAATAACTCAAATGGATAGTATAACGCTCTAGTGTCGAGAATACATATTTATATACCTAACAATAGGGTATTCCTTTAAGATTATATGATTGCAAAGTAATGTCTTTCAACTCCTGTGAACACATGCATTAAGGGTCATGCCAGTAATGCCAATTACATCTCTGATGCCTAAAATGGGTAGCCAGCTTTCAAAGGGGACAGGCTGCCCAAACAAAATGTGTGTCAGCTCAAGGCAGACGGCGCACACATACTTCACTAGCATTGACATTTTAAGAAGGAGTAAAGGGGGCAGGCCAGTGATGCTATCAAGTCACTGGTTTCATTAAAAAGGGTTTGCAGACTTACTGGCAGGTCTGTTTCAGTGCTCTCTGCAGGGTCCTAGTGCCCTGAGTGTAGCAAGAGCATGTCTAAGCATGTTGTGCTTGTGGTACACTTTCTGGAAACAGTTCCTTGGTGTCCCCAATAGCATATCTCTATGATGACTGAAACGTACAGAGAATAGGAGATATGAAGTAATTGAAGGAATGTTTTTGTTTCTCCTCCTTGTTTGCAATGGCTGAACTGTATTATGATGTCAATTGGGAAACCTTTAAAATAAATAGTATTCAGAGCATCATCTTAAAACAAGTTAACACAAATAGTTGAGATTATATATATATATATATATATATATATTTTTTTTTTATTTTTTTATTTTTTTTTTTATGTTTTATTCAATCGTAAATTCCAGAGAAGTAGTTTTAAAATTTTTGTTAATTATAATATTCTAATTCTTGAAATTCACTTGTTATGTTGGTAAATGAGTTTTGACTTACCCCTGTAATTTCCTTGTGGAACTTTGCCTCCAAACTTGATACGTTTTGGAACGTGTTTACGTAGAAACCAATGCGTCTTTATAATTGAGAAGTCACAGTTGAAAGCATAAACAAAACAGATGGAGATAATTCTAGTTAAGCATTTCCATGAATTAATACAAACTCTTCACAAATGTGAGGCAACCTGCAACACTTCAGCACTAACTGATGTGCAATTCCTGAGTCTTATCCAAAATAGGCTGGCAATAATGCGATGTTGCATTGCAACATCAAGAGGATGCTGGCAATTATAAATGCATGAATGAAATGATCAACATAATTAAAAACATTCCAGAATTCTAAAGCTGGATCTATGATTAGGTTCAACCATTAGCAGCTGTAGGTTTGCATGACTAAAATATCGGCAAACACAGAAACTCATATTCTACTAAAGGCGTTTAACCCCTTCAGGACGGAGTCAATAGTACACATTCTGATCAAAACAAAACGTAAACAAAAACTGGAATTTGCGCTATATGTCTGTTCAACCGTAATTCACCTCTTTCATATTAAATGCACCCACACTTATTATATATCATTTTGTTCAGGAGAAACAGGGCTTTCATTGCATATCAAATATTGATATATGAAAGATAATTTATTATGAATAAAATTTTAAAAAACTGTGAAAAATGGAAAGAAATTTTAAAAATATGTAGTTCCGCCTCACATTTTAGCTGTAAATGTCATAATACTGTTAGGTATTACTGCAAAAAAATGCCCATATTTGTAATCAGCGATGTCTCACGAGTACAACGGTACCCCCCATTAACAGGTTTTATGGTGTTTTGGAAAGTTACAGGGTCAAATATAGAACATTCCATTTTTAAATTGAAATTTGCCAGATTAGTAATGTTACCTTTGAGACGGTGTGGTAGCCCAGGAATGAGAATTACCCCCATGATGGCATACTTTTTCAAATGATATTACATTTGAAAAAGTACACAACCCAAGGTATTGAACGTGGGTTATGTTTAGTCTTTTTTAGTAGCCACTTAGTCACAAACACTAATATTTGAGTTCAGCGAAGTCTCACGAGTAAAACAGTACCCCCTATGTACAGGTTTTATGGTGTCTTGGAGAGTTACAGGGTCAAATATAGTGCTTGCGAATTAAATTCTCTGCACTTTCTCCCTGTGTTGTCAGGCATGTCAATCAAATTTTAATTAATCAAATCACATAACTATGTTAAAAGATTACTTAAATATACACATAGAATTTTAATATATATATGCATTTATAGGTATTTAAATTCTACGTGTATACTAATGTAATCTTTTATGGAATTATATGTATTTATCTATCTATATATATATATTTGCGGTTATTTGTATTTTATATATAGATAGATATATATAGAATGTCATTCTAAGTGTATTTTGTTATCACAAAATATTGATAACAAAATACAGTTAGAATGAAATTACATTTGAATATATAATTTATATAAAATTTTGTTTCAATATTTTATTTATTTATTTTATTATTTTATTTATTTATTATTGTAATTATACGTGTATATATATATATATATATATATATATATATATAATATATGTGTATATATCTATTATATATATATAATATATATACATATATATATGTAACGTCATTCTAAGTGTATTTTAATACTAATATATATACTAATATTAGTATTAAAATACATTACGTATGACATTACATATATATAATATATATATATTATATATATAATATGTATACATATATTATATATATATAAATACTTTTAATTTATTTTTAATTTACTTTAATTTATTTTTATTTATTGATTTTTTTACACTTTCCACCAGCAGGGGGACTGTTTGATATTTCAGACAGTCCCCCTGCTGGCAGGTCCACAGCCAGCTATAGGGGGCCATGTGATCGCTCTTTGAGAGTGATCACATGGCCCCCGGGGGCCTCATTCGCCGGGGGAGGGCTGCCTGGGCTGTCAGGCAGCCCTCCAGAAGAGGATCGCAGCGGAGGTGAGTAGCTGCGATCCCCGTAACGTCGTTAAGGGGTTAATATGATACCTGATTGTAGGTGCACCATTCTAAGCAGTGCAAATGGAGACCTAGTTTACATTGTTCACAACCAAAGACACCATTCAATTTTTAAAACAACATCCACATATGGAACATTGTTATTTTTACCCAGCATACTTTATCAGCTCTTATGATCAAATAATTATACATAATGCTTACTCATGCCTCGTTTCCACTGAGCGGATCGGTTCGGTTCGGTATGCTATTTTGAGTGTTTCCATTATGAAAGTGGCCCATAAAACCGAACCGTACCGCACCATTCAGGGTCCTGCTTCAGATGTAGGGCCATAGGAAATGGTACGGTACGGTACAGTTAGGGCGGAGCTACTAAACAATCCATTGATTGGATGACACTCTAGGCATTTTTTTCTAAACCCTGCATGGCCCCTGAAGGTCTGACTTGCAGTGGAAACGCTCACCTGAATAGGCTGGACCATTCTAAACCTTCCAAACTATACCAACCCGAACCGATCCGTTCAGTGGAAATGAGGCATAAGGTTAAAAAAAGCTATGCTATACCTGGACCATAATGAAGGCAGTTCCTCTTGGAGGTCTGTATTGAAATCTTCGAATACCTTCTGAGCTTTTTGAAACTCCTCTTCTGCCTAGATTAGAATCAAACATGTCATGTAAGTTACTATAAGCTTGATAGTTTAACATCTACTATTTTTTGTATTCTGCAATGTAAAAAGACATTCTAAGCACCCTAACCTATACAGTTTATTGTTGTGGTTTTAGTGCAAGGAATCTTTGGTTACAGTCCCAATAGTTAATATTAAATTTTTCAAACAGTTTGACATACATAGTCTATCTCAGCATTCAAAATGAAAAGATAATGAGTGACTTTCACTTCCATATTATCTATGGAAAATGATAGTGATAGAATGCAAGTACTGGAGGTGGCTTAGCACAACACTCAGGAATGGCTTGACAGAAAAGAGGGACTTCACGTAAATTTCTTTCACCATAACCACTACAGTGCACTCTAGTGCTGTGGTGCTAAGTGTCCCATATCATCTAGATAAAGCTTTGGCTAATGGAATATAGAGCACATTTCATTGTAAGAGAGGTCGTATTCATCGGGTACAGTTTTGATTTGGAAAAGGGTAAAGGAAGCACCGATTTGCAGCAATTCAAGAGGAAAAACAGTACTTTCTACTACTACTTACAAGATTGCACACAATCCGTGATGTCTGCTGATAGGAGCACAAGTCAAGAGGAAAAAATTTAAGATGTTACAGACTGTAGACAGGCCATGCTACTAGTTGCTGTGACCTCTAGAATAAAGTGTGCAGAATGTGTTGCTCGTTGTGCATGTATGTGTTTCCAGTCATGTATTTTATATACCTGTGAATAGCTAGTTTGTATGTCTACATGTGTGAGCTGCTATTTATATATCTGGAGTATGTGGCTAATTTGGCATGTGTATGTGAGAGTGGGTAATCATGTGGGTGTGAAAGGTTTTGGCTTCTATAGTCTGGGGGAATTTGCACTGCTTTTTAAGTAATTTATCTAAAAACCTTAGAATTCAGGTTGGTATATATCCTATCAATACATTCTGATGGCAGCCTCACCAGGAAGTGTATAGACTAAAATATATACTTACCTAATGTCTCTATCCCATCTCACCCAACCAGAGAAGTTTAGCATGCATCCAACTGTGACCAATGGTACATGCCAGGAGTTAGAATTCTCAACTGCTTTGCCAACAGCATAGCAGTAAACCCCATGAAGGTTTGCTAGATACCTAATTATCTATACATTTGAGCACAACTGAAGAATCACCCTCTGCGGATACAATTCTATCCCTTTTGATGATCCAGCACTGAAGTAAATAGCATAAAGTAGCTTTATTGGGGCAAACACACAGCAATGTTTCAAACCGAGCGGATGGAAACTTTGCTGTGTGTTTGCCCCAATAAAGCTGCTGTTATGCTATTTACTTGAGAGCCTGGATCATCCCTTTATTTTACACATTCAGTGTGGGGTCTGACCTGCCCCTGATCCAGTGTACCGTTTTAGCCTGGTGAGTGCAGTCTCCTTCAACTTACTGGTAAGTTATGGTGGTCATGGCGATTTTTCCTTACAACTAGATCCGATTTTCTGTTGAGCCGTGTCTCAACCTGAAACTTCTTTATTTATCTTTACATTTTTCGAGAGCTGATCAAATTACCAAACAGAAAGTTGCACTAGTTTTACATCAACGAATTTAGTTACAGTTGAAATCTGTGGTCATGAATCTACCCATGGGTCAACATATACCCATCATTGTCTCACTGTATAATGTGACCTTGATTCTGCTGAAGGTACATCACAACCGGTCACATGCATTCATGTGACAAGCTGCCAAGCAGCAACTCATTCAGTCTGCGCTTTATTAAACATTAACAAGATGTGTAGCCAAAAGAATATTATTTTATTCTACTAGCTTATTCAATTTACCAAAATAAATCATTTTTAAATAATATAAATATACTCATACACATTTGCTTTTCTTCATTAAAAATTATAGCTCTAATGAAAAGTAATCAGCTAAAGTAACAGCCTGGATCCCACAGGGATCATCACTATCACCTATAATAAACTTCCCTAATTAACTTCTGTATTAAAAATCTGGTAGAAAGCATTCTAGCTAGAAGCCTACATTTTCTTCAATTCATGCAAATCCACATGGGAGCATTAAAGGTCCGCCGGAAACAAGCTGGCTACAGAAATATTTGAGGACTTTCATTACCTTTGTTATCCTCCCTTCATCTCTTCTCTTGGAGTTCTGTAAAGCTTCCAAGTGATGCCTAGCACTGTCATAATCAACCAGTTTTCGACTTCGCTTGGCAATTCGACTCTGTTAAACATAAATGACATTAGTGTGGACATAATTTATTTATATACAATGATATATCACATAATGCATTAGTGTCATTAATTAATAGACACTGCTCTCACCTTTTATTTCTCCTACTTCAAAACTATACAATATATTATAGAAGTTAGACTATGTTTACATATATCCACATTTAAAAGGTGTATTCACTAAACTCCAAAATGTAGACCAGAATCCAAATAGTCAAGTTATAAGACAACATCTGATTTGGAAACTGTATCCAAAATGGCTCAGTTTTCCTAAATTTTGCCATTTGGTTTCCAAATTGGTACATTTAAGCATATAATAAATAAAACCCCACACGGTAACTATCATACCTCCCAAGTGTCCCTATTTGGATGGACAGTTCCTATTTTGGACCCAAATCCTGTAGATTCCATCTTAAAAACATAGCCCGCATCCGCCCCTTTCTTGCACCCGATACTACCAAGGAGCTTGTCCATGCTCTAATAATTTCACGCATGGATTATTGTAACCCTCTCCTGCCTGGTCTTCCCAAAAGCCATACTGCACCCCTACAGTCTGTAATGAATGCTGCTGCTAGACTGATTTTCCTCTCTAGTCGGTTCTCTCACACCTCACCCCTCTGCCAGTCCTTACATTGGCTTCCTGTGTGCTATAGGAGTCAATTCAAGGCACTAACTCACACCTATAAAGCACTGAACAACTCTAGCCCCTCTTATATCTCCTCACTGATCCACAGGTATGTCCCTTCTCGGTCTCTCCGCTCTGCCCGTGACCACCTCCTGTCCGTTGTCCGCACCCGTACGGCCAACTCGCGCTTGCAGGACTTCTCGCGGGCGGCTCCCTTCCTATGGAATAGCCTGCCTACCGCCATCCGACTCTCCCCTAGTCTTGCATCTTTTAAGAAGTGCCTTAAAACCCATCTCTTTAGGAAAGCTTATGGCCTCCAAGACTAACCCCTACCTCACATACCCGTCTCTTGCCCTCTCCTAAAGGGCAGCCCACCTTATTTGATTGCACATTCCTGTCCTAATGTGTCTTACACCCCACCTCCTATAGAATGTAAGCTCGATTGAGCAGGGTCCTCTTCAACCTATTGTTCCTGTAAGTTTATTTGTAATTGTCCTATTTATAGTTAAATCCCCTTTCATAATATTGTAAAGCGCTACGGAATCTGTTGGCGCTATATAAATGGCAATAATAATAATAATAATAATAATAATATTCCTGTGTCCCTCTTCTATCCTTTATGTCCCTATTGATGGTTTGTGTCTGAGTGTAACACAGAACTTTCTGGCTTAGCTTTAAGGGGCAATTCTCCCTACCCCTGTATTCCTCTGCCTAAAGCACCAATACTTGGGTGGTGCATGCCGCTAACTGGCAGAGTAGGCACCTGCCTAACTACACAGAGAAGATACATACTCTGCCGCAATGTATTCTTGTCCACACTGGAGGGGAGTGCAAGCGGTGAGGATCCCTATACTTACAATGCTGGCAACAAGGATATGACGACATCCCAGCATCAGCATCACTAGAGGGCACACATGGGACCTGTGCAGGGTGAGCACAGTTATTTCAGATCCAACCATTGGCTAAACTTAAAAAAAAAAAAAGACAGCCACTAGAGGTTGGATTAACCCTGCAATGTAAACATAGCAGTTTCTCAGAATTTTTCAGTTTTGGTGGATTGTGAAGTTTTTTATTTTACAATTTGCCTATTGGAAAAATTTAAAATTTACTAAAATAATCCCCTCTTATTTTTTCCACAATCATAGTCATCTGTAATCAGAAATACATAAAATAGTAACATTGCATACCAAAATATCCTTCATAAAATTATAGTTAAAATTAAGTACAACAACTAAAGGGAACATTTTTCACTATGTCCATATTATTATTATTATTTATTGTTTTTTAAACCCAGCTAATTATACTTCCATATAACATACCTTTATGTCAGGAAATTGTCCTAAATATGTATCAAGTGTTAACAAGGCTCCATCCACTAGTTTCTGATGAAAATCTTCCCAAAGTACATCACATTTCTGTAAGAAAATAAAGTACATGTGAAAGGTTCTGTTAAAGCAATAAAATAATTAAATGACCACTCCTCAACAATAAAGCAGTTACATAGTTACATAGCTGAAAAGAGACTTGCGTCCATCAAGTTCAGCCTACCTCACATTTTGTTTTTTGCTGTTGATCCAAAAGAAGGCAAAAAAACCCAGTTTAAAGCACAATTTTGCAACAAGCTAGGAAAAAAATTCCTTCTTGACCCCCGAATGGCAGTCAGATTTATCCTTGGATCAAGCAGTTATTACCCTACATTGAAAGATTATATCCTTGAATATTCTGTTCTTGCAAGTATGCATCTAGTAGCCGTTTGAACATCTGTATGGACTCTGATAAAACCTCTTCTTCAGGCAGAGAATTCCACATCCTGATTGTTCTTACAGTTGCTGAAGTGCTTTATGGGTGAGGAGTACCCCATTAAAGAAATAACTTGATAAAGTGCCAAAGTATATGAGAAATCATCATTTTTATTATTAAAGGGACACTATTGTCACCAGAACAACTACAGCTTATTAAATTTGTTCTGGTGAGTAGAATCATTACCAGGGCCGGCGCTACCTGTAAGGCGGACTAGGCAGCCGCCTAGGGCGCCCCTTGGGAGGGGGCGCCGCCAGGAGCGCCGGCCCCGCTCATGCTGCAGCCGCCCGAGCGCTCTGTAAAGAGCCTCAGGCGGCTGCAGCTTTGCCCGGGCGGTGCGTCCATGAGGGCGGACCGCACCGCCCGGGCGCAGCCTGAGGAGAGGCTGACAGGAGGGAGCGCTCCCTCCTGTCAGCTCCCTCACTGCAGCCCTCTATGGCATGGTCCGACCGGTACAGAGAGCAGCTGTCTCCTGTACCCGGCCGGACTAACAGGAAGTGCACACTGAGTGTTCACTTCCTGTTAGTCCGGCCGGGTACAGGAAACAACAGCTCCCTGTACCGGTCGGACCATGCCATAGAGGGCTCGGTCGGACTATACTGGGCTCGGCCACACTACCACACAGGTAGGGGAGGGAGGGGGAAGAAAGAGGGAGGAAGGGGGGAGAATTAAAAAAAAAAGAGAGGGAGGGAGGGGGAGAAGAAAGAAACAGGGAGGGAGGGGGGAGAAGAAAGAAACAGGGAGGGAGGGGGGAGAAGAAAGAAACAGAGAGGGAGGGAGGGAGAGAAGAAAGAAACAGAGAAGGAGGGAGGGAGAGAAGAAAGAAACAGAGAAGGAGGGAGGGGAGAAGAAAGAAACAGAGAAGGAGGGAGGGGAGAAGAAAGAAACAGAGAGAGAGGGAGGGGGAGAAGAAAGAAACAGAGAAGGAGGGAGGGGGAGAAGAAAAAAAAGAGGGAGGGGGAGAAGAAAGAAACAGAGAGGGAGGGGGGAGAAGAAA
>OW240915.1:106860112-106871816 GCA_933207985.1 Pelobates cultripes
GAAACAGGGAAGGAGGGAGGGGGGAGAAGGAAACGGAGGGAGGGGGAAGAAAGAAACAGGGAGGGGGAAAAAAGAGGGAGGGAGGGGGGAGAAGGAAACAGGGAGGGAGGGGGAGAAGGAAACAGGGAGGGAGGGGGAGAAGGAAACAGGGAAGGAGGGGGAAGAAAGAAACAGGGAGGGGGAAGAAAGAAACAGGGAGGGGGGAAGAAGGAAACTGACAGGGGAGGGGGGAGAAAGAAACTGACAGGGGAGGGGGGAGAAAGAAACTAACAGGGGGGGGAGACATTGACGGGGAGAGAGAAATTGACAGGGAGGGGGGAGTGACAGGGGAGGGAGGGGGAATGAGAGTAACAAGGGAGGGGGGGAGAAGAGAGTGACAAGGGAGGGGGGAGAGATTGACATCCATCACACACACACACACACACAATCACACACAATGCACCCCTTACACACAAAGACAATGAACCCCTTGCACACAGAAAAATACACAATGCATTACACACACAATGCATTACACACACACACGCAATGCAACCCTTACACACAATGCATCCCTTGCACACACAGAAACACACAATGCATTCTTTACACACACTCAATGCACCCCTTACAGACTCACACACTTCATCCCTTACATACACAGAAACACACCTTGCAGCTCTTACACATACAAACACAGATTCACACAATGCATTCCTTACACACAAATCAGGACATTCCCTACACACTCCATCCCCTGTGAACAAACTCATTGGTGGAAAATGAAGGTGGACCCTGGGACCCAGACCTTGAGCTGTGTAAAGGGCCCCCAAAAAATGGAGCTGCTTCTCGTTCTCCCAGAACATTGATTTGTGTGACCACAGTTACAAACAGCCTCCAGAGATCCTGTTATACACCAGACCAGTGGAGCCAGACTGCAGCTAGAGCCCATCATCATCCTCATCTGCTTGTAAGTAGGTAGTCTAGTATATTATTCGTGGCACTAATCTCTAATTTACCTCACATTAAAGAAACACTATAGTCCCCAGAACCACTGCACCTTAATGTAGTGGTCCTGGTGTCTAGCCTGTCCCTGCAGGCCTTTTAATGTAAACACAGCGGCACTGCAGCACTAGCGTTAGTTAACATGGCAGGTCATATGGGTGGGGCATTGCGATGTCACGGGGGGGAGGAGGGGGGCGTCAAACTTTACTTTTGCCTAGGGAGGCAAAAATCCTTGCACCGGCCCTGTCTGTATGTATTCAGCAGTATGTGTGCGTGTGTGTGTATTCAGCAGTCTATGTATGTGTATTCAGCAGTGTATGTGTGTGTATAGCAGTCTGCGTGTATTCAGCAGTCTCTATAACAATGAGTGACAGAATTTGAGGGGCTAATGTGATAGGATTAGTGTTGCTGGGTGAAGGAGTATGAGTATGACATAGTAATAGAGGACAGGATTTTGGTTAGTGAGACAGTAGTGTCAGAACTACTGCTGGTGCAGCTGGTGTGGTTGCACTGGCCATGCAAGCTCAGGGGGCCCTTATGGTGGCCAATGGACATCTTCGAGTAAGGCACCGAAGATGTCCTTTAGCAGCATGACCCCCTGGTCTGTGTGAAACCATCGTGCTGGGAGGAAGTGAATACACACCACTACTTCCCAGTTTACAAACAGGCTGTAAGGTAGATTGTAAAATGGGAGGACAATAGAGAGGAGATAGAGCCTGGACTAGACTCACACCAGACTCAGCCAGATCCCACTGAACTCCAGGGAAGCCACCCTTCTGCACCAAAAAGGTATGGTAGCATGGTAGGGGGTGGCAAAAAAATATGTATTAGGTTCTTTGTATGTATTATCTGTGTGTGCATTTGTTATCTGTGTGTGTGTGTGTGTATTATCTGTGCATATATGTGTAATCTGTGTATCTGTATCAGTGTGGGAGGCAGTGTGTAGGAGGGTAACTGTGTAAGGGCAGTGTGTGGGAGTATGACTGTGGGGAGGGTGTGGGGGTTACAGTGTCCAGAAGGTGATGAGTCCCTAAGGTTATATAGATTTGTATAGAAGGTTTGAAATTATGTCAGAATATCTAAAAGTTTTTAGCACAGGTCACCTGTCGGGGGCTTTATTTTAGAAATAAAGGTTTTCTGTCTTGGTTGTTTTAGAGAATTTTAAGTAGGCGACCACATTTCCCAATGATTTCTTAATTCAGGCATTTAGTAGTTCTTTTATTTCAGAGCGTTTGGCTATGAGAGCTGTGTTTATGGATATTTTTGAGAGTCCTGATCTCTGTAGTGACTGTAGTGAGTGTATTTTGACTTACCATTGAGTTTTTTCTTTTGAGGGGCTAATGCAATAATTTCCCCATGTAGTACACATATATGTGCTTTCCACGTAGATGGGTGAGTGGAAGTCTGAGTTGTGTTTTCATTAAAATAGTTCTGTAAGGATGTCTGACAAGAGACAGGGGCACATGGTCCGACCACGTGATTTGGCCATAGTGAGTGGATTGGATCAGGTGGAGAAATCTGTGTGGAAGGAAAAGTCCTTCGCATTAGGGTGGGTAGTACGCCAGCAGTCATATAGTTGTTTGCGTGAGGGTGTTTGGTAGGTAGATCTACGAGATGTTGTATCAAGAGTTGAGTTTAGTGAAATGTTGAAATCTTCTCCCAGGATTAGGATTCCCTCCACAAATTCTACTATGGCTTTTAGGCGTCTCTTGAGTGTTTTTCATTGGTGTCTGTTCGGGAGGTATGTGTTAGCTAGCATGACTGTGTTTTGGCCTATTTGGCCTTTGACCATCAGTAGTCTACCAGCATCATATGATTTGTGAGCTGTGTATGTAAAGGGTATGTGAATGAAGATCAGTATTGCCACTCCCTTGGCTTTGGCTCTGCTGTAGTTGCTAAAATATACAATTGGATATCTGCTGTTACGCAGCGTGGGTGCTACATCTTTTTTGAAGTGTGTTTCTGGTAGAAAAGCTAAGTCAGCTTTTAGTTTGTATATTTCTGCTAGTGTCAGGGATCACTTTTCGGGGGAGGTAAAGCCCTTGACATTGAAGGTGACTATTTGTACATTGGCCATAGGGGTCAATCTCATTAATCGTGCAATTGTACAATGAAATCAATACAGTGAGGCAATACCATAAAAGAGGAACATTTGTGTGACGGTGTGAATGTAGCGGAGCTCCCTGTACCCCGGCTGGGTACCTCCGCCAAGGACTGCTTCCTAGCTGGAACAGGGAAAAACCTCTGCACTCTTCTGCCCCAGTCGCCGTGGCTTGACTGGTGCCCTCCTGGAGCCTCCAAATACTGGAGGAGGATAGGGGACTAGCTCTATTCCCTCCCAGGGACTGGATGACACAGTCCTGGGAGCTGTAGTCCTCACAAGGACTTTCCCTGCTGAATCCTCCACGAGCTGGAACACGGTGCTGAGTACTGATTAGCCCTTTCCCCTCCCAGTCTCTAGATGACACATATTTCTGGGAGTACAACTGATTTTAATAAGCCAAACTTGGCCTTTAATGCACAGACTCCAGCAAGGGGTCTCCGTTGTATACAACACACGCCCCTCCCAGGAATCTCTGGGCCTGGGAGATAATTGCGTTAAAGACTGGTAAGCTAATTATATTCTAGGAACCCCAGAGCCCAATACAAAATATAAAAACATAAAACTACCCAATAACCCCAAAAATAATAAATCCCCAAATATGCCTTATCAGATCCCTGAGGTACCCCACTGGTAACTAGACCTTGCTTCAAATACATTCCACTGACTACAACCCTCTGTTGCCTGTCACTCAGCCGCTGCCTAACATATTCAACAATATTGGAATCCAAACTTAAAGATTGTAGTTTATTGATAATCTTTCTATGTGCGACAGTGCCAAAAGCCTTAGTGAAATCTAGGTAAGCAATGTCTACTGCACCACCCTGACCTATTATTTTGGTTACCCACTTTTCTTATATTAAACCACACTGACTGGTAAACACGAGATCCTAAACTTTCACCTACAATAATATCTGATACTAAATCTCCATTTGTTAACACTAAATCTAGTATGGCTTCTGTAACGGACCGTTTCAGCACACAAGGGGTTAAAACCGTTTAGGCGATCGTCCCCTTTCAGAGATGCAGGCACAGCTACTGCAGAACACCAAACTCACGAACCGCATGTAAGGGAATGCTCCAAACTCCCGAACGGCATACAATGTAACACTCCAAACTCACGAACTGGAACCATACGAATCGCTGCTAGCAGACGAATAGGAAAAGCATCCAAGCGGCTTACACTCCTAGCAATCAGTCTCTATCAGCATTCAGTAAATCCCCGCTAAGACGAGACAAAGCTCCGTGTTGGGGGTCAAGCAGTGGTCTGTTTAATGAGGGCTACCTGCCCAGTATTTATGCAGGTCTCCCACCTGGTGGACACTCCCCTAGGGGACCAAATGGGAGACTGTGACAAAAGACAGACAATCAGCAAAATTGGACACACAGTCACATTATATTCCCACAATGCATCCTGGCTTCCTCCCCTCTGCCCTGGAGATAATTGAGAAGTAATTCAATTATCTCCCAGGACAAAGGCAAATCGTCATTATGCACGTGGGGATACTAACACAAGAAATATTATTAAAATACACTATGTAATACACATTACATTAAAACTATACATATAACATGTCCCCAGATAGCTCAGGTCTGAGCGCACATTATTAAGCAAATGGCGCTCAGACCACACGAATACAGTTCAATCGCCATGGAACCAAAGTCTTTACAAAGTTAGTTCTCATACGAATGAGCTCCATGGGATTCCTATCTGGGGTATAATACAGTCAGGCAAAACTACCAAACACCGGGCCGTTCGTGCACCCCTGCCGAACAAGAAGGGAGGTCTGCGGCTTCAGCGGTGTTCGCGCCAAACTGTGTCCATTTTTAGTTCCATGAGTTAGGCGTCGAACACCGCTGTGCATTCGCATGTTTAAAATGGCCGCGACCTCGTGTTCATGATACGAATGGCAGCCACCCAGTATTCGTCAATTAAGCTGCGGTTAACTGCAGCTTCTGGGAGGCTAATTGCCGGCACACTCCAGCTCCCAGGTGGTTTAGTCATTCGTACGGTTGTTCGGTAGATTGAATCTACCGAACACCGGGCAGAAAAGTACGAATAAGTCTTTTCTGCAGGGAAAAAGATGTCTTTTAAAGGACCACTCTAGGCACCCAGACCACTTCAGCTTAATGAAGTGGTCTGGGTGCCTGGTCCTTCTAGGGTTAACCCATTTTTTAATAAACATAGCAGTTTCAGAGAAACTGCTATGTTTATTAATGGGTTAAGCCTTCCCCCTATTTCCTCTAGTGGCTGTCTCATTGACAGCCACTAGAGGCGCTTGCGTGCTTCTCACTGTGATTTTCAAGTTACTGTGTGATTATCAAATTCTAACGTTACCCAAACTGACTCTATGTTCGCCCCACTAACTTTTATTAGGTTAGATTTTATGCTATCCTTCCCATACAGGACCACCCCTCCCCCTTTCTTGCCTTCCCTGTCTTTTCTATATAAAGAGTACCCTGGTATTGCTATGTCCCAGTCATTTTTCTCATTATACTGTGTCTCAGTAACAGCGACTAAATCTACATTATCAGTTGCGATTATTGCCACAAGTCCATGGATCTTATTCTCTAAGAGTATAATTTTTTTAAGCATGCTTTCTGTCCTTTAACCCCTTAAGGACACATGACATGTGTGACATGTCATGATTCCCTTTTATTCCAGAAGTTTGGTCCTTAAGGGGTTAAAGGACCACTATAGTGCCAGGAAAACAAACTCGTTTTCCTGGCACTATAGTGCCCTGAGGGTGCCCCCACCCTCATGGCCCCCCTCCCTCCAGGCTGAAGTTGGAGGAAGGGGTTAAACACTTACCTTTCTCCAGCTCCGGGCTTTCTCGGCGCTGGGGACTCACCTCCTCCTTTGGAAGTCATCGGCTGAATGTGCATGCGCGGCAAGAGATGTGCGCGCATTCAGTCAGTCCATAGGAAAGCATTCTCGATGCTTTCCTATGGACGCTGGCGTTTTCTCACTGTGAAACTCACAGTGAGAAGCGCGGAAGCGCATCTAGTGGCTGTCAATGAGACAGCCACTAGAGGCTGGATTAACCCTAATGTAAACATAGCAGTTTCTCTGAAACTGCTATGTTTACAGCAGGCAGGGTTAACCCTAGGTGGACCTGGCACCCAGACCACTTTATTGAGCTGAAGTGGTATGGGTGCCTATAGTGGTCCTTTAAACTGCTCACTGAGAACATTTGTTCCCTTTTGAGAAAGATGTAAACCAACCAAATGTTATGTTAACAGTGTGGCTCACTATTATAGTATAAAAATATATGTTTTTATAAACTAGAACACCAAAAATTACACTTAAAGAGGACAGGACTGGAAGAGGTATAGGCTGGTGCCATGTTGAGCATGCTATAGCTAGCTATCCCACAATTTTAAAAAATCTGGTCATTTCTCTAGCAACTAATCCTGGTTGAATGAGTAAGTGTGCTTGGCAAAATAAACTGGATACTTACAGACCGAGAGAAATCTTCAATCATTTTATCCATCAGGTCTCTGGCAGTAGACCCTTCCTCCAACATAATAAAATCAGACTCCTGGATATAACCTGGCATTGTTACAATCTAATGGTTTCTAGAATGTGCCTGATGCCGTTTTGTGTTATAGGCTGTATTGGAGACAGAAAAACAAAAGAATGTATGCATAAATTAAACATGTTTCACAAAACGCAGATTGCATTGCAATACTTGTAAACATATTTCCCTTTAATCTAGGTCATGTTTCAGGGAAAACGTAATGTGTTTCTTAGAAGTTAGATATTTATTGCAAACTGCAAAACCATATATAAAAAAAGAAATACAATAATATTGTTAATTATGCTAGTTTTAGTGTACCTATAATCTTAATTTCTATTAATGACAAGAGGCAAATATTTTGCTTTACTTTCTTTACTGAACGCCACAACAGCAAAGAAACAGATAGAAACATATCAACCAATCAAAAGTCGTATAATGAAAAGTAATAGGAGGTAATATAAACCACTGACAGCAAAGCGACCTCCTGGTTTTTGATGCAAGTATGAAACAAAAATACAATTACAATGGATTAGCATAAACATAAAAAACAAACAAGAAATATCAATAAGAAATGGCAGGAACCGTAAAACTAACAGAAGGTTTGAAGTCAGTTCAAACACTCCATAGGTCACACCACTTCCAGAAACCAGACTAAAACAGAAGAGGAAACACATGAAAAGTATCTCAAAAGGAACAGTGGAGGTGTAGCATTAAAATATAGATCTAAACATTATTAAAGGAAAAACTATTTACGTTTAAATGGCAAATCACAGATAATATGTACAGTAACAACGTAGTTACATAGTTACTTAGGCTGAAAAGAGACATGTGTCCATCAAGTTCAGTCTTTTTCATATCTGTTTTTTGCTGTTGATCCAAAGAAAATAACAGCAATCTCTGCAGTAGTCCGGTGCTCCGGAGCAGGACCAGCAATCAGTGGGGAGGGGGGCACCGGCCCTGCTATGTGCCTTCACAGACCGGTAGGGAGATCAGAGATCTCCCTTTCTGGTCCATGGACACTTTGCTGGCAGACAGCAGGGTGAGAGAGAGGTCCCGGGAGCTCAGCCTGCAGTTCATCCAGTTCCTCCTCTCACGAGCACGGATCGTTGCCGCTCTGAATCTCGCAAGAGTGAACTCTAGCCTCAGGAGCTGCAGGCTAGAGTTTACTCCCCAATAGGACTGCCAGGGATTCACCACTAGGACCACCAGGGATTGCAGGAAATATGCCCCCTCCTTCAGTAAAGATAAGAAGGGAGGGGGAATATAAATTATTAGTATTATTTTAATTAAAAATATATTTTTATATTTGCTTTAAGCTACACATTCTCACACTCACTGCCCCCTCCCCCAAAACACACAGTGCCTCCCCCACACACATATACTGCGCCCTCCCCCCAAAACACAAAATGCCTCCCCCACACACACATACTGCCCACACACACATACTGCCCACACACATACATACTGACCCTTCACACACACACACTGCCCACATACACACTGCCCTCTCACACACTGCCCTCTCACACACACACACGTACTGCCCAAATACACACACACACTGCCCCATGCACACCCCCCCACACACACATACTGCCCCATGCACACACACTGCCCCCATGCACACAAATACTGCCCCTTCACACACACTCATACTGCCCCCATACATACACACACATACAAACTGCACCCCTTACACACACGCTGCCCTCCATACACACACTGCATCCCCCACACACACACGTACTGCTGTCCCATGCACACACTGCACCACTGACACCCACACACTGCCCTCCATATGGACACTGCCGACCATACTAACACTGCCTTCCATACGTACACTGCCCCCTCGCACACACACATACTGCCTCCATGCGCACACACACATACTGCCCCCATACACACTGACCCCTCATGCACACACACATACAGTGCCTTGCAAAAGTATTCACCCTCTCTTGACATTTGATCTATTTTTTTTACATTACAGCCTTAACTTCAATGTTTTGTTAATCTGAATTTTATGTGATGGATCAGAACACAATAGTCTAAGTTGGTGAAGTGAAATGAGAAAAATATATACATAAAACTATTTTTTAGAAATAGAAAACAAAAAATTGGCATGTGCGTATGTATTCACCCCCTTTGTTATGAAGCCCATAAAAAGCTCTGGTGCAACCAATTACCTTCATAAGTCACATAATTAGTGAAATTATGCCCACATGATCTGTCATTACATATACACACCTTTTTTTGAAAGGCCCCAGAGGCTGCAACATCTAACCAAATACTGCCATGAAGACCAAGGAACTCTCCAAACAAGTAAAGGACAATGTTGTTGAGAAGTACAAGTCAGGGTTAGGTTATGAATAAATATCCAAATCTATCATAACCAAATGGAAAGAACATGGCACAACAGCAAACCTGCCAAGAAACGGCCACCCACCAAAGCTCACGGAATGGGCAAGGAGGGCATTAATCAGAGAAGAAGTACAGAGAACTAAGGCAACCCTGGAGGAGCTGCAGAGACTGGAATATCTGTACATTGGATGACAATAAGCCGTACGCTCCATAGAGTTGGGCTTTATGGCAGAGTGGCCAGAAGAAAGCCGTTACTTTCAGCAAAAAAAAAAAATGGCACGTTTTGAGTTTGCAAAAAAGGCATGTGGGAGACTTCCAAATTGTATGGAGGAAGGTGCTCTGGTCTGATGAGACTAAAATTGAACTTTTCGGCAAAAAGGTGGCTCTACAAAGTATTGACTTTAGGGGGTGGTGAATAGTTATGCCAATTAACTTTTTCTGTTATTTTGTCCTATTTCTTGTATGTTTCACAATGAAAAAAAAACATCTTCAAAGTTGTGGGCATGTTCTGTAAATTAAATGATGCAAATCCTCAAACAATCCATGTTAATTCCAGATTGTGAGGCAACAAAACATGAAAAGTGCCAAGGGGGTGAATACTTTTGCAAGGCACTGTACTGCCTCCAAACACAAACACTGCCCCAATACACACACATACTGCCCCCATACACACTCACTGCCCCTTTCACACACAAACACACACTGCACCCCTCACACACACACACTGCCCCCTCACACATGCACACACACTGCCCTCCATACTAACACTGCCACCCCCCACACACTTCACCGCTCACACAATGCATCTCTCACACACACTTCACCCCTCACACACACATTACTGCCCCTATACCCTGCTACAGGCCCTATTTGGTAGACCCCAGGTAAGTTGTCAAATGGTTCTTAAACGGTTTGACTGCTTACTCTGGGAGGGTGCCACGGCACTCCTGTAACCATAACCATTACAGAGAGCTGTAGTGATTATTGTGCCTGGATTGTGCCTGTAAATAATCTCCAAGTGCCCCTCCCGAGATTTGGTTCTGGATCCACCCCTGCCTGCAATCCCACAATGATAAGACAACACGAGAAATGCTCCAGGCACTCAAGGTATTCAAGCCGCAGGCAGTTTTAATAGAACAAGAAAAGGAGCAGCAACTGTGATGAGAGCAATCTCGCCACATTGCATTGGAGAAGCCTGGTTGCTCGCCTGCTGCCTTTGGATTATGGTCCCATGTTAAAAGACTTTGTTTCCCCTGCAGAAAAGACTTATTCGTGCTTTTCTGCCCGGTGTTCGGTAGATTCAATCTACCGAACAACCGCATGAATGCCTAGACCACCTGGGAGCTGGAGTGTGCCGGCAATTAGCCTCCCAGAAGCTGCGGTTAACCGCAGCTTAATTGACGAATACTGGGTGGCCGCCATTCGTATAACGAACACAAGGTCGCGGCTATTTTAAACACGCGAACGCACAGCAGTGTTCGACGCCTAACTCATGGAACTAAAAACGGACACAGTTTGGCGCAAACACTGCTGAAGCCGCCGACCTCCCTTCTGGTTCGGTGAAAGTGCACGAACGGCCCGGTGTTCGGTAGTTTGTACCTGACTGCACTATACCCCAGATAGGAATCCCATGGAGCTCATTCGTATGAGAACTGACTTTGTTAAGACTTTGGCTCCATGGCGATTAAACTGTATTCGTGTGGTCTGAGCGCCATTCGCTTAATAATGTGTGCTCAGACCTGAGCTATCTGGGGATATGTTAAATGTATAGTTTTATTGTAAGTTATGTCATATAATGTATTTTAATAGTAATTCATGTTTTAGTATCCCCACGTGCATAATGGCGATTTGCCTTTGTCCTGGGAGATAATTGAATTACTTCTCAATTATCTCCAGGGCAGAGGGGAGGAAGCCAGGATGCATTGTGGGAATATAATGTGACTGTGTGTCCTGTTTGGCTGATTGTCTGTCTTTTGTCACAGTCTCCCATTTGGTCCCCTAGGGGAGTGTCCACCAGGTGGGAGACCTACATAAATACTGGGCAGGTAACCCTCATTAAACAGACCACTGCTTGACCTTCAACACGGAGCCTTGTCTCGTCTTTGAGGGGATTTACTGAATGCTGATAGAGACTGATTGCTAGGAGTGTAAGCCGCTTGGAGGCTTTTCCTATTCATCTGCTAGCAGCTATTCGTATGGTTCCAGTTTGTGAGTTTGGAGTGTTATATTGTATGCCGTTCGGGAGTTTAGAGCATTCCCTTACATGCAGTTCGTGAGTTTGGTGTTCTACAGTAGCTGTGCCTGCATCTCTGAGAGGGGACGATCGCCTAAACGGTTTTAACCCCTTGTGTGCTGAAACGGTACGTTACAATTGGTGGCAAGCGGCGGGATCGTTCCTACAGTCAAAAGGGCAGCTACAGGAGACACCATTCCGTGGATTTTACAATTTGAGGGCAACGCATGTCCCAGTACAGCGACCCTGACAGCACCAGGATGGAACCAGCAGTGGAGTACAGCTACTCTAGGAGAGAGTTCGATAATATGATGGAATTGCGGCTGAAGTTCTTTGGACCCAATCCAGCTGAGAAATACGTGCAGTCCATGAGGAACCTAGTGTTCATGAATCTGCAACACCGGGCAGAAAGGGAAGGTCAGCTGGCACGTTGGGAGGAACTCCAGCGGCAGGTACTGCAGTGAATTGGGAGCCCAGTCTCCATTCCCCAGCGGCAGTGTGATA
>OW240915.1:106872595-106906312 GCA_933207985.1 Pelobates cultripes
ACCTGTGAGCCCCTCCCTCACTGACAACTGTCACCCCCTCACTGTGGCCCTCAGTCTGCCACCTGTCACCCCCTTTACCCTAATTCTAACACCTGTCACCACCTCCTTCCCTCACTCTGTCCCCTGTCACCCCCACCTTCCCTCACTCTGTCCCCTGTCACCCCACCTTCCCTCACTCTGTCACCCCATCGCAAAGCCCCCTGTCACCCCCTCCTACCCTCACTCTGACCCCTGTCACCCTCTCCCTCTCTGACACTGCCACCTGTCAACCCCTCCCTCAGCCACCTGCCCACCCTTCACTCTGCCACCCCCTAACTCTGTCACCCTATCCCTCCCTCAGCGACCTGTCACCCCCTTTCACATTCTGTTAATCCCTTCCACACTCTGTCACCCCCTTCCACACTCTGTCACACCTCTCCACACTCTGTCAGCCCCCTCCACTCTCTTTCACGTCATTTCACACTCTGTCATCCCCTCCACTCACACACAGAGTCTCCCCTTTCGACACCCTGTCACCTCCCTCCACACACCCGGTCACCATTCCCCACACACACACTGTCACCACAGACAAAATGCACAAAGGCCACAGTCCATATACAAAAAATACTGCAAGCAGCTACCACACACACACACATACGGTCCTAGACACAAACATACACATGCTCACAGAAACATACATTCACATACAAGGGTACTCACTATCAGACGAACTCTCAGGCACATACACAGACAGACAATGCCAGACACATTCAGAAATACACACAGCCAGATAAACACATTGTGACTGTATAATTAGAAAATAATAATATACTGGCGCTTTATACAAAACCTATTTATCACACGTTATATAACAATATTCAAGTAATAGCTGCTATATCACCATGTGTAATCTTTCCTTATACACTGATCATAAATGTATACATAAAACAAAAGGTGAAGCGCTACATACAGATCGAAATCCAATTCTTTTGTTGTTACTCTTTCAAAACAGTGATGTGTATATTTATTTCTGAAAGAGAAATTAAATGTTCATAGTGCAACACTGTAAATAAAGAATTATTACAATCGTAGCTCTATATAAGGAACCACTCACATATTACTGAGCTTACAGCCAAGCTCAGGGGTATACGCCTTCAGGTCCGTCAAGGCGACCTTTCCCTTTCTTGTATCACCAAAAGCGACACCCACGTTGTGGCTAGAGCTCAAACAAAAGTATATATAGTGCAATATAGTCTGAAATCCGTATTGATATAGACAGTGTGTATATATACTCACAAGTGTGGAGCCTCCCTCTTAGGCTCTTTTTCAGCGCGTTGTGTAGTTAAGGACTACACTCCTATATAGCAGGAACCAATAGCCCAATAAAATTCAAATATTTATTTAGGTATACTGAATTTAAAATTCTAATGGCCAATTAGAATACATAAAAACAAAGTATGTATAAAAATAATAGTTATAACAGTAATATAAATTGTATAACAACAATGGGCATAAAGGTGATGATATTAAAGTCCCCAGAACGCGTTTCGCCAAAAAACTATCGGCTTCATCAGCTAGGTCAATATAATCCTCCTTCTATCTGGAGTCCTGCTATTATACCTTGTCCTTGATTTTGAGCGCGGCGTCCAGCTGTCTTTTGGCGCGCTGGTATTACATCCTTTCCTCGTTCGGTATTGTATGCGTTTCAAGCCTCCTTTTCGTTGCGGTTCACTTCCGCGTCTGACGTCATACGTCAATCTTGCGTTCTCCCTGTATGCATTTCAAGCCTCCTTTTCGTTGCGGTTCACTTCCGCGTCTGACGTCACACGTCAGTCCTGCATTCTCCCTATTAAGTGTTCATTTGTATTCCTACCAGGGTTACAGGCATAGAACAGAGATGACAATCTCGGGGGAAATCTCCATATTGCACAAAGTCTCCCCCCTCACAGAAAAACCGCACATTAATCCATACCATATAATAAAAAGAGATAATAAACACATGAAATACACATAAAGCTATAAAAATGTTCCCAATAAAAAGTCTCAGCAGCATACACAGTATATAATAAAAACAATAGAAAATGCTATTTTATTTAAGAAAATTGATTTTAGAAGTGTATATCCACATAAGGCAATAAATAATGAATAATTAATATCTTCTCTACAATCTATTAGAGTTAAGTCTAATAACTCTAGAAAAAAAAAAAAAAAAAAGGAAGGGTTTAATTTAAAAAGTGACAGATTTCAAATTCAGAATTTAGACCATAGGGGATGAGAGTGTTAAGTTCAAAGATCCATTTCATCTCTTCTTTACTGAGTTTCTGATTAAAATCTCCTCCCCTCCAATCTTTTTCTACTCTCACTAATCCTAAAAATAGGCTACCTAGTGGAGATTGATTATGATGTATTTTATAATGGAGGGGTACACTATGATTCTCTCCTCCTTTAATTATATTTCTACTATGCTCCTCGATCCTAACATGGAGTGGCCGAGTCGTTTTCCCCACATAATTTAGTCCACAGGGACATTGCATTACGTAAATGACATTGTTTGTATGACATGTGATTCCTTCTCTGATTTCATATTCTTTCTTCTCTTTGCTCATGAAGTGTGTGATTTTTCTTCTTTTATTTCCTGTTCTCCTACACGCTAAACAATATCCACAGCCAAAAAACCCTTTTTCTCGCTGAAAGAATGTATCATTACTTTTCTTTTCTTTAATAAAACTGGATGTAAGAATACTTCGTAAGTTCCTTACTCCTCTGTGGATAAACTGAGGTTGTGGCGGTAATATTTCCTCTAACACTGGATCTTGGCGTAAAATAGGCCAGAATCTTTTTATGATATTCCTAATCTTAAAATTTTCAGTGCTAAAATTGCAAATGAATGGCACTCCTTCCCTATTCTGATGTATACGGTTTTGATATCTCAGGAGCTTATTTCGTTCTATCTCCTTAACTTGTTCCCTTGCTTCTTCTAATTTTTTATCTCCATATCCCTTTTCTAAAAAATCCTGTTTAATCTTCATTGACTGTTTATTATAATTCTCCAAATCTGTACAATTTCTCCTAATACGTAAAAATTGCCCTCTAGGGGCATTCTCCAACCATGGAGTAAAATGGCAACTTGCCTTTTCAATAAAACTATTCGCATCTACTGCCTTAAAATGATTTTTCGTCTTAATTTTCCCTTCTTCTATAAAAATAGTCAAATCTAAAAAAGATATTTCTTTCTCACTCCAAGTACTAGTTAGATTGATCCCCCATGTATTGAAATTTAAAAAAGCTAAAAATTCCTCCAAAAGAGGGGCTCCTCCTTTCCAAATGAAGAAAATATCATCGATGTAACGGCCATAGGAGGCCAAGTTCGCACCCCAGCCATGTCCTTCATATATAAAATGTTGTTCCCAATATGACATAAACAAATTGGCATAGCTGGGGGCGAACTTCGTCCCCATGGCCGTCCCATTCATCTGTAAAAAATATTCTCCACCATACCAAAAATAATTATTTTCCAGGATCAATCTTATACCCTCTAAAATATACTCTATTTGGGTCTCCAAGAAATCTGAATTATTCCTTAAAAAATATGCTACTGCTCTACACCCGTACTCATGAGGTATGTTGCTATATAATGACGCTACATCACACGTTACTAATAAAGAATTTTCCTCCCATACACAGTTATTTAGCATATTTAATACTGCTATGGGATCTTTTATATAGGATTTTGTATTTTGTACTAGGGGTTGGAGTTGTAGATCTATATAGTGTGAGAGTCTGCTAGAGATTGCATCTATCCCCGCCACTATTGGCCTACCAGGGGGATTAGTGATGCTCTTGTGTATTTTTGGTAAAAAATAAAAAACTGGGACTTTCGGGTATATAATATTAATAAAATCAAATTCTTTTTGACTTAATATCCCTATATCTAGCCCCCTTTTCAGGAAATTCCTAAATTTATCCTGGATCTCCAGACAAGGATTAACTGTCAATTTTTTATATGTTACTCCTTCTGTCAAAATTCTTATGGCTTCCTTATTATAAGATTCTTTAGTCATAATGACTATACCCCCCCCCTTTGTCCCCCTTTTTTACCAAAAATACACAAGAGCATCACTAATCCCCCTGGTAGGCCAATAGTGGCGGGGATAGATGCAATCTCTAGCAGACTCTCACACTATATAGATCTACAACTCCAACCCCTAGTACAAAATACAAAATCCTATATAAAAGATCCCATAGCAGTATTAAATATGCTAAATAACTGTGTATGGGAGGAAAATTCTTTATTAGTAACGTGTGATGTAGCGTCATTATATAGCAACATACCTCATGAGTACGGGTGTAGAGCAGTAGCATATTTTTTAAGGAATAATTCAGATTTCTTGGAGACCCAAATAGAGTATATTTTAGAGGGTATAAGATTGATCCTGGAAAATAATTATTTTTGGTATGGTGGAGAATATTTTTTACAGATGAATGGGACGGCCATGGGGACGAAGTTCGCCCCCAGCTATGCCAATTTGTTTGTCATATTGGGAACAACATTTTATATATGAAGGACATGGCTGGGGTGCGAACTTGGCCTCCTATGGCCGTTACATCGATGATATTTTCTTCATTTGGAAAGGAGGAGCCCCTCTTTTGGAGGAATTTTTAGCTTTTTTAAATTTCAATACATGGGGGATCAATCTAACTAGTACTTGGAGTGAGAAAGAAATATCTTTTTTAGATTTGACTATTTTTATAGAAGAAGGGAAAATTAAGACGAAAAATCATTTTAAGGCAGTAGATGCGAATAGTTTTATTGAAAAGGCAAGTTGCCATTTTACTCCATGGTTGGAGAATGCCCCTAGAGGGCAATTTTTACGTATTAGGAGAAATTGTACAGATTTAGAGAATTATAATAAACAGTCAATGAAGATTAAACAGGATTTTTTAGAAAAGGGATATGGAGATAAAAAATTAGAAGAAGCAAGGGAACAAGTTAAGGAGATAGAACGAAATAAGCTCCTGAGATATCAAAATCGTATACATCAGAATAGGGAAGGAGTGCCATTCATTTGCAATTTTAGCACTGAAAATTTTAAGATTAGGAATATCATAAAAAGATTCTGGCCTATTTTACGCCAAGATCCAGTGTTAGAGGAAATATTACCGCCACAACCTCAGTTTATCCACAGAGGAGTAAGGAACTTACGAAGTATTCTTACATCCAGTTTTATTAAAGAAAAGAAAAGCAATGATACATTCTTTCAGCGAGAAAAAGGGTTTTTTGGCTGTGGATATTGTTTAGCGTGTAGGAGAACAGGAAATAAAAGAAGAAAAATCACACACTTCATGAGCAAAGAGAAGAAAGAATATGAAATCAGAGAAGGAATCACATGTCATACAAACAATGTCATTTACGTAATGCAATGTCCCTGTGGACTAAATTATGTGGGGAAAACGACTCGGCCACTCCATGTTAGGATCGAGGAGCATAGTAGAAATATAATTAAAGGAGGAGAGAATCATAATGTACCCCTCCATTATAAAATACATCATAATCAATCTCCACTAGGTAGCCTATTTTTAGGATTAGTGAGAGTAGAAAAAGATTGGAGGGGAGGAGATTTTAATCAGAAACTCAGTAAAGAAGAGATGAAATGGATCTTTGAACTTAACACTCTCATCCCCTATGGTCTAAATTCTGAATTTGAAATCTGTCACTTTTTAAATTAAACCCTTCCTTTTTTTTTTTTTCTAGAGTTATTAGACTTAACTCTAATAGATTGTAGAGAAGATATTAATTATTCATTATTTATTGCCTTATGTGGATATACACTTCTAAAATCAATTTTCTTAAATAAAATAGCATTTTCTATTGTTTTTATTATATACTGTGTATGCTGCTGAGACTTTTTATTGGGAACATTTTTATAGCTTTATGTGTATTTCATGTGTTTATTATCTCTTTTTATTATATGGTATGGATTAATGTGCGGTTTTTCTGTGAGGGGGGAGACTTTGTGCAATATGGAGATTTCCCCCGAGATTGTCATCTCTGTTCTATGCCTGTAACCCTGGTAGGAATACAAATGAACACTTAATAGGGAGAATGCAGGACTGACGTGTGACGTCAGACGCGGAAGTGAACCGCAACGAAAAGGAGGCTTGAAATGCATACAGGGAGAACGCAAGATTGACGTATGACGTCAGACGCGGAAGTGAACCGCAACGAAAAGGAGGCTTGAAACGCATACAATACCGAACGAGGAAAGGATGTAATACCAGCGCGCCAAAAGACAGCTGGACGCCGCGCTCAAAATCAAGGACAAGGTATAATAGCAGGACTCCAGATAGAAGGAGGATTATATTGACCTAGCTGATGAAGCCGATAGTTTTTTGGCGAAACGCGTTCTGGGGACTTTAATATCATCACCTTTATGCCCATTGTTGTTATACAATTTATATTACTGTTATAACTATTATTTTTATACATACTTTGTTTTTATGTATTCTAATTGGCCATTAGAATTTTAAATTCAGTATACCTAAATAAATATTTGAATTTTATTGGGCTATTGGTTCCTGCTATATAGGAGTGTAGTCCTTAACTACACAACGCGCTGAAAAAGAGCCTAAGAGGGAGGCTCCACACTTGTGAGTATATATACACACTGTCTATATCAATACGGATTTCAGACTATATTGCACTATATATACTTTTGTTTGAGCTCTAGCCACAACGTGGGTGTCGCTTTTGGTGATACAAGAAAGGGAAAGGTCGCCTTGACGGACCTGAAGGCGTATACCCCTGAGCTTGGCTGTAAGCTCAGTAATATGTGAGTGGTTCCTTATATAGAGCTACGATTGTAATAATTCTTTATTTACAGTGTTGCACTATGAACATTTAATTTCTCTTTCAGAAATAAATATACACATCACTGTTTTGAAAGAGTAACAACAAAAGAATTGGATTTCGATCTGTATGTAGCGCTTCACCTTTTGTTTTATGAGCTATATTATATCTACAGGTTCCAGTTTAGGCGGTGTGAACGTGCACATCTGCCTTCAAGAGGCACCTCAAGCTCATTAGGTATTCCGATTACCACAGGCAGCTTATTATAGCCAATTTAAGTGAAAGCTGTTTGGCATACAATATAGGGTATGTTCCTCACCTCTGCCTGATTGCATTCCTTAATGTCCTGCAAGTTTTTAAATAGTCTTTTGTTATTACTTGACTTGATATTTATGGACATTTTGATATTCACAGTGCCATACTGCATAAAAAAAAAAAAAAAAAAAAAAAAGATTACAAAAAAAAAAAAGACACACTGAAAATCCTGGAATACTTTTAAATAATACATTGCCTCATTTTAATACCCTGATTTTACCAAGGAATCACTACTTTTTACAAATGTGCAACCTTTGCAGATGACATTGTGAACGTGTGACATTCATTTGACATAGTTACTGCAGTTGTCAACATTTCTGAAAGTGTCATTACTTTGTACTTGGGTAATTGGGATCATTACCGTAAATGATGCTTTTGAAAAATAAATCAGCTTGTAACAACATTATTGTTTCAGTATTTATAAAGTCACGATTTCCATTTTGTGCTCAATGTTATACAACTTATTATGATTAACCTTTATCCCAGTGTAGTTTCTTTCAGATATAGAAAAAATAATCTGACAATAGTTTGTACCTTATGAATTACAATTAAATGTATAGCAGCAAAGCACAATTTAGTAAAAGTGCAAATTAAGTCTATATTAAACAACAACGCGTTGGTGTCCCCTCAGTGACATTGTTTTCATTAAAGTGTCAGCATTGCTAAAGTGAAAATTAATTATTTATGTTAAATACAAAACGGCACACTCAGTGCATCTCAATGATGTTGTTGTAGTGCCTGGAGGAATTTATCTTATCTTACTGTTTACGAATGGTTTAACCCATAAGTGCCTCTGATGGCTCTCCTGCCTCCTCCTTTAGTCAAGACTTGCATGCGAAAGCCTTTCCATGAATACCGATAGTAGATTGAGAGCAGCAGCATACCACATTGACTCTGATGGGAGCACTTTGAGGTTAAACTGTTAGTTAAAAATTTAACCCCTTAAGATAATGTAGCACCTCCTGCACCATAGTGACTGAGATGACAAAAGTGAGGTTAGGTGCCAAGCCCTTTAACAATGTGACCGAGCCTCTGTCAGGCCATCAGTGTGTTTGTTTATTTGTGTCGGTGTGTATATCCTAGCATTCAAACGCCAACACTATACACAAATACACCCCTGTATTCAAACACCAACATTGCACACTGCATTCAAATGTCAACACTACATATACACCTCTGCATTAAAACACGTTTGAAGGCCAACACTACAAACACAGAATTAAAATGGCAAGAGTACATACAAATACACTCCTATATTCACACACATATTCGATACAAATGCATGCTTTCATCCACAAGGATACTGCTCACAATTACAACTCTTCTTACCTTTTGGCTTCCCTTGAGCTAGCACCAGGGCCCACTCTAGTTAGTTCTGTGACTGAGTTGCACAGAATGTAGAGCAAGTAGAACAGTGTAGAAGTTTAGCTAGGTGAAATGCAGACAAGAATAATTCAATAACGTATTCAAAGAAACAAATGAGTGGGGACCTGCAGAGCAGGATCAATAAATATTATTTAAGTAGATGGACTGGAGCCTAGACATCTGGAACAGAGGAATAGACTGTGGGCAATGATAAGATAAAATTAGGACGCAACAGAATAACTAGTGAATCTCCTTAAC
Source organism: Pelobates cultripes (assembly GCA_933207985.1). Classification (NCBI taxonomy): domain Eukaryota; kingdom Metazoa; phylum Chordata; class Amphibia; order Anura; family Pelobatidae; genus Pelobates; species Pelobates cultripes. The sequence goes on from OW240915.1 coordinate 106,881,360, forward strand.
AGCTCAACACAAAGGGATTTATATAGTCCTATTTTGTAGATCCTTTACAATATCAAGTATGAGGTTTCATACACAAACTAGCATGTTGTTGGTGCTCCATCCCATCTGTATCTTATTTTCTTGCCTTTTCTCCTTCCCACCTGCCTTTTATATTATTTATGAATTAGGCAAACATCAATAGAAGTAATATACTAAAAGTTTCCAACGTTAACGGGTTACTCCAAGCACCATGACCACTTCAGTGATTAGAAGTAGTCATGGTGTCTGGAGTCTGTATGTGCAGTCTTTCCCTTAATTGCTGGAGGTGTAACTCCACCTCCTGCAGTGTCATCAGCCAGCTTGGAACTAGAGTTCTTATGTTCTTAGCCAATGAATGTCGACCTCTGTCACTTCTGGCTTCTGCAGAAGCAAGTAACTGAACCAACACAGAGCACTGGAGCCCAGCAATGATGCAGGTAAGGAAACAAACTGTTGCTTAACGGGGCCAGGGTTCTCCTGGTATTATAACCAATGCAGTGGTTTGCAGGACCAAGTGGGACAGTGACACTGCACCCAGACCACTTCAATGAGCTGAAGTGGTTTGGGTAACTATAGTGCCCCTTTAATAACTACAATATTCATCTCAGGTTCCTTTTTACTCACTCTCTTTACTTTCCATGCACAAATTATTTAATAAAAATAAAAGTAAAGAATAGTATTATCCAAATGATTAAACCAAAATAAAAACCACAATAATGGATATTTTGCATAGCTATCTCCAAGGGCTTAATAGATTCAGAACAAGTTAATTGCTGGCATGTTTTGCTTTTCAATCAAGTCTAGACTTCTCTCATGTTGTTTGAACACTAAGCTGCAGACTGAGTTCTGCTTCAAATGCACTGTGTGTGCTTCAGAAATATAATTCGCCTGGCACAAAAATGCATATTAATTGCTATATCTGCTATGCTCGTTTGTCAGAGATTAGAGCAATGTTTTCATTAGTTCAACCTCACATAATTACGAAGTCAGTTGGAATAGTTTGTTCTGTGATGAAAGCTCTACATGGTATAGATGTTGTGGATAAACATCTACAATTATTTCTAGATAAAATTAGTACTTTCAAGAATTAATTACATTATTAATCAACACTGTATGTTAATTTTGTTAGTGAAAGCACAACATTTATTGCAGTGCTCAAAAGTTCAAATCCTATGCTACTAGCCACATTTAAAAGTTACTTGCCATTGCAAACCTCCTTCTGCATGGTGACCACTGGGAACACTTAGGACAGTAGTAGCACCTGTACCCACCTTGCACCTAAATAACCTGTACAAATCACATTGGTAGTCTTTGCTGATTGCATAGCATTAAAGGCTAAAGAAGTTGAGTAAATAAAATGGAAATAACTGTTATGCTATATATTTCAAAGCAATGTGGATTTTGAATTTAAAATACTACACATGCTCATCAGAATAAAGTTAAGAGAAAATAAAATTAAAAATACATTATTATTAACTTCACTGTAATTAAAGGACCACTATAGTGCCAGGAAAACATACTCGTTTTCCTGGCACTATAGTGCCCTGAGGGTGCCCCCACCCTCAGGGTCCCCCTCCCGCCCGGCTCTGGAAAGGGGAAAGGGGTTTAAACTTACCTTTTTCCAGCGCTGGGCTGGAGAGCTCTCCTCCTTCTCTCCGCCCTCCGCCCCGCCGGGTTGAATGCGACGCTACGTACAGCTGCGCTACGATTCAGTCGGGTCTCATAGGAAAGCATTTGCAATGCTTTTCCTGCGGACGCTTAGTGGCTCTCACTGTGATTTTCACAGTGAGAAGCACCAAGCGCCTCTAGTGGCTGTCAATGAGACAGCCACTAGAGGATTAGGGGGAAGGCTTATCCCATTCATAATTATAGCAGTTTCTCTGAAACTGCTATAATTATGAAAAAATGGGTTAACCCTAGAAGGACCTGGCACCCAGACCACTTCATTAAGCTGAAGTGGTCTGGGTGCCTAGAGTGGTCCTTTAACAATAGTCTTTTCTTAAGATGCAGTGCTAGAGAGTCTCACAATCTGTATAATAATGTACCAGGCAGTAACTGCAGATGGGAGGAAGAAGAGGAAGCAGTGTGATTTGGTTTAAAGGGTGCCTGTCATCCTAAATACAAAATATGCTATTTTTAAAGAGCGTAAAATTCTATCTTCACATTGTGCAAGCAGATTTGCTAGCAAATGTATAAATTTGGAAAAAGACTTCTTTTTAAATGGAAGAAAAACCTATCAATCAGTTCTTCATGTAGACTGTGCTGAAGAATTAAGGGACAAGGAGAGCAGAAGAGACATTCCTCCAGCAGTTCTAACCAAAATAACTGCAGGTAAATGTGCATCAAAATCACATATGTCAGCCTTTTTTCAAATTACTTCATGTACCATAACAACTTAACCTAAATTAAGGAGGCCCCCCGCGCACTTTTACCTCAAGGGGTTAACCTCAAAGTTGCATCCAGCGCCGGTCTCAGCTCCCCCACAAGCAGCATCCGGTTTCTGAATTTTCACTTACCGAAAGCATGGAGTGATGAGTGGCTGTTTTGTGAATGGAGAGTCACTTATTAACTGAGAGCATAAACTGATCGCGCCCAGCCAATCAGCGGCGCCCCTGTCCGGCGGTACTCTGCATTTCCTTACTAAAACAAAAATTTCAAAAACTGGATGATGTCTTATTGTAAGCTTGTATCTCTCGTTTTCACAAATATAAGCAATAGTTTCTGACCCAGTAGGTAATTGTGATGTTTTCCAGTAACGTGGTAATATTGAGGTAGCTGAGATCAATACATGAGAAATAATGATCTTATCTACCTTATGCAGAACTTTTTGTATACTTGATGTATGTACCTGTATATACAATTTGTCACATTTGTATTCATTATAAAAGTATATATTGATGTAAAATATAAAACCTTTCAAAATAAATATTTGAAAAGAAACTGGATGCTGTCTGGGGGTAGCTGAGATGGGTGCTGGAAGCAACTTCAGGGTTAAACTGTTTGAGTGTGCCCGGGGCCTCCTGTCACCAGAACAACTTAATTTAGATTAAGTCGTTATGGTGCCTTCCATAGTCTAAACAGTCCCTTTCATCACTAGAAAAAAATAAATAAAGCCTACATATTCATATATATGAGATCTTAAACCTCCTTCAAACCCTAACCCACTATGCTGCAGGTAAGAGCATGTGGACCAAATTAGTGCCTAACTGTTGGTTTTCATACACCGTCCAACCAAAGGATGTATATGGCTGGAGTATTCTGTCATATACTGAAGGCACGGATGAGTTTTTCTTATTTTTTTCTGCATGTTTCATTAAAAAAAATAGATTTCCTTGCATAACAAAATAAAACACAGATACTCCAGTAGTGATTATGTGATGCATTTATATTATAAATTGGAACTAATAGTATATTATATGTTTTTAAGTACTACAACCATAAAAGTGTGTATTATATTCAGTGTTTAATTGCTTTCTATAAAAATAGAGCCAGACTGATTACTGATTCATATTGCATATCCTGTTAATGTGAATATTTCAACCACAGTTTGGAATAAATGCAAATGTTCTATAGAAAATGTACCGCACAGCATCTGGACAACACATCTATTTCTGGTTTCAAATTAACATATTGTGTAAATGCTTCTTCTGATATAATTTTTTAACTAATTACCATTTTAATAAAATTCAGACATGGATTTTGTTTTACATTGTGGCATTACTTTACTGGTCCAGTATGATAGTATTAATATCAATATATTTAGCCAGGAAGGATATAATTGACTTTGCTAGTTTTAAAAAATGCTCTGGTGTTAATTTAATGTTACTGATCTGATTAAGGTGCAATTAAGTATCCACACTAGTAAATCAGTCATAACCCCTACAGTGCATTCTACTGGTTATGCATTTGAGAATGGGACAGTAACAGGTCGTCGGCAACATGCAAGTCTATTATGATGGGGCATCTTATCAAAGCTGGCACAGGAAAAATATGATATACTTTTAGGTATCCTACATATGTGCAACAATGCAAACCAAGTGAAGAGGATAACTAGGACGTGGTAGCAGTCTGTAACTTAACCCCTTAAGGACCAAACTTCTGGAATAAAAGGGAATCATGACATGTCACACATGTCATGTGTCCTTAAGGGGTTAAAGGGAACTTATAATCATCAGAACCACTACAACTTAATATCGAGGTTCTGGGGAATATAGGCTGTCTGTGTTTTCATAGCTGCTAAGGTGACCTATATGGGCTGTCACATGGGCAGCCACTTGAGGGCTTTCTGCAAAGATTGTAGGAACTACTTCAGTGTCTCCACCCTTTGCATGGAGACACTGAATGCTCCCCATAGGTAAACATAGGGAAAAATAGTTTCAATGCATCTCATGGCAATTTGCAGCACATGCACACTAGCCTCCCAATATTCCCCTATGGGAAAGCATTGGATTGGCATTGAGAACGCTGATCTCAGCCAATCCAATGCCTTTTAATAGGAAACCATTAAAAAGCTACTGTGCTGGTTTTACTCCATGTAATAGCTACAAGAGAAAGGTTATAAATGTATTTAGATTTTTTCAAATACATTTTCCATAACTTAGGGATATGCCGGGTGGATAGTAATTGTAGTGTTTGGGGATGGTAGACGCTGCAGAGTGTTGAGCGTCTACCCACTCATGACAACCCTCTGTGGTTTGATTATTGTTAAGAAACAGCACTCCCTTATAATCACAACCCTCAGACACACCTGGAGGCAAGAACAGAGCCCTGATAGGTTAGTGGTAGCATAGGGACCTCTAATAATAAATAATAAAAAGGGTTCCAGGTAGTGGAATCCAATAGGGAGGAGACAAGAAGCCCAGTCAGATGATCCAATAGTCAGGGCAGGCAGTGAGAAGACGTGGTCAGGAGAGAAGTCGGGGTCAGGAAAAAGAAATCAAGCAGAAGAGAGGCAGGTCAGGAAACAGAAAAAGAGAGCTTAGAACAACCAATCACTTATCAGGAGGCATTCTGGAGTTATTTATATGACAGAGTCACATGACTAGCCACCTCACACCTGTAGGTGGAGCACTATGGAGCCAGATACATGGTTCAGGTGCTTAGAGACATCTTTGTTTGTCCCAGGACCACCTCTAGAACACATTGGGTGCCCAGGAGCCATGAAGTCCTCTTTCTGGCTTGTGGTCCAGTAGCATTGTCCCTTCAAGGGCTGGACAGGGAGATCCTTTGATTTTTGACATTGCATTACTGCAGTAACTAAATAAATGAAGAAAGTGGACCAACCCGAAAAATAAATAAATAATAATTTAAAAAACAAACACATATATATATATATATATACATATATATATATATATATATAAATGTTTTGATACATTCATATATGTTCAAAGTTCACATGACAATATTCTAAAATTAAACTATATTGCTGAAATTATATGAATATATTTATAATTCAATTACATTTAACAATAGACAATAAAGCCTATTTTGAACTCAATTTAGTTATCAGGGCTGCAAAAAAACAAGTTTTCTTTTTAATACCTAAATGCTATTAAAGTTCCCAGTGTTCATTTATGGCTTCACATTAGACTAGGTATGGAGATGTCTCTTTTACTGTATCGGTATTGTCTGTATTTAATTTTTCATAAGTAACCGTACCAGAGCAAAATACAAGGCATACAGCAGGGCTCAAAAGGTCAAGTGAAAAGCTGCTAGTCTAAAAGCTAATTGTCACTACAAAATGTATGAATCCAGTTTTTTGATCCAAGGCCTTTCCACATCAAACAAGCCCACAGAGGTACAGTACTCTGATGATGAACATGGACATCAAGGGTTTCCTTTATCATATCAGACAGTTGATCTATAGCTAACTTAGTGTTGTGAGTCTCACTTGGTGCATTCATGTAGTCAAAGACAAGAGTGGTCTACACGATTAATACATCTCCTTGGAGTCTTTTCACTTAGCAGTTATCAAGGTCAATACACCTTAGAGTCCAAAATAAAACTGTCATAATGTCTGCATAAGAAGAATCTTAGAGGAACTGGAACCAGGTAACCTCCCATCAGAGGCTCCATTCCATTTATCTTGCTTTCCACTGTACATGGGCACTGTAACTTCATCTCACTGAAGTGGTTAAAGTATCTCCTGTTCCCTGGCACTGTGATTCTATTCAGTGTTAAACCATCATTAACACTGTATTGATAGACTAGAGTCCTCAACAACCAATCCCCTCTGTGCTGTTTGGGCTAGTAAGGAAGTATTAGCGTGAGTAGCAATGGGCAACTGTGAGTAAAAGTGTCAGCTGACTATTTTCAGCCTATCAAAACACCCATTGCTAGTATGATTTGGTACTATTAAAAGTAGAGTATCCATAAAGTAAAGTAAAGTATCCATACATTTTTTTAACAATGAGTTGTAGGACAATGCCAGAGATACTATTTCCAGATCAATGAAATTTAACCCGTTTTACTGGCACTATAGAGTTATTAGGTCCCCCCTCCCTCGGGACCCCCCTTCCACGTGGCTGAAGGGTTAATCACTTACCTGAAGCCAGCGCTGCTGTCCCTCGGCTCTGGATCAGGCTCTGCCGAAGCTCCTCCCCCATCGACGTCACCCAGTGGGGGAGACCTAATGCGCATGTGCGCATTAGACCTCCCATAGGAAAGCATTATTCAATCCTTTCCTATGGGAAAAATCTGACGCTGGAAGTCCGTGAGGACATCCAGTCAGTTTGGATTCCGGAAGCTCTCTAGTGGCTGCCTGTTAGACAGCCACAGAGGGCAGACTTGGAGCTGCAATGTAAACAGCAGCACTAAGTGCAAAAGGGTCACAGCACCCAGATTACTTCAATTAGCTGAAGTGATCTGGGTGTCTACAGTGTCCCTTTAATGGCTATTGTGCCTACAGTGTTTGTACAATAAGTGTAATGTTACCTGCAGCTATGTGTACTATAAGCCATTCATACTTCAATAAAAAGGATCCTATAAAATTATTTGTGAGTAAATTTGTACTGTTTGAAAGGTTAGCAATAATGACTGAAATCCCCATAACCACTCATCTTAAAACCTAGTCGGCAGATATATACTAATGAGATCTATTATTTTTATATAATTCTTTCTTTCTTTAGTCTTATTGTATTAGCTATAATTATATTAAGAATTCTGTTACCTTTTGAACTTTCAGCCTTTGCATATCAATATTTTTCTATAATTAGCTAGTTTCTTTCTTTGTTACTTTAACACATTAAAGATAGAATTTCCAGTATACAAATTAATGCATATATTCACAAAGCAACACTTGTATTGTAAATACAAGACAAATATTAATAATATTAGCCTTAATTTGCCTTAATTTGCTCTATTTTGGAAATTGAGATGGATCGTAAAAAAAAAGCATGTGCATACATTTCATTTGCTAGAAGCAAATCATTATTGAATTCCGATCTGCAGTCTTTCCTCCTACCATTCCCTTTGATATACTAACATGATTATATGTTTTAATACATCAAAAGGAATTAATATATGCAACCATCACTTTTCTAGTAGGTTTCTCAATAGGAATTGTTTAAATTACAATAAACATAACAGGTTTTTGCAGCTAACAGCTCTGATGACATCATACAACAATTAAAAGAGAGCCTGAGGTTTAATTTTATAATCTCTTACTCTCAGACATTTAGGGTTGCCACAAAATAGGGCATCAAAATAAACCCCACTGCCTATTCGTTTATGGAAGTGGTGGAAGAACCTGCTAGTATAATTACTGCTATTAAAACACATTCTCCATTTTCCATCACAGTTGCATTGTCAAAAATAACCAAATTCATATAAATTAGCTCTTAAAATGTATGTGGCGGAACCAGCCTCGCCACTGGGCATTGGAGAAGACTGATTGCCAGCCTCCTGCCCTGTGACTATGGCCCCATGTTGAAATGCTTGATTTTCCCCTGCAAAGACCTGAAAGCCGGGTCATTCTGTACTTTCCCTATGTGAGCAGTGTTACCCCAGATAGCTATGCCATGGAGCCCGTTCGTATAACGAAAGACTATGTGAAAGACTTTGGCTCCATGGCAATTGAACTGTATGTGTGTGGTCTGAGTGCCATTCATTAATAATGTGAGCTCAGACCTAACCTATCTGGGATATGTTGAATGTACCTGTTTTATGCAATAGCTGCACAGTTATATATTTTTATGTATTTTATGTATTTTATTGTATTTTGCTACCATGTGGCTAATGGAGTTTTGCCTCTGTCCTAGAAGATAATTGGATTACTTCCCAATTATCTCCAGGATAGAAGACTCTGTGGAACTGGTTTTGGGCAGAAAAGCCATGCTTCATTTGGTCACAAAGGACGTTGATCTAACTTTTGACCCACTGGACCAGTTTGTAGGATTTTGACGTATGTTGGTATTTGGAGTATGCTGATTCTGAAAAGGTTTTATGTGAATGTGATGCATACTTTAAAAGTTATGAATATTGTGTAAAACTGTGTATTTTCCTGCCTGTTATAATTATATTAACCCATTGTGTAAGGTAATTGTATCACAGGCAGAGGGGAGGATTTTGTGTGGGAGTGTCTGAGTGTATTGTACGTGTTTATTGGTTGTTCTTCAAAACCCTGTGGGCAGTACTATGTTTGTAGAATGTGAGTAAAAGAGGATGCATGGGCCAGTACAGTCAGTTCTACTTCACCCTCAATTTGGAGTGCCGTCTCTTATTGGGGGAATCAGCTACAAGGGATTGCTATGGTTGTCATACTCCCTTGCTAAATCACTACTATGCTCTTGTAAGAGCTTGTTCCTGTTTTGCTTTCTGGAAGAGTCTACGGTGGTTATGGTGTCTGCTGCAGTGCTTGGAGTCTTCAGGAAGCGCTAGGAGCATCCTTCAACGGAGGTACCAAGTTGGGGTGCCAGGTGATCCGCTACAATGTAAATAATGTAGGTTAAAAATAACATATAAACCAAAGGGTGGACAGACTATATTGCTTATAATCTACTGTAGCGGAGCTCCCTGTTCCCCGGCTTGGTACCTCTGCCAAGGATTGCTTCCTAGCTGTAACAGGGAAAAACCTCAGTGCTTCTGCCCCAGTTGCTCTGGCTTGACTGGGGTCCTCCTAGTGACTCTCTGTCCTGGAACAGGATAGGGGACTAGCTCTATTCCCTCCCAGGGACAAGACAACACACAGTCCTGGGAGCTCTAGTCCTTACAAGGACTTTCACTGCTGAATCCTTCACGAGCTGGTACAAGTTGCTGAACAGTGATTTAGCCCTTTCCCCTTCCAGTAACTAGACGACACAAAGTTCTGGGAGTACAACTGCTTTTAATGGTTCAAACTCTGCCATTTATGCACAAACCCCAGCATGGGTTCTCCATTGTATTCAACACAAGCCCCTCCCAGAACTCTCTGGGCCTGGGAGATAATTGCTTTAAAGACCGGTAAGCTAATTATCTCCCAGAGCCAAATACAAAAATATAAAAACATAAAATAACCCCACAAATTAAATAGCCCTGATCTGAGCACCCAAGTTCTCCAAATAGCGCGCAGATCCACACGGTGTAGGGGAAACGCCACTGTGTTAAAGTTACGAACGGCCGCACACATGGTCCTATGCCCACAATAGTTCCAGGGCGTTTGGTGCTTTTGCCGGTCAACTTTTGGGAGCTCTGCCTGGTTCTCAGGTAGCGTTTGTTTCCCTTAGTCTCAGGCAACTTTCCTCCAAAAAGTGCTCTCCTAGCGGAATTAGTGGTTCAAAACCGCGAACCAAGTTGTCCAGGAACCGCACGGTCACCTCATGCCGAAAACAGTATTATAGCATTAGTGGCTAGGTCACGCTGAGGTGACTGGGAACCCACAAAGTCCTCATACCGCAATTAGTTCCATAGCGATCGCGGCTAAGTACCGATGAGGACTATTCGTGGGTTTGGTTCATGCAAACAGCCACCAGAGAGCTAGTGTTCGGTTCCATTCACATGAAGGGAAAGTGCCGAACCAGGGGCACCCAGGAAAAGCTATTAATGGCAGCTGGGCAGGGTAAATGTCCCAGACCTGGACCATATCCGGCTTCCACACTCCTTCAGGAGTCCATGGCAAATGTACGTGGGAAAGAGCATTTGTCAAATCTACATTTGTGGCAGATGTCTTAACTGATTTATTATCTTATTTACACCAAGTTCAATACCCTCTTCCTATGTAAGAATACCAGGGAAGAGGCTGTGCCATTTATATTATGGGCAGCAAATCCCTTATGTTAATTACACACAGCTCCTACCATAGCGTACCATCTAGCACACATGCATACATACAGCAGCAGAGGTTTTGTCAAATGACACCTGTCTAATCCATGTATACCAATCAACAGGAGAGCCTTGTGCATATTCAGAAATCATGATGTCATGTGCAAATGTGTGGAATAAATGTATACTTAGAACACGTTTTTATTGATATACTTAATGTGTCAGGTAAAATAAATAAAATAGGAGTGACCGAGAGATTTCAGACACCTGATCTGGGAAGAGTTGTCAACATACAAAAATCCCTATCTAATGCAACCTCCCATATTCTAGAGTCTCAAATTTGTAGGTAAACCCACACTCTGCTTTGGATGCCTCAGGGATCAATGAGTCAAATACAGAGAGATTACCTCTTTGTTTGCAATGCTGGGTTACAGATTCTACTTGCAGAATGAGCAGGGGGAGGACAGATAGGGCAAAGAAGGTTAGTCATTATTCAGGGATATTCTTAATATCATGCCTCTGTAAGCTTTATATTTCTATAGATTTCTATAGAGTTCTATTCGTAAGATGTCCCAGAATTGAGAGTGAACAATCGGAAGCCCCTGCTTAATCCATTCCTTAAACATAAAGCTCAGGGCTATATTAAGAAATTCCTGGTCCTGTAGAAAGTTAGATGGGCTTAAAGATTAGAATTTACACTTCCATTGACACTGTTGCTGCAGCTATGGACTACACATAGTGTGATACGTAGCAGATGTACCAATGATCAATACAACCTTTGGATTCTCCTTCATGGGATTTCCAAGCGACCATCTGTCATAGAGGCTGTGAAAACAATAGGAAACCCAGCCTCTATGCACAGTACTGACTGAGCACTGCAAATGGGACGCAATAAATAAAAGACAATTCTACTGCATGATGAACAGAGCACTACAGCAGAAAAAAGGTATTTCATAACAAAGAAAGGAAAAAAAAACAAGATATATCTTGCTACTTTATCCAATTTGCAAAGCACGGGCTGGAAGCTGCCACTCCAATAGTATCAGTGTTTATCTGGCCCTAATAATACTTGCAGCTGGTGAAGGTGAAATAGAATATTTTGATATCCCATTAAATCCAAGAAAACAAGCAATTAACCAACCAAAGCAACACATTCGAGGGACACTATAGGCACCCAGACCACTTCATCTCATTGCAGTGGTCATTGAAGTGGTCTAGGTGCAGTGTTCCTGTCCTAGCTAAAAAAAAAACAGTGCAGCTCTACAGAAAGGGTTAAGACTGCTTTTAGTGTTTTTCACAATGTTTAACTCTAAATGACATTAGATGTCCTCGCAGTTTGCATGAGGACGTCCAGCATCTTCTAAATCCCCGTAGAAAAACATTGAGTCAATGCTTACATATGAATAACACCTGATGCTCAATGTGGCGCTCACCGCGCATATGCATCAAGTTGCACCTCGCGATGATGTCGGAGGAGAGGGAGACAGAGTCAGAGTCAGCACAGTAGGACTTCAGCGCTAGAAAAAATTAAGTGAAAAAAAGAGTATTTCACTTTTTGATAGCAGAGTGGATAAGACGGACACTATAGTGTTAGGAATACAGCATAGAAAATCTGTCACCTCCTGTTTTTGTGCACCAACTGTGGGCCTTTTGATTGAGTGCGGTCCCTCTCTGTATTATGTTAGATATCTGTGTTCCAATCATTAGCCAAAATATACAAACATTATATGAAATAACAAGGTCACGTTACATTAACTTTCCATTAATAATAATATTAATAATAGTCACATTACATTAACTTTAAATTAGCAGCATATTCTATATCAATTTATAGAATGCAGTCCCATTTTAAGAACAAAATAACTATTCTGAATTGAGTGAAATATTTCACTAACATACATATCTGGAAGTTCAATTAAACTGGTTCTAAAAATATGTTACTTCAGTTGCCAATCATATTGGCCTGCCAAGAACCTCTGAATGATTTGCAGAGAATGATTCCATCAATGTAGATCAATCATTTACTGCTTATAGTGCTTTACATAAAGACCATAGGCGTGCGCAGCCTATTGCATTAGGGTGTGCACCCTAAAGCACAAACACACGCCGCGTGTGTGTGTGTATATATATATATATATATATATATATATATATATATATATATATATATATATATATATACACACACACACACACACACACACACTCACAGACACACACACACACACATCACTCACAGACACACACACACTCACAGACACACACAGACACACTCACACACTCAGACACACTCACACACTGACACACACCTCACAGACACACACACACTCACACTGACACATACTCACACACTCACAGACACACACACACTGACACATACTCACACACTCACAGACACACACTCACACTGACACATACTCACACACTCACAGACACACTGACACACACACACACAAATTATTATATTTTAATTAAAAAAAAAAAAATGTCCACCCAGCCTCCTACCTGGAGTGCTGGTGGACTTTTCCCTGGGGTCCAGTGGGGGCGGGCGCCTTTCTCCAGTTCAGCCGCGGCGAGGGAGCTGTCTGCTGTCTGCTTCCTCTCGCCGCGCGGGCTGTCTGCTGTAGCTGGGAGCCGGAATATGACGTCATATTCCGGCTCCCGGCATCAGCGCGCGGCGAGAGGGAGCAGACAGCAGAGAGCTCCCTCGCCGCGGCTGAACTGCAGGGTGGGTGGAATCATCACCTCTTGCCCTCCCATGACAGGGGCAAGAGGTGAAACAGGGGGCACTGAGTGCCTGCAGGAACGCTGTTCCTGCAGGACTCAAACCATAGGCGTGCCACGGGGATTAGGGTGTGCCCAGGCACACCCGGCACACCCCGTGCGCACGCCTATGATAAAGACATATCCCTTGCAGACAATGTGTCACGGCGCTGGGGGATCGTATCGGCGGTGCAGCGTTCTAAGGGATCCTGGTCGCTGCAGTCCCGTTCTTACATGTATATTACACAGTGCCCACACTAAAGATGGTGCTGGCGTGCGTGTGACGTCACGCTGTGATGCACACGCATGTTTTGGGGTCAAAGGCTGATCAATTACAGCACTGAAAGGCATATTTACACCCTGTAATGCCTTTTCTCAGTGCCCTATCGTGGTTTCCACTTGTTGGTTGTCAGAGAGCGCGTTCTTGGTAATATTTTCTGTTTTTTGATTTTGGCTTGTATTTTGACTTTCCCTACTTCTGGTATCCTGACCTTTGGCTAGTATTTTCGTATTGTCTAATTCTGTATCCCCGACCTCGACTTGTTTATTGACCTTTCTCTTTGATGTTAAGTCTGGCCATTCTAAAGTCAAGTATATGTTGTTTGTGTTATCATAGTTTTGTGTGTTGGGTCATACAGTAGTTGTGACACAATGAGAGCAAGAACCCAAGTGAATGTGTTCTGGAATCAAAAGTAAAATTTTGGGGGGCCTGGCTTGGTCGGCACAGGGAGCGGTCACATGTAAGCAGAGCTCCAGTGCTTATGCCTAATAAACACCAGAAATCAGAGCTTACCTTACAGAAATCTGACCCCTGATACTGGGAGCGGCTTGTGGAATTGTTTAACCTGAGGCCCAGGCCAAAGATGGTGGCACATCCAGACTTGCCTGACTTGTCTTCATCCTAAGAACTACTGGATGCGCCTGATACTATACCAGAGACAGAACTGAAGAAGCTTGGTCCTCCAGGTCACGCAGGCACTAAGAGAGGCCGACATCAAATACTGATGGAGCCCATCACACAACTTTGCTGCCACCAACGAAAGCAATACCCACCGACTCTCAACTCCAGAGGTCTCTGAGTCCTTTCTCACCGAATTAAGTCTTGTTCCATATAAGGCCCCTAAACCAGCAGCAAGTCACTCATGGGAAGTGCAAAATGTGCCCTGTTCAGGAACAGATACTGGCTGATAAAGGCCTTTCTTTTTAGTTGCCTTACCTCGGGATCTACATAGTCCTCAAGATTGCACGTTCTGCAGTTCGAATATTTCCTTGATTGCATAAAAATTACAGTTGTTATCTGCTGATTGTTATCTATATGTATCTATGAATTTTTATTTTTTTCCTTTTCTCTTTTATTTTATGTTCCAACATTTGCTTTTATTTTGAACTAAGCTGAATCTTGGTTTATCAACACACTCAACTTATCCCTCCCTCCCTCCCCAGTGGTGTCCAGGAGATATTACACACTATTATTACTCCGATTTACCACAATAGTGCTGCACACTGTCACTCCATACAGTCGCCTACACTTAGTACTCCCTTCCTTAGTGGCGCGACTCTGCTTCCCACACCTACAGTTGCACAGGTGGCATTCGACGGCCCTTACCAGTGTATAAAGGCCCTTACCAGTGTATCAGGCCTCTGTTTTTTTTCACCTCCTACGTAGTTGTGTCGATGGCTACTGCCATTATGGCCAACTCTAGAATACTATAAGAGGCTCCACTAGTTCTAGCTGCCCACACTCGAGCCATTATACTTTTCTTTTCCTACTATTTTATACAAAACTTATGTTTATGTTGCCTTTTCAGTGGCTCTGGCATGTATTCCATATCTCCAGTTTCATTGTTATGTGGCTGTTTATATACCATTGCCCATATTGATTAAGATTTCTTATAAAAAAAAAAAAAAATGCTGTATCATCATAATGTGTTGTATACTGAGTCTGCTATATCTGCTGTTGGGGCATTGCAGACTAATATATCATGATTTCATGCACAACAAAAATAAAGAATAAAACAACAAAACAAGTATAAAAATAAATAAAATTAAAAAAACTAGATTGACAAACTTGTACAAGATTAAGGTAATTGTTCTCTTAAACTAGTGTATAGTCAGAAGGGAATGCAGAAAACAGCAGAAAAAGCAAAAAAAGGTAAAATACATGCATACACACACACTACAATTTTCATACATGCAGAATATTTAGTCCCAATTCCTTTTAAAACTGGGCTCTCATTCAAATCAGTCCTTTAGCTGTTGAGAAAGCACCATCTGGCACTCGAGTCTAATATGGATTGGTTTTAAAATATAGGTTTCTTTCTCCCTCTCTGCTAAGTTTATTTAAAGGGACATGCATCACCTTGAGACAACTATCTCCTTCAAAAGCTTCAGCTTTGAATGAGACAGTAGTCTCACTCTGCAGGGTGAAAAACACAAGTATATATGCCGCTGAAAATGTTATATTTTAATATTACTTGTGGAGCTTTAGAAGACAAACAACAAAATGACCATTATAAATTATGTGAAACAATGTAAGCAGCATTGTGAGGGACTGAGCTCAAGCAATGTAGATACAAGTCTTTGCAGCTGTCGGCTGTAAGACATTTGTCAAAATATTCCACAAAAAATACTTGAATTATTTTCAGATTAAAACTAGTGGTGAGTGGAATGATAGCTGAGATGGTATCGAGGTTGGAAGAATTGGAGGGACGGAGTAAATGTTACTTTTATTTTAGATAGACAGTGCATATAGATTCAGGAAGAGTAGTTTTGGTAGAGTGGAGTTGGGTGGAGGGCAGCATTTCAAAATGTTACTATTGAGAAGACTGGTACAGATAGTGATCTTGAAAATTATCTTTGTACTGAGCACCGAAATATTGCCCTCAAATAACTATAATAACTCAAGTGTCATACAATGTATAATAAAGTATCTTGGCATCATCCCCGAATGAGTAGGAAAAAACAAACATGCCATGCTCGATCTCAAAAAATATCTGTCTCACCCCATTCTACCTGGCGCAGGAGTCTGCATGTCTGTGCCCTGTTTCTCCCCTGTGCCGAGTGTCTGAGTTACACAAGTTCATCTAGAGCAACATGAGCCTTTGAAACATTTGTCGTGTTTGGCATCGTGCCTGTGACTTGTATTGACAGCCTGAAGCACCCAAACAAGCCTGATTCTGAAACACTGCATATGTGTTCTCTCCATAAGGATGTCTAAAAATTTCATCTTGCACCAATGGTCTGAAGGAATTATAGAAGTTCCCAGGAGTGCATTGCAACTATTGCTTTTGCTCCAGTCAAGTAGTTTAGAAAGAAACATTTTAAAATACCCATATATTCCCATTATACCCATTTTTTGAAGCAGAAAACAACAGGCAAGAATCAATTACATGAATATACCGCTATATATATGTCCATATAGTTAATGTAACAAAAATGCAAACCAGTATATTATATAACATAAAGTCATGATTTTAACCCCTTCAGGACGGAGTCAATAGTGCACGTTCTGATCAAAAATAAACGTAAACAAAAACTGGAATTTGCGCTATATGTCTGTTCAACCGTAATTCACCACTGTCACATTAAGTGCACCCACACTTATTATATATCATTTTGTTCAGGAGAAACAGGGCTTTAATTTATCATTAACTATTCATATATGGAACATAATTTATTATGAATAAAATTTAATAAAATGTGAGACAATAAGATTTTTTTTTTAAATTTGTATTTCCGTCTGACATTTTAGCTGTGAATGTCATAATACTGTTAGGTTTTACTGCAAATAAAATGCACATATTTGTAATCAGCGATGTCTCACGAGTACAACAGTAACCCCCATTAACAGGTTTTATGGTGTTTTGGAAAGTTACAGGGTCACATATAGAACGTTTTATTTTCAAATTGAAATTTGCCAGATTAGTAATGTTACCTTTGAGATGGTGTGGTAGCCCAGGAATGAGAATTTTTTTTAGTAGCCACTTAGTCACAAACACTGGCCAAAGTTAGCGTTCATATTTGTTTTTGTGTGAAAAAAGCAAAAAACATATATTTGGCCAGTGTTTGTGACTAAGTGGCTACTAAGAAATATATGTGTATAAAAATATTTAGTACTTATATGAATTGTAATTGTGAATCACAACTGTGAAATACACTATAAGATAGAGCAAGTATGGACTTTAGCCTGAAAGGGTTAACAAAAGCCAAAGCAACCACTGGCTATTTAAACCCGTGGGTCTCTCCTGCTCAACATCCTCTGATGAAGTGAGCAGCAGACTCACGAAACGCGTAAGGACATTATTTTACTTTCTGGTACTTACCGTAAAGACGAACAGGCTGTATTTGGAACGCAGGAAGATCGGTGACACGCACGCGGCTCCCAGCATCATCTGCCGGCAGGACCAGCACCTAACAGCTGCTAACACCGTACTTTCCCGATTCCAGCTCAGCACATCTAGTTCTTTACTTAATTGTAAGTGCAATCTCTGTTTTATTCTGTGGACAATAAATTTATTTTTAACACAGAAAGCACTTTTGAATCTTTGCACCAGTCTCTGCAAGACTGGAGGGATTTTTTTTTTCCTATTATACTGCAGGTCACTAATTATGACCTGTTAGTGATTATTATTTATTTTTCTATAAGTACATAAGTATATTGCAAACCACCATTGCTGCATATGCAATAAAATATATTATTGTACTACATTAATTCAGCTAATTCAGCATCCACTATTCCAGTTTGCTTATAACTGGCAAAAGCTGAAATAGCTAACATTATTCACGGACTGTTATGAACTTTCATCCCAAGTGATACAATTGTATTAATATAGGGGCATTCTTTTTACAATTGGATTTATTACAACACAAGCATACTTATATCATATGTTTTATATATTCTCTCTATTCATATGCTATTTTAAGTCATATTATGTCATTTCAGCATTTCTACATACCAGTTTAAAATTTAAAGGTATATACTACTCCTGAATATATATTGGATTATTCATCCAATATTTCTTTGTCTATTGCACTTATAGGGATTTTTTAGTGGAGTCCCTCTTTTCAGTTGAGAGTTAAACCTTTAGCTGTGTTTCATACTCTATCCTAAGGTACACTAATTGGACCTTTATATATATTTTTTTCGGCTACTAAGAAAGACTGGACATACCCCACTTGCAATACCTTGGGTTGTCTACTTTTGCAAATGGTATGCCATCATGGGGGTAATTCTCATTCCTGGGCTACCACACCGTCTCAAAGGTAACATTACTAATGTGGCAAATTTCAATGTCAAAAAAATGAAATGCAAGCCTTATATGTGCCTCTCTAACTTTCCAAAACACCATAAAACCTGTACATGGGGGGTACTGTTATTCTTGGGATACTTCACTAAACACAAATATTAGTGTTTTAAAACAGTAAAACATATTACAACAATAATATAGTCCATAAAAGTGCAGTTTGTTTGTAAAAAATGCAAAAAACTTAACTTTTACTAAAAATATAATTGTTGTAATACAATTTACCAGTTTGAAACATTAATATTTGAGTTCAGCAAAGTCTCCCAAGTAAAACAGTACCCCCTATATACAGGTTTTATGGTGTCTTGGAGAGTTACAGGGTCAAATATAGTGCTTGTGAATTAAATTCTCTGCACTTTCTCCCTGTGTTGTCAGGCATGTCAATCAAATCACATAATTATGTTAAAAGATTACTTAAATACAGGGAGTGCAGAATTATTAGGCAAATGAGTATTTTGACCACATCATCCTCTTTATGCATGTTGTCTTACTCCAAGCTGTATAGGCTCGAAAGCCTACTACCAATTAAGCATATTAGGTGATGTGCATCTCTGTAATGAGAAGGGGTGTGGTCTAATGACATCAACACCCTATATCAGGTGTGCATAATTATTAGGCAACTTTCTTTCCTTTGGCAAAATGGGTCAAAAGAAGGATTTGACAGGCTCAGAAAAGTCAAAAATAGTGAGATATCTTGCAGAGGGATGCAGCACTCTTAAAATTGCAAAGCTTCTGAAGCGTGATCATCGAACAATCAAGCATTTCATTCAAAATAGTCAACAGGGTCGCAAGAAGCGTGTGGAAAAACCAAGGCGCAAAATAACTGCCCATGAACTGAGAAAAGTCAAGCGTGCAGCTGCCACGATGCCACTTGCCACCAGTTTGGCCATATTTCAGAGCTGCAACATCACTGGAGTGCCCAAAAGCACAAGGTGTGCAATACTCAGAGACATGGCCAAGGTAAGAAAGGCTGAAAGACGACCACCACTGAACAAGACACACAAGCTGAAACGTCAAGACTGGGCCAAGAAATATCTCAAGACTGATTTTTCTAAGGTTTTATGGACTGATGAAATGAGAGTGAGTCTTGATGGGCCAGATGGATGGCCCGTGGCTGGATTGGTAAAGGGCAGAGAGCTCCAGTCCGACTCAGATGCCAGCAAGGTGGAGGTGGAGTACTGGTTTGGGCTGGTATCATCAAAGATGAGCTTGTGGGGCCTTTTCGGGTTGAGGATGGAGTCAAGCTCAACTCCCAGTCCTACTGCCAGTTCATGGAAGACACCTTCTTCAAGCAGTGGTACAGGAAGAAGTCTGCATCCTTCAAGAAAAACATGATTTTCATGCAGGACAATGCTCCATCACACGCGTCCAAGTACTCCACAGCGTGGCTGGCAAGAAAGGGTATAAAAGAAGAAAATCTAATGACATGGCCTCCTTGTTCACCTGATCTGAACCCCATTGAGAACCTGTGGTCCATCATCAAATGTGAGATTTACAAGGAGGGAAAACAGTACACCTCTCTGAACAGTGTCTGGGAGGCTGTGGTTGCTGCTGCACGCAATGTTGATGGTGAACAGATCAAAACACTGACAGAATCCATGGATGGCAGGCTTTTGAGTGTCCTTGCAAAGAAAGGTGGCTATATTGGTCACTGATTTGTTTTTGTTTTGTTTTTGAATGTCAGAAATGTATATTTGTGAATGTTGAGATGTTATATTGGTTTCACTGGTAATAATAAATCATTGAAATGGGTATATATTTGTTTTTTGTTAAGTTGCCTAATAATTATGCACAGTAATAGTCACCTGCACACACAGATATCCCCCTAACATAGCTATAACTAAAAACAAACTAAAAACTACTTCCAAAAATATTCAGCTTTGATATTAATGAGTTTTTTGGGTTCATTGAGAACATGGTTGTTGTTCAATAATAAAATTAATCCTCAAAAATACAACTTGCCTAATAATTCTGCACTCCCTGTATACATGTAGAATTTTAATATAAATGCATTTATAGGTACTTAAATTCTACGTGTATACTAATGTAATCTTTTATGTAATTATATGTATTTATCTATCTATATATATATATTTGCCGCTATTTGTATTTTATATATAGATAGATATATATAGAATGTCATTCTAAGTGTATTTTGTTACCAATATATATATATATATATATTAATAACAAAATACAGTTCTAAGTGTATTTTAATACTAATATATGTACTTATATTAATATTAAAATACATTACGTATGACGTTACAGATATAATATGTATATTAATATATTTATTTTATTTTAAAACATGTCTAATATTTTTTTTTTTTACTTTCCCACAGGGGGACTGTCTGACATTTCAGACATCCCCCTGCTGGCAGATCCACAGCCAGCTATAGGGGGCCATGTGATCACTCTTTGAAAGCGATCACATGGCCCCTGGGGGCTTCTTTTGCCATGGGAGGGCTGCCTGGGCTGTGAGGCAGTCCTCCCGAAGCGGAGCGCCTGGTAGATAAGTATCCCGGGCGCTCCAGGGCTCAAAGCCATTATGGCGTTCTCTGCCACCGCAACGGCTTTAAAGCCCAATTAAAGCGGGACGGCATAGAACGCTGTAACGACGTTAAGGGGTTATTTAAGACACAGAGGCTCATATTGCATATCCCTTTCCTTACTGTCCACCAACAGCAGCAAAGAATACAAAATAGAATGAAAAATGAATGCATACATAATAACACTCCCAGCCAAGTCCCAGTATATTAGTAGGTACCACCCTCAGATATCCCTCTTCTTTTGCTGCTCCACAGTCAGATAAGAATCTAATTTTCTCTGTTCTGTGTTTTTTTGTGCTAATTTGGTTATTTGTTAGTATTTGCTGTTATATTACATGTATTTTCAGTTTGTATTTAATATGTTTATGGTAGATTTGGAGTCCTAGACAGCTGAAGGCTCTCTTTTTACCTGTTTGGGGGTCTTATGTTGTACCCCTATCCTTTCTCATTTTATCTATTTTCTTTCATCTATACATTTTTTTCCTGTTTTGGTACCTGCTTCCTGAGTTTTTTCTGCCTTTGTCTTGTCCTGCTCTGTTTTTCTTTTAGTTCCCCTGTGTTTACCTTCTGTTTCAGAACTTCCTGGAGTCACGGACCGTTTTGCGCCCTTTTTGGCCCCCCTGTTCAGCTCCGTTCGGCTGTTTGGGGCTGGCATTCGACCGTTTGCTTCAATAAATGCCTGAGTCGCATGTTTCGTGGCCGCGTTCGGTTTGCGATCGCTAGTTCGCATTCGCGGATTTGTAACTGCACGTTTGACTGTTTTTACCGGTTCGCGGGTTTTGACTTACTGGACGCGTTTGACCCATGAATGAGCTTTGTTCGCAAGCCGAACGCACCCATTCGGTAATAGTTTTTAGCTGCGTTTGTGGGTTATTTGCCTCCGAGTTTCGCGAGCTTGGGGGACTGTGTTTTTCCTTCCGGTTTTGTCTCACCTCCCCCTCCTTCTTTTTACCTTGCATGCCTTGTGTAGTTACTGCTGGTCTGGGCCCTGGTGAGATCTCACCTACTTACCTTTTTCCCTGGTTTGCTTAGTTTGGGTGATTAACCCTTACTGTGCTGCTTACTTTACAGCTGTTGGAGTGCCAGTTAATATACTTTTTTTTTTTTTGCAAATAAGGTTTTTAAGGTCAGAAGGTGTGTGAGGAGTTGTCCTACTCCCAATTACAAGAGTATACTTTCCTGTTAGTAAAATAGACAAACAATTATGAATGCTAATGAAATTCCTTTTTTACATTTTTTATTCCCTTTCACAGATATCATGTATATTTGCAAAATCTTTATGTGTATGCGCTCTCACTTTTGACTGTTTCTTCTCTATTGCAATACATGTGTGATTCTATACTTTCACTATTACAGCCTCTGACTGGTTCATTTGAAAAGGCCTTTCAGAAGATATTGGTTCTTTGTATAATAATAATATCATGGCAGTACATCTATCTTTCGTTTATCCCTTTCTGTCTGCTACCACAACAGTATATATATATATACACTGCAGTGGTAAGCAGATCCCCAGTTTTTCCCTTCCATGCTCTAATAAAAGCTATTCAGTAAATTAAGTTACCCCCACACACTACACTCTCTATTCCCCCATTATACACTACAGCCCCTGTTCCCCCATCATACACTACAGCCCCTATTCCCCATCATACACTACAGCCTATACTACTACATCGTACACTACAGCCCATATTCCCAAATCATACACTACAGCCACTATTCCTCATCATACACTACAGCCCCTATTCCCCCATCATACACTACAGCCCCTATTCCCCCATCATACACAACAGCTTCTATTCCCCCATCATACACTACAGACCCATACTACTAAATCATACACTACAGCCACTATTCCCCATCATACACTACAGCCACTATTCCCCATCATACACTACAGCCCCTATTCCCCCATCATACACAACAGCTTCTATTCCCCAATCATACACTACAGCCCCTATTCCCCCATCATACACAACAGCTTCTATTCCCCCATCATACACTACAGCCACTATTCCCCATCATACACTACAGCCCCTATTCCCTCATCATACACAACAGCCTCTATTCCCCCATCATACACTATAGCCTCTATTGCCCTATTATACACTACAGCCCCTATTGGTCTCCAATACACAATACAGTCTACATTTAGTCCAATGATACAGTGATTCAAGTCCCTTTAATGCTTTGGGTTTGTTTTGTTTTTAAACACAATTTGTGACTTCATACATCTCGTTTTGCAGGCAGAAGGTACCAGACTACAGAGGGAAATGCGAGGATATCTGGCTGCAATTAAAGGTATATTGAAAGAGATATATTTTTTTTCAATTTTTGATTTTCATCTTACACACTGCAGTGTAAAAATGTTGCACAGCTAATGCACGTTTACTTGGAAAGGATTGTAAAGCATAATGCAAATTAAGCTTCCAAAAATCACATAAAATGGTGTGACAGCTTGTTCCATGTTGTTAACGAAGGAAGAAATCATCTGTTTACCTAATCAATGTGAATTAAATTAGTATGAAGAATAAATTACAAATGTGTCAAAGATTTTAAGAAATTACTCACTTTATTGAACAAATGAAAACTGTTAATCAGATCAATGCACATATCAGGGGGAAGTCTAGATTCAGAACAGGATCAACCATAAGGCGACCTTAAAGCCCTGTGGCTGGAAAAGGGCCCCTGGAACCATGAATTTGATTGGTCTCATTAACCATCGCTATGTGAAGAAGGAAGGGGAGGAGGTGGGGGGGAGGCCTGGATAACTGCCTAGTGCTCTGTGAGATCTTAATATTTCTTTGTCGAGAAAAACTGTCTCGGTACATATAACAGGCAAGTTTTTCCTTAATTAGAGTTTAGATTTACTAATGAAATAGATCATATTACAATATAATTCCTAAACAATGTAAGGTAATTTTGTGACTGTAAATGATATTATAAGTGATGCAAAGCCCTAACAGCAAGATTATTTATAGTATTAGTAGAAGCATGCAAAAAAAAATCTATTGACCTTGTTTATATGCTTCCAAAAACAGAACAATAGGGAATTGGACCATACTAAACTGGACTATATTTCTCTTTAGAAATCATTTTTCTACTCAGATTAAATATTTTTACAGCTTGGTGGTGTGTTATTATCTAGATTGCCAAAAGGTCAAGGATACATATAAGTCAAACAAGAGAATTATAGGGATTTACCGAAGGACAAGCTATGGAGTTTTTGTCTGTTTTCAGAGTTTTCATAATCTTTGTTTTTTCTTTGATGCATTTGCTTAGGTTCTCTCTAAGCTAAAATGGTTGTCCAGACCTAGACCCCATGCTCACTGTGCCTAAATGGGTTTCATCTACACCTCACTGACAAGGCCCAGAGAAGACTGAAAGATAATTACATTATTTTGCTATTTCATGACTAAAAAGTCATGATTTTATGAAAGACACGAAGGCGAGTATTGCTTAACACTTTCTTTACTGCCCACCAATAGCAGCAAAGTATACAACAGTAAGAAAAAATGGTAACCATAGAGATAGGCCACACCCATACCAAGTTCCAGTTTAATAGTCAGCACATCCCCACACATTTCCTCTTTCTTTGGAGATGCGACACAATAACCACAAAACAGGAACGATGAAACAGTCCAAACCAAATAGAACAGGCGACCCGAAATCCAGCAGGACTCTGATCAGGAACCATAACGAAACTGGGACTGATCCATCGGGAAACAGGATTCCAACAGTGAGGGGCCCATCACAGCACTGTTCATAAACTTCCTGGCCACTTGGTGAAGCCGAGAGAGAAGTGATGAAGACCCTTGATCAAGAGCGAATCAACCTGTGAAAACCTAAAAGACAGGAGCCGAACGGTTAAATCGGTACTTTAACCAAAGTGCGCATGCCAAGACATAAGTTTATAACTAGACAGAAACAACATAGTGTGCATAATTCAACATAGGCATATCGGATAATCATGTAACATGAACAGGTTAATAAACGGCTGAAACTATACAAAACCCAGAGTGCATCATGAATACCTACCAGCCCTGGAAAACCTTTAGGAGAGAATAAACAACCGGGTGGG